>CM062824.1:6372414-6972414 GCA_031772345.1 Himalopsyche anomala | reverse complement strand
CTTCATAGCTGTCAATTTTGTAAAAGTATACATATTACTTGGAAGCATTTAAAGCAGTTAAATTATCATTAGGTTATTAATTTTAGTAATTTTTCATTTTAGAAAACTTTGTTAAAAAAAAATCCGAAATTATAATTATGTTTGTAATTACCATCAGTCACTTCTTCATTAATCATTTGATTATTCTTTAATTATATGTTAGAGGTGTTAAGCATTTTAACTTTTGTAATTATAGAATCACTTCTACTGTAATTTGTAAATTATTTTCAATATCAATTGTTGTTTACACCATTTCATTTATTTATTGTTGTATAAATTGCACTGTTAAATTATTTTTCTTATCAGTTGATAATGTTCGCCATGAGAAAAACAGATTCTGACCTTTTTGAATAAAGTGGAAATTAATCTTTTAATAAGAGACAGTTGAGCAGATGAGTGTTAAAGATCTTTTATACAAATAGATTTATGAGACATTACATGAGAAGTACATACAAAGTAGTTTTTAGTGGACGCTAGATATTCATTTATACGATTTGAATTACAGTATTTCAAAAAAATTATGATGTGCAGTTTGAAATGTAATAACAATACTATATTCATTTCTTTTTTAACAAACATCGTAAAGCGTTTTGAGATTTTTATGTAACCAATCAAATTATTATCAATGTATTAGCATTTCGTTGATGGTTTGGGTTGTTAAGCCTGCGTGTACGTCAATGAAAGAGAGGCCTTGTCGCGTATAAGTCAACCTCGCAAATGAAAATAATAATAATGAAAAGTTTTGCCCTCTCCTCCCTCTAACGAATGTTTGTCCAAATTGTTACACGGCGGAGGCGCGTGACCCGCGTGCCGAGCGAAGTCAAGATATTGTGGGCATCCATCTTGCGCGCGGTGCGTGAGTGTGGAGAAACGCACGATCCGATTGCGCACGCCCATGGGCACAGGGCGCAGTGTTGCCAGCTAGTACTGTCACAAATTTACATGACGTTTCAAAATATTAATAAACCTATTTATTTCAAGGTGATGTAAGAGTTAACAAGATACTATATAAACTACGACTCTCAAGTTGTGATTTAAGGTGAACTAGTTTAGACACGAGTCGATAGAAATCGAAAGACTGACTCTTTCATGAATTTAAATTGCATATGCATTTTCTTTTACTATAAAACAATGTAAAATTTCGACTGAAGGTGCTTGGTAAAATTTCAATCGTACAAATTACGTACATTTACACAAGTTTTGTCACTAACAAACTGTTACAAACTAACACTATTAGTGACGAAAATTGTTCGAATGTAAATAATTTGAACAATTCAAATTTCTAAAACAATGCTAATTACATCGCCATCTCAATACAATTAGGTAACTTTGATTAGATCATTATTGGGAACATGAATTTTAAACTGTATGTCGTTAAAATGCATTTTTAATATTTTCGATGGATACATTAATTACCTCTAGGAAGATCATTTTTAATGTATGTATCATTAAAATTGATAATTTAGTTATTCCACAAGTTAATTAACAAATTGTGACGTGCTTTGATTCTTTAGATTGCATCTCCAGAATAACTATCGTAAGATTGTTTATAAATAAACTACAAAATTGAGGTTTACATTTTTTTCTTTCTCCTGGACGCAGGGTAAGATACAAACACTAATTACCTATGTGAATGGTGATTGTCCGAAGATGCTTCTCAAATAGGCAAAACACGCGTCACGATTTGTAACAAAGCCTGTGGAGTGCCTAAATTATCAATTTTAAATTTATATTAACATACGTCTCAGCTTTAATCATTGTTAAAAATACGAATAAATAATGGCGTTTGCACTATTGGAATAAATTGAATAATGTTCAATTATGTTGTGTAGAAACAAATGTGAGAACATAAACATAATCTATCTTAATTGGTTTCAGAATTGTAATATGGCGATACATATATATGTATACAAACATAAACTTTTACCTATTCCTTGTAGATAGTATATTACCTTTAGAAATAACGATTGTATGCATTTAGCTATTTGATTACACTTAAGATTAAACTTTGTTAGAATTTTATAAAATTTCAAGTTGTGATATCACAAATTAATATGGTTGGCGTCTGTTGAAGTGTATTTTTTGAGCACTGTCGCCATTAGTGCTTAGTATGTTGTAGCGGACAATGGCGGCAACATCGACTAGAACCTGTATCATTATTACAGTGTACTTATCAAGATGTGCGACTATGGGCACAATAATTTTCTTATGCAATATATGCTTAAATAATAAAAAATAAATATTAATACTTTTTTTAAAATATTACTTGTTTACTGCGTTATGTTTCGTTTGGCCGTGAAGTGGCAACACTGAATTTTGAGTCGGCTTCCGTTAGGTGCGAATACTAGGTACTTATTTTTAATTTATCGCCCGGATGGAAGACAGGAAGAAAATTAAAATACAAATGTTAGTTGGATGTTCCTGGAGTGTTTTATTAATATTGTCGCAGTGTGAGGGCGGATTCGGCGCGGGTAGTGGAGGAAACGGGTCGCGGGATAATCGTATTTTTGTTCTTTCCTTGAAAGCTCGCTTCTATTTTGTGGTATTTTTATAATGCTCTGCTACGCAATTAATATATTTGCATATTATTATCATACAGCCAAATTTATGGAGCTGAAAGATTACCGTTACGCTGAAATTCAGGCATTGTTTTTTTCTTTAATTCATTTGAAAATAATTTCAGCTACACAAGTTTAAGTTAAAAAGAAAACACAAAATTACAAAGAATATAAGGTTGCCCAGTGGCGGTTCCTGACCTAAAATCTTGGGTGGGCTAGATAAAAGCATATTTCCACTTCACCATATACATTAATCTACAAGCAAATTAACAAATACCACGAAACTACTGCAATGCATAAATTATTATATAATAAAATCAATGCTAATGTAACTAAGAAATATAAGAATACGGAATCCTTAAATTCGTCTCTTTCAAAGTGAAATAACAAGTACCTACTAAAAGCAATACAGAACTGTCAGTGAGAGTCAATACCTGTCACTTTCATACAATACAGCGATATTGGTATTTGTGTTTCAATGCATAAGTATGCGTAATGAGCTGAATCCGATTAGCCCCCAACGATCGACAGAAACTTGACAGATTTAAACACAATCGTTTGTCTTTGATGACGTTTCCGTACATACAAATACAAAAAAAATCTAATCGTGCTCGATTGCGACCCAGTGTAAAGAAATATTGTCTGTAGTTACGGGATAAACATCTCTAGCCCTTGAGTGGTGTTGCCAGAATGACGTGACGTTGCCTGTTCCCTGTGAAGTATTTATTTATTTTTTTTTTTTTTTCCATATCCGCTCCCTATGCGGAGCATATGGTCACCACGAAGTTCCTCCATGACTCTCTATCTCCAGCCAGTCTCCTTGCTTCCTCCCAGGTCATCCCAGCGTCCCGCAACTCCGCTGAGTACATCCTGAGAATGGTCATCAGTGGCCTTCCACGACGCCGGTACCCATCCGGTTGGAAGAACAGACAGGCAGGGTTCAGGCTCTCTTGAGGCATCCTTAACACGTGTCCAAGCCAGGACCACCGCCGCTTCTTTATTTTGGACGTAATTAGAGGCTGGTTAGTCCGCTCTCTAATCTCCGTATTCCTGACAAAGTCAGACCATTTCACTCCAAGCATTCGCCGCAGGCATCTGTTTTCGAAACACAGTATACGGTTACTCTGCGCTTTCGTAAGGTGCCATGATTCGCAACCGTAAAGCAGCACTGTCAAGATACATGCGTTGAACAGGAGGCACTTGGTTCTGACCGAGTACAGCCGTGAATCCCAGACTTTCCGCATTGAGTTAAAGGTTGCTCCAGCTATCCCTAATCGGATCGCGAGCTCTTTACACGGATTGCCATCCCCCGTGATGTGTACCCCCAAGTACCTGAAACCGTCGACTCTTTCGATGTTTTGACCGGCGCTCGTCAAAGGGTAGTGTGGGTCCGGACAGGCACTGTTGCAGAGTACATTGGTTTTACTCGCATTGATTTTAAGACCGATGCGATACGAGTTGCTCTGCAGTTTATCCATTGTATCTTGAATACCCTCGACAGATTTGTCAAATATAACAGCGTCGTCTGCATACTCGAGGTCGCATAGCTTTAGATTGGGGGCAACGGTCACACCTCGGTCAGGTGGAATTGACTTCCTCAGAATGAAGTCGAAGATTATAATGAACAGGAACGGAGCTAAGACGCAGCCCTGTCTGACCCCGGTTGAGACCCCAAACCATTCAGTGGTTATATCACCGATTCTTATGCAGCATTCGCTCCCCTCGTGCAAGCATTTGATGATGGCAACAATCTTGGTTGGGATTCCGTACAATTTTAATATGTTCCATATAGAGGACCGGTGCGGACTATCAAAGGCCTTCTCGTAGTCTACAAAGCAACATGCCAGCGAGCTGTTGTATTCGTTGCTTTGCTGAAGAAGGCACCTAAGATTGTGTATTTGGTCCGCGCAGGATCGGCCAGGTAAGAACCCGGCCTGATTTTCCCTGAGGATATTCATAATTGGAATCCTTATTCTCGCCAATACTATATGTGCCAGAACCTTGCCAGGCACGCTGAGCAGCGTTATGCCACGGTAATTGTCACAGCACAGTGGGTCACCTTTTTTGTGGATTGTGACTACCTCGCCATTAACCCAGTCCCTCGGACAGCGCTCTTGCGCCCACACCATACTAAGGAGCTGGTGCAGGGGGTGCATAAGCGCCTCCAGGCCGTACTTTAGGAGCTCTGGATGTATACCATCCATGCCTGGCGCCTTCCCGTTTTTTAAGCGCCGCACAGCCGAGGAAATCTCAGCATGTGTCGGCGCATAGTCAGGAATGTTTAACGCTCGAGGAATTTCCGTAATTGTGGCTTCATTGGGTATATCAAATGGGTCCGAGGGAGGGGGGCGGTTAAGCACCCCGCAGAAATGATCTCTCCAGATCTTTTTGACACGCTCTACGTTCGATTCTATTTTTCCGCTGGGACTACGGATAGGCCCCGCGGTTGGTATCCGTCTGCCGCAAATTTCACGTGTAATTTTGTAAAGTCTCCTTGTGTCATTCCTACGTGATGCCGCCTCTGCTGCTTCAATTTTCTTGTCCAGGAATCGGCGTTTATCGAGTCGCACAGACTTTTTGACTACCTTATCCTGGAGTTGATAGTTATTCCGACGTTCCTCGACTCGATTTGGGTTTGTTTCACTGTCCCTCAGTGCTTTACGCCGGGCTCTCTCTTCAATATTTTTCCACGTATTGTCAGACATCCACTTTGGCTGGGTACTTTTTCTGACTCCAAGCACCCCATGTGCGGCTGACGCGACTGCATTCTTTATGCTGGACCATTCTAATTCAATGGGGTCGCGGCGTGGACTTTGCCGGTCATTAGCACAGTCGACGATGTTCTTTCTCACAGCGACGTCAAAGTCTAGCCGAATTCGAGGAGATTGTAGCCTCTCGATGTCGATTCTCTTTTGTGTTGGATGCCTTACTGGGCGTCTGAGTCTGAGACGGACTTTACCGACCAGCAGCTCATGATCGCTGTATATATCGGCACCCCTGTAGGTTCGGACGTCGAGAAGTTCCTTTCGGTGAGACGTGCTGTAGAGAAAGTGGTCAATTTGTGCCTTTGTGCAACCGTCAGGAGAGGTCCACGTATATTTGTGGATGTCTCTGTGGGGGAATATTGTACCACCAACGGTAAGCTCATTCATAGTGGCGAGCTCGATGAGTCTCTCACCGTTGTCGTTGGCTACACCGAGGCCATGCCTTCCCATCACTGCGGGGCCAAGCAATGGATCAACTCCCACTCTCGCATTGAGATCCCCCATTACGTATTATAAGTATTTATAGGGTTATTGTTTTTTTATGCCGGCTCAGTTTAAAATTGTAATACAAAACACAATCGAGAATATGATTGTAGGTAGACGTAACATTGTCTTATATTGACAGAGGAAAATTAAAACAAAGATATTATATTCATTTGGGAAAGGTTAGTTACGCTTATAAATGTATTTATTTTGTTCAGCGGCCAAATTGCTGTTCATTTTTATTCAGCCATCTAAAGTTTTGGGTGAAAAATGCAGGTCGGGCTTAGCCCACCTAGCCCAGTACCTAGAACCGCCACTGAGGTTGCCCCTTTAGTCGATGAAATATATTTTAAAATTTAATGTTTTTTATAAAATAATAAAATGTTAAATAAAGCATAAAGTCACATAAAGTTAAGATATAAAAGTCAATAAAGAAAGAATAAAAAAAATGTTAAATAATTGAGTTAAAAGCAATTCTCGTACAAAAATTCTGTTGTAACAAACTACACGAGGAAAATATATACTTCACATTAGTACCGAATATTTAAAAAAAAGACAGTATTTGTTCTGGACAATCATATATAATTTTAAAAATTATGCATTTTAAATGAGGACAAATTGTGAGTAAATCAATAAAGTGATTTTTTTACAAAAAAATTTACTACACCGCGATTGTAAAAATTCAGTATGTAAATATTTAATAATAAAAGATTTAAGAAATTTCATATTTTTATTAATGTAAAAACATTGTTAAAATTAAAGATTTTAGTGAATTCATGGGATTTGATATCAATAAATATAATAACTGTTCAAATATGAAATTTAAAAAATGAGCAATAAGTAAAAATAAAAAAAACAATAATAGGTAAAATATTGATAACTATAAAGATTAAATTATTATGGTATTAATCATGTAATCCAAAATTTTTACTAACTCTATTTTATAGATAAACTTTGAAAATATTCTAAAGCTTGTTAAGTGTTTTCAATATCGTAACAACAACGTAAAATTGAGCAGTTGGAAGTCGACCTCGTGGACTGAGATAATCCCAGCCGGTGGCTCGATTCTAACAAGCTTTCCTTAGTCTCCTCCGAAACCTCTTATTTTCGCAAAACACCAAAGACGTAAGTAAACTTTACTCCTACCACCTTACTATAATAACAAACAACCAGAGAGAAGTTTGTCGAAATTTCCTTACTTTATGTGGCATGCTATAGTTACTTTTGGTTATTTGGCCTGAGTAATAATAACCAAATGCGTTGATATTTTTTTTTATCAGATAATTTGAATACTGTTTTAACGACAAGAATAATAATACATTACGAATAAAAAAAAAATAACAACCTTGCATATTATATTTATGAACTATTGATAGCCTTTTTAACAAAGTAATAATTTCATTGATGGTTGACTGAATATTGTCTGTGTACAACCAATGACAATAAAATATTTTTTGTATAATGAAAATAGTTATACCAATTAAGGTATCAATGAAATTTTGTATTAAATGTGTTGTACATTTAATTGTTGAACTTTACGATTTGTATTTAAAATTTTTGTCATTCAATAACGGTGGTATTATTACAGAATATAAAAATATTAAATAGTATTGCAGTATATGTTGAAAATTTCATTTCATTTCATTCATTCACATATAACTTCTATTGCACTGCGTGCAAGCAAACTTCTTGGGTTTATTGTTAGACAAAGCAAACCATTTGAAAACCCAACTATGTTTCGCACGCTTCATGTTTCTTTGGTCTTAAGTAAGCTTGAATATGGATCCATCATTTGGAGTCCATATGAAAGTTCATACAATCTGCAATTGGAGAGAGTCCATAAGAAATTTCTAAGATATTATTATTTCAAAAAATTTAAATTCTTCCCCTTTGATAATTCCTTAAAGGAATACTACCCCACCAAATTTCTTTTAGGAATGTTATCATTTCACTCTCTTGAAGCTCGAAGATCGTTTTGAAGCTTAAAGCATTTTTCTCTTCTCCTTCGAGGCCGAGTTAATAATCCTGAAATTCTCATGATTATTCATTTATATGTTCCCAATTTGTTCTTACGTGGGCGAAACTATGAGCAAAAAAAATTATTTTTAAAAACTTATACCTCGCTTAGGAGGTATGAGTCACCAGTCCCTAGGGCCGTTCGATTGATCAACTCATTGCCTAGAGAAGTGGATATTTTTAGTGATAGTATTTGTAAACTGTTTGTTAAATTTTACTATTTTATTTCTTGATTTTGTGTGTTGATTTTGATGTATTTTGTAGGTTTATTTTATATTTTGTCTGTTTATATTTGTCAAGTACATGGCGAATTGGCGTCAGCTGTAATGTCAAGTACTATAATTTGAAATTTTAACAATAAATAAATAAATAAATTTATTATTCGAAAACAACGTAAATTATTTCAGTGACATAGAAACAAGATGTTGATTGGATAAATCATCAATGATTTTCAACATTAACTCATCATTGACTTCGTGACAGAAAAAAATAATTAATGAAAAAACGAACTATGTGAAACGAATAGAAAAAGAAAATCCGTTAAAAACTTAGCGTCGTAAAAAAGTTAAACGAAAAAGATTTAAAGTATTTATTTTAACGAGCGTTGCAAGTATGTAACTTTTCAAAGAAAGTCAACGATACCAATAGTTGAATATGTTACTTCCTTATGAAAACTTTTTAACCGTTTTCTTAAGGTTTACTATACAAAAAAAAACTGTAAAACTGTGTCATATGAAATGGATGTATTCTCTTATTCTCAAATAATTTCATTTTACAAATTCTCAAAACCGTTTACAATCATTTGTTATTGACCGGTAATGCTATCAGTAACTCAGAAGACTATCTGGACTCTCCATGATATGTATATTATATGGCAAAGCCGCTAGTAAAGTATTTTGTATTATTTAAAGAACATTTATCATTTTTTGTACTCGGCTACTATATGTAATTTAAATAATCATGTTCAATATGTGGTATATCTATAAAGGTTTGGTCCAAGTTATAAGAAGTAAATACATTATCTGGGGCAAAGTTGGCGCAAAAACACCGTGGCAAAGGCGTGGGTGATAGCAATTAGACAGAAGACAGTTCATGGTGTAAACAATTAAAACTAATACAGACATTCTCTCGTAAATATATATTGGATTACTGTCATTTATGAAGTAATTTGTTTTGAATAAAATTCGACTAATTATGTTATCAAAGAGTATTTAATATAAAAGAATAAATAATTTGAGATATAGCAGTATGAGAAAGATTTTTTTTAAATCTCCATTAAAAGATTTTGGAGAAATGTAACAACTACAAGTAAGATAAAAAAATCTTTTTTCTTTTGGTTATGACATAGCATTTATATTAAAATACTGTATTATTAGTTTTTAAACTTCTCTCAATCAGTATTATAAAGTAACTTTTATAGATTCAGCAGTAACTTTGTGGAAGTTCATTTTTAAAAGAAAATTTATTATGCTATCTTTGTTATTCCAAATTGTAAACACGTTTATTTGTAAACGTTATGATAGCCTGTCTGATGATGCTTCTTAAAAAGGCAAACCACGTGTCACAATGTGTAGCACAAAAAGTGGAATGACAAAGTCATAAAATTTATTTTTATATTAGTGGACTTGAATGAGGACCGTATAAAAATGAACGTTTATCTAAGAGCATAATACTTATTTTACAAAATATTTTAAAATAACTATTATATTATTTTAAAATTAGAAAACATTAAGTCAAAGTAGTTTTGATTGACAAAGATGTTTTAAGATGAAAAAGTGTGATACAAATTATAACATATACAAGAAAAAGAAGTCGATTTCAATTATAGAAGTTTTCATTCCACACTGAATTGAATTAAACTATTATTGAAACAAATTTAAGCGCTTTATTAACAGTTTTTTTTATTATACGTAAAAGCGAGATAAATCTGTGTAACATAATGATGTGGAATATATCTCTATATCTCTTGCAATCATTCATAAAGCAATGACAGTTTGGTTATGGGTTAACTGCCTCTCAATTATTTTATAAAACTATTCAATGAAAGTGATGATACTGTGATATAACAAACACATTTATTATTATTCCATAACGTGATATGAAAGATTACCAAATTTAATAGTGATGTTCACAACTACGATTATTTGATGGATGTGATAAACAGCATAAAAGGGATTAACGATCAAGCTGAAATCTGCACTTAAATCAATGTTAGATAGAAGAAAAGAAGACGGTTGAGTTGATTCTAATAATTAAACAAAAGAAATATACTGATCGAGAATTTTAAAAAATCGTTAAAGAATTGCAACAAAAAATCCTGCGTCATTCTATCTGAAAGAATTGAGGGCGGACTGACGATTAATTCCAAGTTGATGGCGTTTGTTTCCAGAATGGGCGGAAGTGTCTTGGGCGGAGTTGCCCGTTTGAAGATTTGTTTACCCGCCCAAGACGATAGGGCATTAAGCTGCGGGTCACACAGCCTCAAAACGAAAAGCTCCCAGCGACTTTGATGTGAACGCAACTTTTGCGGAATCTCGATTATCTGTGACTTTGTCCGGGGCAGAGATTAGGGGCGCACCGTGAATATAAAACAAAGCTTTTTGAAGGCATTGATGGGAAATGGGATTTGGAGAAATGTTTGCCGGAAAGAGACAAATCATAAAACACTAACGATACTCTTGCCTAAACAAGGGAGAAAGTTACTCTTTGGAATTGCTAAAGTTTAGCAGAATTTAAACTTTGCGAAGAAGTAGATTGTAAATAAAACGCAATGAAAGAGATCAGGATAATTTAAAATATTGTAATACTTGAAACATAAATCTGTGCAGTAGAACATAAAACAGTGCAGTGCAAAAGTAATCGTCAATGACTTGTTGACGGCAAATATAATAAGTAAATTATTTAAAAAAGATGAAGGACAACTTGATAATTATTCCCATTAGTAAATGTGGCATCTCTTTAATAATTATTTCAGTCACCGATGTAATAAATAATAAATATAAATAAAATCAAAGTCACTGAGATAAATTCGAGGCCCAAGGCTGATGATGTTTTTGAGGACCTTCGAATTCAAAAGAAATATGAAAAAAACATGTATAAACGTGATAAATTATTCTGTGATTTTTAAAACATATTCAATTTTAGTGATTGCATAAGCTTATCAGGGTTCAACAATGTTATAATTTACTTTCATTAAAGATCACTTTTAAACTGTCAACTTTTGGCGAAAGCCCATAAAAATTATTAAAAACAATTATTATTTTATTTGTATTGGATACGTAATTTTGTGAGCATAATTAACGACAGGTTAGTTGATCATGTTAGCGATTAGCATAATCGGTGCTGATATTATGAAAAATTTAGATTTAGTACGTAAAAATGTGGTATATCATAAATATATAATAATCAAATTCACAGGCTATATTAAACTTTTTATTTCACGTAACCAGTCTCTTTAACCATAATAGGTTCATTTTCAAATTTCACTATTTCTATAGTTTCTTAAATAAAAATATATAACTTTTAGGGTGTGTTCACTTTCAATAATTGGTGGAAAGGGATTATATTAATAAAAACACAATTTTCCTTTGAACTTAATTCCACTTTATTTAAAGGGTCATGACCGGTTTCGCTCATTGCGAGCATTGTCAACTGATAAGAAATATAATCAATTGTTGTTTACACCTTTTCATTTAAATTTATTTTTGTATACAAAGCACTGTTAAATTATGTTTCTTATCACTTGAAAATGCTCCTAATGAGCGAAACCAATCCTGACTTTTTAAATAAAGTGGAATAAAGTACAAAGAAATATTGTGTTATTATTAATAAAAATATATGAATATACGAAAATATTTAAATGCTTGATATAATGAATCGTTTCCAATGTTCCCTAAAACTTTAAAGTTCTTATCGAGTTATGTGAAAACGAAAGCCCCCAATATCGTGAAACATATACCAAAACCTTC
Organism: Himalopsyche anomala; assembly: GCA_031772345.1. Lineage (NCBI taxonomy): Eukaryota > Metazoa > Arthropoda > Insecta > Trichoptera > Rhyacophilidae > Himalopsyche > Himalopsyche anomala. Next base: position 6,960,585 of record CM062824.1, on the reverse strand, counting down.
TACTGACTCAAACCTTTTTAAGGGTTAATAGTGCGCTTAAAAGTGACGTTAAAAATATTAAAATTGAGTCTAATATGGTTGAAAGAAAACATGTATTATTCATGTTTTTAACTTAAGAGCTAGATAAAAATATATATTATGTATTTATCAATCGTTTCAAAGTGAAGAAATTTTCTATAGAAAAGTTACAACGCTGACTGAGCGCATTATAGATAAGCTGGTTGAAAACTTTTCCAAAAAGAATCAACTTCAGCGCAGCAAAACCGTAGAGTGACCGAATCATAAATTCATAACACGGGCATGTGCATCGCGGGGATTGGCCATGCAGTGTGCATTCGCGGGACACGTCGGGTGCAGTTTGCGACCCAGGTATGGAAATAAATTGCAACCGCGGACGGGGACAGACATATAACAATACAACATGAAAATGTGATAAAAATGCTTCGAAATGTTAGCCGGAAAGCGCAGTGCATAAATAATCAGGCTAATGAAATGAAATTCGTGTAATGGCTGCTGTCATGACGTATCGAATGCACCTACTACAATGCATTTTATCCACTACTATCGTTCTATTGCATACTGTAAAACAGACTGGTTTATTATATGAATGCATCAGTGGGGTTTACATTTACGGGTAACTGTAATATGTCCTCTATAAACACGTACGTTTAACTACTGAATTATTTTTAAATTCTTATTTATGAATTAATTTAAGAATAAGAATCAATGTCTACGTTGTAATTAAAAATCTAAAGATAGCTGTAGCCTAACTATGCTTTTCAAAGAAGCAATACACGTGTCACACCAAATAACACAAGCAGTAGATTAACAGACTTATCAATTAACACCGACTGCATCGAAAATAATCTAAAGTAGTCTAAGATTTCGACTGAAGGTGCTTGATGGAATTTCAAAATTGAATTTGGATCGTTCAAATTATGTACATTCACATAGATTTTGTCACTAACGACCCGGGTTTCGTCTTTCGGTATCTTCAGGCGAAACTCGGGTCGTTAGTGACAAAATCTGTGTGGATGTACATAATTTGAACGATTCAAATTCTCATGTAGTCTTTATATTTTTAATGAATTAACTGCCAAAAATTTATGGAAGTTTATTTTTAAATAAAATAAAATGTGACTATTTATTTATTATACTATTAAGTTTATCAATATAACACATTAAATAAAGATACATATTTAATTATATTTAAGTTTATTAGTTACGAGAAGTTGCTTCTCAAAGAGACGAATATGTGTCACAAGTTGTTACACAAACTGTGGAATGGTTTATTTTCTACTTAATATATTTTAGGTCTTCTTATACATACATTTATCCTACCAAAATAAAAAATCAAAAAAAGACTGGTATTTTAAGTAATTATCGTTATCTTTGCAGAATTCGAGCACACTGAATAATTTACCAAAATAAAAAATACACAATTTCTGAAACATGAGTGACTTCAGGAAATATAGGTGTTTTATGAAGTTATTTATATTGAATACCAATATAATTTAACATAGCGTATTTCAGTCCATGTATTTTGCTTTAAAATTCTACTCTCCTCAAGTCAGATGTTTACAGTAAACAAGTCGACTTGGCGCGTGTGGATGTATGTATTATAGGAGAATGTTTGCTGATTTGGGCATGCACATTTCTCTGGGATGCGCTGGCCGTAAAGACCGTTCAAAAAGAAGCATCCGCCTTGGATGAGAGTGGTGTCCCGAATACCTAAAACGCGAAAGCAATGGCTAGATGTAACGAAGCAGAATGTAAACTTCGTGGTCTGGAAGGTACGCCGCCCATTCTGCCCTGACTTTGCAGCCGCTTGCTCACGAAGGGCAGTGGCGTTTGAGTTTAAACACCAATAATTCCACTAGTATATAAACTATCTATACATCATTAAAAATTCAACGACCGAATAAGTTAGGTTAATTGCTTTTCTGAACAAATAAAAATGTCGGTAGTGTTTTTACAAAATAATGCTTCACAAATATCAATATAATTATAAAAATCATAATACGATATTGAATAAAACTGAATCGTATAAAGTGTTCTAAGTCTAATACTATCTGTTCAAAAGAGTAAGGTATGAAACAATCGTAATCATTGTTTAAAAAAAAGACCGTTGAGTCAGGTAAAAAAAAACGACAATTTCCTTTCACTTACACATGTATACCATAATATTATCTTTATCCATCCTACCTTGCAGTGGTATCACTATGGACTCTTGTGGTGTGAATACAAATAATTAAATACTTTTTAAAAAATGACTCGAAGTCGTAAAATGTTTTTCCGACTCAGAGTCCACGACTACCGACTCCAACTTCATAGGTCTGGTAAAAACAGTTGCTTTCATATCAAAATATAAAAAAATAAATTCAATTAATTTTATCGCGAATAAAAATGAAATATTTACTATTTTTGTTTTCGTAAACCTTTTGAAAAATAACGGTTCATTGTGATACCAAAGTGAGCGTACTTTCCAAATCAAATTATTGTGTTTTTTGTGTGTAGACATATATTTTTTTACAATAAGAATTGATCTATAATATCATAAACGTTTTATTTTTTAAACATTTATTGAATTTATTTTAGCTTTTTAATTACACCACTGGAGCATAGTCCTGAAACATTCACGCTGAGTATTTTTTTTTTCAGCAGACGAGAAAATGCGGACGTAATTACGGAGCAGTGTATCGCCGAGTCATGCCATTATACAATCCGGTTCAATCTTATTGGAGTTGTACTTTTGAAAGCGAAATGACAAGTAACCGCAGCTGGAAAAGTTTTTCTTAACAAATTGCTAACGGTGAAGATACAAAAAACAAGTCAGACCTAGTGTAGTGAATGACTACTATTCTCGACATCGAATGCGCTTGAAAAATCGATTAAAGGAACCAAAATAACTTATATTATGAAAACAGTGAAGCGTCGTTTTGACATTATTTAAAAATGCTCGTGATGAGTGAAACCGGTTCTGATCATGTTAAATAAATGTAGAATTGACAATGATTTATTTAAAAAAAAAAATCTTGATTGAATATATGCATGTGCGATACGAACGAATAAGTAGGTCGGTACTAATTTGCGTTACGATTTTCGATGAATGGCTTCAGCGAAATTCGTTCTACCTCGTCAGTCTCACAATCCCGTAAACGTTTTATTGAAATTGTTTACCGAAGCATCTTCCGCTACAGCCTTTGCATCCCCTAATAAAATTGCCGATTTTCGGCGTTTTCCATGCAGGTTGTGCTACACGACCCCTCTGGACGGTAAAAATTACGCTCCCTGGCCGATGTCCAAAATCAATAGCGCATAGATGGTACCCCGGCACTGGTAAACTATGCATACGCACACATTGTAATGCTGGCCCTATGATACGCACGCAATATTTGATGAAAAGCATTAAAGCCATATTTACCGTTAAATAATATTATTCATAACGCTCATCCGCCTACTGACTTTTGTATCTGGTTTGAATATTGGTTTTGTATCCAAACGTCTCAATGACTTTGATGAGCTCAATCATTTTCTCTCACCGTGATCGATTCTAATAATGGACGTTGATTTCCTATCTCTATTTTTACAAATGACCCTCTGAGAAAAAAATGATTTTTTATTATGTACCTATTTAGAACGACATGTCTGCAGAAGAGAAGTAACCGTTGTATTCAGTTCGTTGTATTTCACTTGTTCGAATGTTTCATAAATTATTTTTTTATCGTTTTATAAGGTTGTGTTCGAAAGGCATAGATGTTTGTGATGTATATTAATTATTTATTTTCACGCTTACAACAAGTCCTGCCATATTCTACTATTTTTACGTTATGCGAAGAAATAAAACTAACAAGCAGTTTTAGTACATTACTTTTTGTTACGATAAGATCCATCCAAAGTCCACCAGCATTATGAATGGACATAGTTAGAAAATAGTACGCGGAGATAGTTATTTAGTAACTCATAAAATTTAAGATTTACAGTCATTGAATAACCGAATATGCAGAAATACAAAAATCATAATCAATAATCATAATCAAATTTTTATTGATAAAGTGAATGAAAAAAATAACGATTCAAATTTAAACTCTAACTAAAATTGAATACATATTTTATGAGTTAAAAACTGTTTCCTTCATATTAAGTTTACTTCATATTACAAATTGCTAAAAAAATACGAGAATAATAAATTCAAAGAATCACCAGTCATGTGATATAAATATTTTTTTCTTTCGCAGCGTTTGGCTTAAAGAAAATGTGACGGCCACATATAAGAGACGGTTGATCTAAAAAATAGTCAAAAGTCTGAATGTTAAGACCCCCGGTATTGAATAACAGGTTAAGCTTGGAAGAATGAAAAGCGGTAAACACGTGGCACGAAGAAAATTCTTGAGGACAGAAAGCAAAAAATAGATTGTTTTATATTCGAAACAGTCTGCCGACACTATTCTATTCTGGAGTAAAAAAGAGAAACACAAGCAGTTCAAGGCAAAAAAAATGTGCAGTTGTATAATATATAGATTAAATAAATTACGTAATTTTTTTAGTTTAACATATAAAAAACTTTTTTACCGTATTTTAATAAATTATAGTAGTTTATTTCTATGGTTTTATCAGTATTAAAATATACGGAATAGAGCGAGTCTTGAAAAATGTAGCAAAATATATTAAAAAGCGTTAAATTTTTCGAATCAAAGATAATTTAAAAGATAAGCAGAATATAACAATGTACAATATAATAATGTAAATAATGCTAAAATAAACGTTAAACGAAAATGACCCTTTTGATGTGATAGAGGTTCAAATATTACTGCAAACAGAATCAGCTTTGTAGCTAATACAGATAACATCAAATAGGTCTGCATCGGAGTGGTCAAATATATTGCCAAAATAAAAGAATCAATTACGACCTCAAATTAATTGGAACAGCTGCTGGATAAAGTAACAAAGGAGCGTGAGGTATTTATACATAGATTTATTCAAACAGTCACAAAATTGGATGAACTATTTTTTATTATAACGTTACTATTTATGACATTATTAAACCATCACAACGACTTTTAGAAAAGGTTTCATTTTTTTTTTATTCAAGTGAGCAATTTACATTTCATTTTATATATTAAATTGATTATGTTTTTTGTGTCTCTTCGGCAGAATACCAATGTGAGAAACACTAAATATTGCTGGTTTCATAAGTAAGAAAACAGATGTTTTAAGTTAAATTACTTATTACTTACTCATGTACTATAATTTTCTTTTTTAACAATAAAAAAAAAAAAAATTCTATTCGAATACCTATTTTCTATAACTCCACATAAGTACAACAATAAATAAGGAATGAGTTATCTCTGAGTTCTATAAAAATATAAATATAGATTTAAATATCGGCTCGTTGTTCTGTCAATTTTGTGATCAATTTGAATTGAATTGAGATAAATGACTAAATGAATCACAAAAAATAATTATCACTTTTTCACAACTCAGCTCAGATGTGCCAAAAGTTTAATCAGCCATACCATACCTCATATCTCAAAACTGAAAATTTCTAATTTTAGCACTATGGAGCTACGCCATCAAAATAATTATTTCATTTATTTATAATTTAAAAGTAAAAACATTTTCAAACATGTTCAAATAAAGCACCGAAATATGATGTACAAAACCAAAGTTTCGTTTTGTCTAATAAACATTAACTGAATAAAGAAATTCAGTAAGTAGCTCAAGAATAGAACAAAATGAATCAGGAAGTATTTTTGCGAGCTTCATTTAAATCTAAAGGTCACCCTATCATGATTTATATTAGATTCACTGATATATAGAATGAAGGCCCCGTATAAAAAAGCATGGCGTGATAAAAGCTCATTTTCAGTAGTCCGATAAAAAAGCGGCCGGCAGATGGCGTTAACTCTGCACAAATTGTCTTTGGATATGAAGTATAGAAGCTGATAGAAAATTTAAGTTGCTCATATTGACTTCAGGAAACACGTAAAAATGATTTATTTCATATAATAAAAGAGTGCGAGGAAAGGCCTGTGGATATATAGTATAAAAAGAAATCTAAGTAAGTTGGTGGAATAAACCATTTGTTGTACTAAAATGTGTATGAAAAGTATTAAAAACAATACATGACGATATATCGCATATCATGAGACATTGGTGTTAGAATTTAAAACATCAAAAAAGTGAATCAATGTTTGATAAGCGTTTTAGAAAAAATGGAAATATTATAATAAATACTAAATTAAAAAAACTGTAAAAAATGAAATCGCAATGTAAAAACAGCGGAGAAAGAATACTCAAAGAAAAATCAACCACTGTGTACTTTATATAATTAATTCAAACTCTGGATAGAAATATAATATTTATAATGTCATCATAGATGTTGTCGAGTATTCTAACACAAAGAGGATAAAATTAAAAATAAATCATAAAATTTGAGTCTTTTATGACACTCTCCGAGGAGAGGTTGTGATACTGACTTACAATCAGTTCTCGCAACACAACTGGTGATATTTTAGATAAATAAAATATACACATCTACATAGAAACGAACGTAGTTAAAAAAGATATAAAAGTTATTTTGTAATTCATAATGTAACCTGAAATCGATTCAAAATCCCCTAATAGCTTAAATTTGAATAAAATTGTAGCAATTTATCAAAAAAAAAAAAAACATACGAAGACCATCCGTTCTGGATGACGAGTGGAGAGATCGATCATCGAGCATGAGAGGGCGCGGACGATCCTTCACGGATTGACACGTGCGAGCCGCCTACGGCCCGGCTACGCTTCCACCCCGCCTATGCTCGTAGCAGCTGTCTACGAATGGCACTACGCCACTGTAATATTAGTATTGTTTTACTTAACAAATGTAAATAAAGGTATTGCGGAGAGACGTAGATGCTTTCTGTTTAAAGTAAGCACTACTAAATGTATTATGATTGTAAACTAAAGTTTGGAGGTAATATTACAATAGGTTGTTTTTATTTTACGATGGTGAAACATATTACATAAACCAATAACCGTTTGTGTATAATTATACAAAATTGCCATACAATATCAATTTATTAAAAAAAAACAGTATGTTATGTAAAACAAAAAGCCGGTAATGTCAGTTTTTAGAAAATAAACGATATTTTATTTTATTGATATGAAAAAAAAAAAAAAAAGACTTTGCTTCTAGCTTGCTTGGTGTCTTCACGCTTGGTTGTGGGGCTTTGTGGATTTCTCCAATTGCCCTTTCAGCTGATGTTGGGGTATTGTTTGTTTGTTTTTTTTTTTTTTTTCCCCTTTTTTACGTGTTTGGCCCTGTCCCGCTGTATTGGATACAGAGGTGGGACAGGGTGGTCTGTGGGCTTCTAGCAGCCAATGTGTCTAATTTTGTATATTTTTTTAAAGTCACATCATGAGTTAATCTCAAATTAGTAAGTTACTTGAGATTAACTCGAGGAGAAAATATGTCACAAACACCCATGCCAAAAGTCAAAAAAGATTTTGTTACCGATAAATTGTTAATGTTTAATATCATCAACGTTTTACAAGTTAAAAGATTTTATGTCTAAGATATGATAATTTAAAAAAAAATTGGATATTCACGAAATGTACAAATATAACACGTTAGGAAATTTGAGGTCATTTCACCTGCCCTAACCATAAACTGCTTGGTGAATCGGTCCGATGGTTAATACCACCAGCCTGAGCACGTATTTTCGGCGTGGAGCGGCGTCGCCCATCCTAAAACAGCCGCCCAAGAAAGTTTCCGCCCTCCTCGGCCGCCGGAAGTGATCCGCCCTTATCCGGCGCGCCCTCGCGTGAGTCGAGTCCGATAACATCGCCGATCGAGAAATGTGGCCCCAAATTCAAATCGAAGCTAAATTGGGGCAGCGTCCGAGTACCATAGCGCCGTAAAAAGACTCGCTGATTACACGAAACCTTGAGCTGGCTTCGGCCATTTACATCGGGGATTTCCCGTCTTTAATTTTTTTGACCATAAAGAGTTTTAAGATATTTTGGTAAGACGGTAAAAGGTAGGAATGGATTTTCTCTGCTATTTTTATTTTATTTAAAATAATATTAGTTTCATTTAAGACAAAGCTATTTATTTATAAATAATATATTTATTTACATATTTTTAATATGCTTATTAGACATACACAAAATATTTTTTAAGCTACATACTTCCGAAATTCAAAAAATCTGAAAAAATATTCGATTCATAAATATATACGGTATTACAACTTTAAATATCCATGCCAACACACATGTATGTATGTATTTTCAAATATTGAAGTCGTATGAAATTCCTAAAACTCACTTGAGACCAACACAAAGAAAAAATACATCACAAACATTCATTCTTAAGATTTCAAAAATGTTACTGACTAAATCTTAATTTGATATTGAACTTGCCGTCACAATCACCTGATTGCTAGAAAAAAATTACTGCCAGACCATATAAGCCGACAACTTTCTGTACAAAGTTAGTTGAAAAGAAAAAAATCATACCATTTTCCTCAGTTTTTAATGTTACTAGCTGTAAGCCCGTTGACCTCAACGAGGGGATTTTTGTTGCATTTTTAAGAAGTCAGAAAATTACAAACCTATTTATTGAATAAGCCAGAAATTCTAAAAATAAAATAAATATATCTCGGGGCATATATCGACAGCATGCCCTGTTGTATTTAAATTGTAAATTATTTAATTTTTGGAATAATGTTGAGTTTGCTAACAATTATTTTTCCTATTAGCAGAAATATACCTCGTAAATTACCTAATTTTTGGAATAATGTTTAAGTTTGCTAACATTTTTTTTCGTAGTGACAGAAATTTCGTAAAATATTAAATCTTTGGAATAATGTTCAAGTTTGCTAACAATCATTTTTCATAGTAGCATAAATCGACCTCGGCGCATATATCGACAGCCCTGCAGTTTTAAATTGTAAATTACTTAATTTTTGAAATAATGTTTAAGTTTGCTAATAATCATTTTTCACATGCAAAATGGTATAAATTAATTGCACATTTTATCAAAACAAAATTATCAATTTTCCATGTTACAATCAAATGCATATTTATCAAATTAATAAGAATAAATTAACTTCACTAATTCGCCAAACGGAGCTTATTTTTAGGAATATATGAGTCTTTAAGGGAACCAAACATAAAAATGGTGAAACTTTTCCATTTGACTTTTAAGTGCAATTACGTTTTCAATTTTTTTTTGTGGGAACTGTCATCAACTTTTAATTTTATGTGAAAGTTTTTTCAATAAATAAGCATAAAAAAGTAATACAAAATAACTTAGATTATTCCACGTATTGTGCTACAAACTGTGACACGTGTTTCGCCTATTTCAGAGGCATCCTCAGACAGACTTACTTTCAGTAAGTAAAAGTAAGTCTGTCTGAGGATGCCTCTGAAAAAGGCGAAACACGTGTCACAGTTTGTAGCACAATACGTGGAATAATCTAAGTTATTTTTTATTTTATATTCAAATGAACTTCCACAAAGTTACCGACGAATCCATCGAAAGCATAAACAATGTATTTTAGAGAAAAAATGATTTAAATTATGCAATAAAAAGGATGGGTTCAGTTCACTTTTTCCCATCATCCTAACTTGGCTCACTTTCCGTATTTTAATCTCGTTGTCCCCAATCTATCAAACTATTTCGCTTACTTTATTTATATTACTATTTGAGCATAAATTTACCTTTTCCAAAGCATAGACTCGTTTACTCGTTATTTAAAACAAAAGATACAAAATTATTAAATTATCGGAATAAATTCTAAATACCCTCTGTTAAAACGTAAAATATTTAATAGCCGTCAGCATACATATGACACACATGGAATATTTGCATTTCACTGTCGAAACTATATTATGTAAAATAAACCACAATCATTATTTGACAGGTGTTCCATTTTTGAATTTTGAATACAAACAATCGAAGTCAGTTTGTGAATCACAAATATCGTTCCATTTTCAAATTTTAATTTATATACACTATTTTTATCGCCTTGATAATTATGACGTTAGCTCAGTTGATAGAGAGCTCGACTGGTAATCCAGAGTTCTGTGTTCGATCCACGGTCGCGGCGTTTTTTTGTATGAAATTTTTTCAGCGACTTGATTTGTTTCGTCAAATAATAAACAGTGTATTGGGAAAATATGTCTTTAGTATGAATAAAAATATTGCGTCAGCGGAGCTTTGAGGAGGGAGGGGGAAGGGGCAGGGGGAGGGGAAATCGCGGACAATCATGCAATCATGCAATCATACGGACATTATCGAGTATTAATATATAGATTACCTTGTTTAGTTGAATACACATAAGAGATCTTTTTTAATTTATAACTGACACAAATAAACCTATAATCAGGTAAAATAATCCACGTTAGTATGATTGAAGTACTCGAGCCGTAATTAATAGTGTCTTTTTAATTTCTATTGGATTGATTGAAATATTTATATTTACATATCATTTATTTCAATTTATCATTTAAACATATTTTATATTGTTATAGTAAATGATAATTAAAATAACTATGTTAAGAATGGTAAACTAACTAGATTGATTATCAAAAACAATATTCAATATATTTTTTTAATTAAATGTAATCAATTAAGAGGAATGGCACCAAAGTTTTAAAGTGCTGAATCAATGTTTCAACTCCACTTGGATACGTTTGCTTCTTCTAACAATCTCTTCGAGTCGACGCCGTGACTGCAATTATAAACTGGATAAATGCACTCCAAAAAGCGAGCCGACAAGTGCATTCAAAAATGGTCTAATTCACAAGATCGTAGCTACAATATATTGAAAAGGAATAAATAGTTACAGTTTTCTGATTTCGATATCGTATTGAAGAGATTTCAACAGCTTTAACACAAGAAAATATAAAACATCAAAAAAACACAATATTCAAATAAAACAAAATAAATTGTATTTCTTATCAGTTGATAATGCTCGCCATGAGCAAAACCGGTCCTTAACTTGGTAAATAAAATTGAAAATAAGTACAAAATAATATTGTGTTTTCTTAACATAATGGCTTTCTTTCAAGTATTGACAGTGAACACCCTAAAAGTGATAGAATATCAACATACTAATAAGATGCCCCACTCAAATTAAAACAAAATTAATAATAATAAAAACCGAAGATATGTAATATTAAGAAAACAAACTTTAATAAGCAAACAAAATCAATTCACTGCTGGATGCACGTTCTTTTCCGACATTCAACTCCATGCATACGGAATTCCTACGGAATTCGGCTGATCACGATAAATACACTGATTTATTGATGTTTAAGATGTAATTTTGCGGGAGCGATCGGCTTACATTAGATTATATTGATGTCCGTAACGATTAAATGTTCTTCGGCAGCTCTAGCTATAGATGCATTGTATTTAACGATTGTTATCGATAACCACCCGTTAGCAGAGTACTCATTGCATGTTTGATTCGGTCGATCATACTATTTGTATGATCGACCGAATCAAACATGCATATTTAGTTAAAAACCAAGTTATTAAAAAAAAAACTAGATTATTGCATCCTTTTAAAACCGGCGTGATTTCACCGGAGCATTTTTAAGCGCTATGTAATTATACTGAGAATGGTAAGTTAAATATGTTTCTATTGCTAATTTTGTTTTACGATATTTTATTAATAGAACATAGATCTTGCGCCAAGAATTCAATTTATCTTGAGCCAGGAAGGAGACAAATGCACAAGTGCTATTAAAATAATAGAACGTTGAAGTTATGAATAATAATCATTGTTGTTTTTATTCAAATTTCTGGGCGAATAAAGTGTTCAAGCGGAAATCTGCATTTGATGGTTTTGAAGGAACACGTAAAGCGGAGATAAATGGAAATAAACTGCTTTTTGCTAGCTTTGCCGCCGATAGTTGTTTAAAAATTGTTAGTAAAACATAGATACGTACCCTATTATGTTAATATAAACATTCAAAAAATGAAAAATACGTTTGTGTGTTACGAATTCCACTTGTATTTAAAAAGATCAGGACCGGTTTCGCTCATGGCAAGAATTAGCAACTGATAAGAGAGAACAAATTTATAGTGTTATTTATACAAATCAAAATAAAATAAAAAACGGTATAACAAACAATATAAAATTTAAAATAACTTTGATTATTCCACGTATTATGTAACTAACTGTGACACGTATTTCGCCTCTTTTAGAGGCATCTTCAGACTTACTATCGAAAAATTTTGCTTAAGTAATGAAGCAAGATTCATTCTAAAATTTTTAAATTATGAAATTATAAAATGGAGTTTGGGTTTTTTTCCTTTTAAGGAAAGCAAAGAGGGGGGTGATTCAATCGAAATAAAGCAAACAAATATAATCATACTACTAATGACGTTAAACATTACAAACTATTAAACTAATGAGCTGCAGTCAATCAGATAGGTTTGTGATTACTCTATTAATTGGAACAATGTAAGTAATGGCGAGCAAATTAAAACTCTTAACAAAAAAGAAATATTATCAAATAATATTCTTTATAGGAATGCGTGGCGTGCGAAAGGCGTTTGTAATATCTAAAATTTCCCTTCCTAATTGCAAAATTTTTAAATAACGGGGCGTACCAAGAGCGACTAGTTAACAACTAGTCCTATCCAAGCATTTCCTTCTGTCCCTACATTCTTTGAAAAAAAAGGCTGTGCAAGTGAGTAATAATCAGTTTTTGTAAAAGAAAAAACTTCTGTATTAGGAAGTCATATGCTACACATTAGAAACGGAAAGAAGTAATTAAATAAGATCACGCTTGTTTGGTTTATAAAAAGAAAAGGAAAATTTGTTTCGTAGTAAATTAAAAAAAATATTCTAAATTACAACCATAAAATATATTTTTTATCAGAAGCAGCAAATATTTACTAGGCACTCGTAAAGTATGCTAATTTAAATAAAATTTGGCCTTAATTTTAATAAAAAAGAATCTAATCTCTCACAAGCCTTTGGGAATATTCCTAAAGAATATAGGTACCAATAAATACCACAACTTGATATTGAAGTGGCTGAGCGTCTGTAGCGAAAACAATATTAAAACAAATAAAGCTCGAATTGGGGGAAACGAGCGTCGTATTATTTTCTTTATTGATACACAATATTATTATTTCCCAAAGCTTTTGCAAGTATCGAAGGAAGAAAAGTTCCGCGAACAAAGGTCGGCTATCTCATTCGGAAAGAGTGGGCGTATCCCGCAAGGGTATTTTCGGTAATTACGCCTGCTTAATGTTTGCTAGTAAACTTTTCGTAGGCCCTGAGCTATGCAAGCGAAACTAACTAACGTACTTGAGTACAATACTACAAATCCAAAAAAGTGTATGTACTATAAAAAAAAACAAATCAAAGCGATATCATTTAAATATTAAACTATTGAGCAATCAAATATCAAGAATTATTGTAAAATAGCTCTCAAATAAACATAAAGTGTAATTCATTTTTGAACGATAATGACGCTTGTTCATTGAAAGGTATAATATATTATGTACAAATAAAGCATGTTTGTGGTGAGCGAAGCCTGTCTTGATTATTAATGAAATTGCACGGTTAATATTATACAATAATGATATTGTTGAAGAGCTAAAAGACGTAACTAACAGTATTTTAAAACAACTTTTTTAGATAATCACATTGTATACAATTTATACACGTTAAAAAAAACACAATATTCCTTTGTACTTTATTCCACTTTATTAAAAAGGAATATTAATAAAAATGACAAAACATTTTAAGTACTTTTTCCACATAAAATTTATTGGATCAGGACCGGTTTCGTTCATTGCGAGCATTATCAACTTTAGCATTTGCCTTTGCATAAACGTTGCGAGCAATATCAGTTGATAATACTCGCAATGAGCGAAACCGGTCCTGATTCAATAAATTTTATGTGGAAAAAGTACTAAAAATGTTTCATTATTTTTATTATAATGCCATTCCACTAAGTATTGACAGTAAACACCTTAAAAGTGAAAGAATATTGTGTTTTTATTAATATGTCTTACCACCAATTATTGACAGTGAACACCCTAAAAGATGTAATCCTAAATGCCGAATCAGTATCTAAATTTATCTTTAATGTTTGAAAAAAGATTGGCTTGTTAAAATTGCGACCAGGAAAAAGGACTCTATATATAAGATTGACTCAATACAATACCAGTTTCATCAATTCGTACACTTCCAGGTAGTGAGTATTTCATATTTTACCTTTGGCCTAAAAACGTACAAAAACGTTTCTTGTGCCTACTGGAAAATTTGTTATGTGTGGGTTACCTTCTTTTTGCTTTTCCGAAGTCGATACGTTATACTTCTTGTTAATTTTATCAGTTTTTACCATAATAGAGTTTAAAAGAAAACGCAAATTTATTCAACAAATATAATATACAAATTTGCAAACGGAAAGAAGGGGTTAATTTGAAATGTAAAAAAATACGATCAGTCTTATATAATAGTTTTTAGAATATTCTTAAAACAGAACCATTTCCTTCCATATGTTTAATCTTAATAAGTAAAATTTAAAAAAAAAACACTATTTTTATACCAAGGAATGAAGAATACGATAATCTTAATGTCAAGAGCACATACAACATAATTAGTTGAGACTATATTCAAATGTATAGTACAAAAGTGATAATAATGTTTTCACAATTTATTTTCGACAAAAAGTGTATAAATATTATTACGTGAAAAATTGTGTAAACTTAGTATTTCAAAACAGTACATGTCTATCCTGTATTTTTAAATCAATATTCAAAAGTCATTTAGAGTTCTGTAAATGACTTGTACTGCTTTTGCTCAAAGTTGTTCTTCAACTGCTACGGTATTACTTAATGAAATCAAGATACGTGAAGTTGAGGCGGGCCTATTATTGCCTCGGGCGATACCATTGTGAATAACATTTTGTTCCTCGAAGTCATTTCGACTAACGCGGTAAGAAGAAAATGACGTATGTATGCTAATTGTTGGAGAATAACGGGTGCTACGTATTTTCAACTTGATATTTCAAACTTTCCGGAGAACTTTCAAAAGTTAAAAGCTTTAGCTTTAACTTTCATGTGAAAGCTGCTAGTATAAACAGTACTAAAAGAATGAATCGTTCATATTTTGTACACTTCTATAAAATTTGTCACTAGCACCTCGGATTTGTCTGTCAACATCTTTAGGCATTTAAGTACAAGAATGTACTATACTATATACCAGGCATGAGGAACCTGCGGCCTTCTGGCCAATTCTGCATTTCTGTAATTCAGAAAACAAGGTATGGAGATAATCTGAGTTTAAAGTATAGCGAATTGAGGATTTCAAATTTCTCGGTGAGCTAAAAAAAAAACGAGGTTTGGAGATAATCTGGGGAAAAGTAGTCAATGGTTACTGCGGCTTTATGTCGAATCAGAAAAATGAATGCGGCCTTTAGAGAAGAAAAGTTTCCCCACCTCTGCTATATACCATATCATAGTTCATAAATCTGGGGCGTTAAAGCTTGAACGTGTACATAATTTGAAGGATTCAATTATGATCAATCATAAACACTCTCTCAGTCAATATTTAAAAGTACATAATTCTTTTTTGTTATAACACAATTGATATAAGATAAAGCTTCATCTAACATAGTCATCAAATAAATATGGTTTGTCTGATTTTAAACATGTGCTCGAGTAAATAAACCATTCGATGTCAAAAGAAAAATCTTCTAAATGATGTCGATAAGTCAAACAAAATATAACAATTCAAAAAGAACTAGAAGCAGTTATCTTCCCAAAAATGTTTTACTTTACAAAGAAAGTACTGTCGGGTGTAGTAAATTTTGCTAAAAGAAAAATAAAATGCAGTCCTACTGCAGGATCTTGTTTTTCTGTTCTTCTTCTTGGCGTTACAATCCGATGTAAACTTTTGCCGCCTCAATCAATCTCCTCAAGTAGGCTCGGTCTTTTGCCATCCAGTCGCTGACCTCCAGCACTCGCAGGTCCTGTTATATTCCATCCATCCACTGATGTCACGATTTCCCAAAAGCTCGTCTTCCCTCAGAAGTAAAAAATGTAAGCCATTGTGTTCGTTTACATTTATTCATGTGTGATATAACATATATGTCTGGCCCAGAAAGGGCGTTGAGTTTTAAAAAATCTGAGAATGTCTGGATCACCGTATAGGTTATTAAGCTCAAAGTTGTGCTGGGATAGCAAAAAAAAACTTCATTGATGTAGCTGTCAAAAAATAGCCCGGCTTCAATAGATTCGGCTACAATTGTGTTTCAATAAATTTTCAACACACTTTTATCAATAAAACAATTCTGGGCGAACTGTTTTTAAAAAAAATGCAAGGGCTATTTATAAAAATAATCAAGAAATATAAATGTATTTTCAATTTAATTAAACATTTTTTAAAACATTAGCAACTAATTTCCTGAGAGTTTTACGAAAATGGAATTTTAATTATCAATCTTTAAGTAATGTAATACTGCTTTGTATAACGCTATTAATTTATCGTTTGGTAAAAAACCTTATCAGTAAAAAATGATCATAACACATAAAATTAACTACTTAAACAAAGCGGTGCGTACGAATATGCTTGAGAAAGTTTCTGATATATGTTTTCTGCCGATATTGTTTTTTGATAAAGATCGCTAATAAAGCTATATGCAATAAGAAACGTATGTGCTTCGCGGAAGGGGAGACATTTTAACGTTACGGAGATAACAAGTTATATATTGCTATATCTGAAGGAAATAGAATCAAATATTGCGAATCATTTTTTAAAAAATATATTTTATATAAATTAACCATCAATTATGAAGTGATTATTTGCATGAGTTTGATTGTTTGTCATGTTACTTAACTACATTCGGTATAACTAAATATGATATATATTATTCCTAACACAGTTATCTGACCAAAAATACACATAATTATTATGAAATTTATGTTTCATGTAATGGTAAAAAAACTACTAAATTAATTACAACCTCTTTTCGCAGTCAATAACTCATTTAGATTTGAGAAAGTCTTTGACAATGTTAATAACGCTAACTTCTGCATTATAGATTCAATTTGTAATTTTTTCACTATTATATTATAGATTAAAACGAGATATGTGGTATACATAATAAAAACCTGAAATAATAAAATGCTGAAATAAAATAATAAATGCGTTGAGCTCATACAATTGAAATCATGATTGGTTGGAACGAATCAGTCAGTTGTAAATATTTGTCGATGTATGAGTTAATTGAAATTAATTCTAAATATAAACAGAAGAATATGTTACATAAAATATCTCTATTGTAATTGCATTTTGTCATTCCCCATAGATAACACTATTGCCATAATTACTAGAGGATTTATATCGTAGGATGAGTCCGTGCCTACTTCGATTATAGCCTCCATCCCCTTTACGAGAATATTGATTATAGTAAATTTTATAAATCACATCAACCTACCGGTAAAACTATTGCAATCATTCAAGATAAATATTTAATTTTCTTTCCTGAAAAGTGGCTGTCGCTACGTTTGGTTGTGAAATGTTATTATAGGTAGTAAGAATGAGTGCTACTTAATTCGCCTGCGAGACTGCGAGTACAATAAACCGAACAAGATTTATTATTTAATTTTCTTACGCAATTACAATATAATAATAAAATGTTAGTTACAATTGTAATTAACGACCTACTTAACGTCTGAGTGGATCTTTTCCTTGAAGAAACGAATAAGCTAAAAATAATTATGATTGTTTTCACAAATTCAAAGTGGTAACACTGAATGGATCAAAATGAGTAATTTATGTTAATTAATATTTTTTAAGAGAGTTTTCAACATAATACATACGGATTGAAAAGGACTACTTGATAGTAAAAAGCTCTCATTCAATGCTTAATTTCGAGATTATATATAATATTTTTAATGGTCGGAGTAGAAAACTTCACAAACATTAAATGTCGAAACAAATTGTATGTACATATACCTTGGGGCAGTGTTCCGCAAAGAGGGGTTCGCAGAACTCTTGGGAATCGTAGGTTTTGTCAAAGGGGTTCATTAGCTGTCTAGTCAAATCACATATATATTTTAAATTCGAAACTTATTAAATTATTTTTTAAATTTTATACGGAATTCTTTGTAATATCGCAAAAACTACTATTGTCAAACGTGAAGCTGTTTTTAAAGGTAACATAAAGGTTGCACTGCACTGCCTTAGAGGATTCCAACAAAAATTGGTATATAATTTTACTACTCAGAAATGGCGATCTGTATCTGCTTAAATGGTTGATATATCGTTTAATGGTGAAACAAACTTGTATCATTTTTCAAATGAACACGAGATCTAAAATGTAATCGAGTGTTTTTTTTGTTAGTGTAAGAAGCAAACATCCATCAAAAATTTATTCATCTAATAGAAAACGGCTCACAAAGCAGGGTAAATGTGAAAATGAACAGGCAGGCATCGATGACAGGATAGTGAGCGGAGAAATTCGCTGTAACAATGTGAAGGTATTGCGAGAGGCGCCATTGTATGCTGGGAAGACAGAAAACTTACAGCACAACAAAAGTTGACATACAGTTTAACAAAACGAAAGGATGTCACTCGTCTTGTCTGTATCTTGTAACGAAGTTTGTTTGCAATTTATAAAAGTTAAACCGTGAAGAGATACTCCATTCACATATTGGGAACGAGTATAATATACAATATATTATAGTATATTACACTTATTAAGGTATAATTCAACTTCTCTTTTAATGTCTGAACTATTTAAAAATAGTTAAGATCCTAATATTTCCGATAAAATCAGAGGTAACTTCATAAAAAAATATTTTTAATATAAAATTTAATTTTGATAACTATTTTATCGTTATTGATTTTCTGTATGTTGATGTTTCTCAAAGAGGCAAAACACGTGTCATATTTTATTTATTTATTGTTTAAAAAATAAAATTACAGTACATGACATAACAGCTGACACCAATTCGCCATACACTTGACAAATGTAATGAGAAAAAACAAAAAAACATAATACATCAAAATCAAAATCAACATGCACAATCAAGAAATACAATAGTTAAACTTAACAAACAGTTCACAAATACTATTACTTAAAATGTCCACTTCTTTAGGCATTTTCGTCACACAGCAAGCGGAATAAAAAAGTTGCCAAAATTATATTTTGTATGAGTTCACATCCGTCAAAATAAAATTATTAAACGAGTTTGTTTAAGTTTATTTTTGAGAAAACAAAATGCAATTTACGTCTGCAAATATTTATAAAAAAAACTTGTTAAAAATCAGAAATAAAGTCTACCGAGCAAGTAAAGATGGAATCTACTATGAAATATTGCTTGTGTAAACTAAATAAAAAGCAATAACATTTGGTTGGCTGATTTGACATCGTGTTTTTTGATTCCTAAAATAATCATCAGATAAAGAATCTTTGACAGTCTTAATTGAGAAAATCTATGATATACCCCGTATAAGACGAAAGAAATATTTAGTAAATTGTTTTCAGAACTTCAATCATTAAAAGTTGAACATGAGGAGAGGAAGTCAGTTGGACGATAATTGTTTAAAATGATTAAATCTCGTTGAAGAGACATAAGTGAGCCACAGTAATTTAAATATCAAATAACAATATAAAAAAGTGTATACCATTTTTTCTTCTAACAACTCAAAATATTGCGTTTTTTACTCGAGACTAATGGCTTTTGAATTACAGTTTATCCGATATGGCTTCACGAAAACTTTTCCCAGCAAAGTGACCATTTAATCATAGGGTTATGTTGCTTTCTTGCGGGAAATCATATGATTTAAAGTATGGTTAAACTTTATACTAGTGCTGGCTACTATTTTTCGTTTTGGAGTGATTATGTGAAAAATTCTATTAGTACATAGAATTTTTAATGATTTTTTTATTTGAATACGAAGCAATATTACAACTATACACTAGGTGCTAATATTTATAAATAAATGAAAAATTTATAATACAGATAAATTATTTGAAAACATCTTACTGGTGAATGAGGAAGCTGCATTAGAAGATTATTTTTTTGGGCATACCTGTAATAAAAAAACAATAGTCAGTTAAAACAGTAATATACATATTTTCATCAAATAAATGTGAATACTGTTTCATTCAATCAATATATTATATGTTTTTACGCAGTAACATAAACTTAATGATTCAATTACTTTAAAGTAATCAATTTAAAATAAAACGAAGAAAACTTAGCGAGAGTTTATGTTGAATACAGACACATTTTTATACATATTATTCAGTTTGCTTATTCAAAAATATTTTAAATAAATATTAATGATTTTTTTCGACTAGTCAAAATCGCCTAAAATCATAAATAATTAATTATAAATTTGCACTGAATAAATTATATAAACCGCGAAAAACACAATATGCTCGATTTATATGGATGGTTGCGGCTGTAACTTTGTGGTAATTTATTTTTAATATCAAATTAAATTAACCAAAGTTATCAATTTCTATTACATACAATAAACTGTAATTACGACTGACTGGTTAAATTAAATTTAACAAACTATCTTGCAGACAGTCCACTTGCAAACAATATACTTTCAAACAATATTGTGCGGCTTTTTAAAGATTGCATTAAATACGGAAAATGATTTGCCTGAGCGATATATATTTAAGTTTCAGTACGATAATGGATATAATAAAACGCCCATAATGTAAATTAAAGAATGTAGGAATAAATCAAAACAAACGATAAAATGCAACACAAAAATAAAAATCTGGCGCTTAATAACAGAAAGCCATTAAGTTTACAGCCCGAGTCGCCGAAGCAAAGTAAAACTTTCTCAATACTTTCAAAACACAGCAATCAAACGAGGCCGAGATAAAAAAAAAAGTTTGGTATGGCCCCGCCTAGCAATGTATAACGTTGTAATAAAACTAGCTATGAAAATTCAGAAAGTAAACGTCGAACTGTAGTCATATTATTCAGCCTCTTTTGGACAAGTCTGGTGGAAGAACGCAGTACGATTTACGCCGAGCGAATAAAACTTCGATAGTAAAATGTGAAGTTTTAAAATTTCAAGTGTGAGCCTGAATATAGTGAGTACTTAGTAAGTAAAAGTCGAATAGTAAAACTTCAAGAAAGAACACAATATGTAGCAATGTACGAGACGCTAAGTGCACTGTTTATCCTGTGCTTAACTGCGAGTATTGTCACCTGTCATTTTTATGAAATGTCCATTAGGAAGACGTCAGACTGCGAGGTTGTGTTCATTACATTTTCTACAAGACCCAGACTTTAAAAACGCACTCTGAGTTTATGAAATGTGTACCTAAATAATAATAAACTTTTTTTCAGGTATATTTATCATATCATGAAAAACTTACACTGTGTTTATTCCGCTGTTCTAAACATTCATCTTTAAGAATATAAAAATTAATATCAACTAATGATGATTTCATTGAGTAAAACAGGTTATGAAGTAAGAAAGTGGAATTAGTATAAAAAATGTTTTTCATTTTTAAATGTAATATAATGCATTTTTACTATCACTGTAAAAAATGGAATTGGTATTAATATTGTTATAATATATCCTCAGTGTTATTTTCTTTTTGAATCTTTTACAAACGTTAAAATATAAATATACGTAAATCGGGAACAGCACATAGTTGTCTGATAGTAAAAAAGTAGTTTAATAATATCATTGAGTATATAATACTGATTTTTTGACCATTATAAAAAAAAATATTTTATTCATATAAATTTGTATTTGATATACATAAATATTGGCATAAATAATATTTCTATTGTATTATTTTTTTTAGTTTTTTCGCTAACGATAAAAAATACTAACACCAATAGATTTGTCAGACAGGAAATAAGAATTTTAGCCAAACATATTTGTAAACTGTTAGTTGATAATACTGAATATTTTGACCGTTGCCTACGTTAGAGCTTCTACGTACCGTTCTACGTTCGGCGACGCAACCGATTGAAGATACGGAAAATTGTATAAGAAAAATGCGGAAAAGGCATTTACGATAAACATCTAAATAAAATGGTGGCAATGCGAAAATACATCCGATACCGATGGTGATTAAGGAGAAACGGAATAAAAAAAAACAAATAAAGTCAGCCATTATTTCTGCTAGTGGCAGATTAAAAAAATAATTTAGAAAGTAGATTGCTATTGTTTTGTATTGGACCGTTTTTTGACAATATTAATTATATAAAAAAAAGATAAAACTCAATATAAGTACTGTAATTATTTATTGTATTGTTGGGTCGATAGTGCAGTGGTCAACATCTTTGCCTTCCGTGACGGATTTCAAAGTAAGAACAGTTATTTTGTTCCATCGATTTATAAATTTCTGTTCGAAGATATAGGCAAACGTTTGTGGTGTCTAAAAATTTCCTTCCAACCATCCAGACCCAAAATAGTAGACCATTTTTTTTTTAATATCAAATTTATGGAGCCTCAAGTACCAGGACACGCTGGCGTCAAGGTTCTTCTAGTATCCTTCATCGATAAAGTTTTTGAAAAATTGTAAATTTACCATACCCTGTAAATTGTAAATTTAGAAATAAATTGAAAATGTACCCTTACCATCGTTTGCAGACGGAAGGGCGTGATCACTACAGAGATAAGAAGTTCACGGGAACTCCATATTCATTATTTTGCAAATCACATTCTATATGCTTCCCCCATACTATATTCGTACATGTACACACACACGCGCATACATACATACACACATACAGTACACACAAAAGTCAAATAAAGAGAGTCATTTTCGTGATGCTAAGTTCGCTCTTAAATTGTCAATTTTAGACGACATAAGATCTATGGAGGAACGAGAGAGATTAACTAACATCTAGTCCTGTCTTGTACCTATCATGTCTATCCTTACTCTCATCTGCAATAGAGAGATTCAGAAATGGAATAACAAGCAGTTCTTGTGATGAAATATCTGAAAATCTGATGAAATATCTGCATTAGGATACCATTTACTGAACATTGGAATGGGATTAAAAATATATTCATTACGCATAGAAATTGGTTACTACTTAAATTGTGGGAAATGTAATAATTTTCATTTGAAAATCAGTCATTTGAAATGACAATTTAAAAAATGTATTACTTTAAAGTTAAACCGTTAAGTGGAATGGAAATAGTTGATGATTTTTTTACGTAAGTTTTAAGTACGCGCATTTTGAAATTTACCAAAATTTACCCAAATCATAATCGATTAAGAAATAGAAAATAATTCACTCAATAAAGTACTTTTTCTACGAATGAATAGCTATCGTTAATTCTATAGTCAGCAACTACTTCTTTTGTGTGTCTGTTTCGCTCAGTATACATCTGCTCTCGCGGGAGTAACGAGATTTCCGTTCTATCTGGCACGAAAAAACACCATTCCAGGTTCGTTTAAGTTACTTAGCTGGAATTTTCTTTCAGATACGACTTAATGCCTGCTAAATCTCTCTCTTTAACAAAGGCAGATGTTATAAAACGCTATCTATAGCCGTCGACAACCGAAAAGAGTCGTCATTGTGGAAGAATTAAGGCAGGGACGGATCTTAAACAATAGCATCAGCAAAGAACTAACGACGATGAAATAATCATTAGATTTAAGAATAATGATTTTCCAATGACGAACTATTGATGGCAGTGCCACTGGTAACGCTTTCGTTGTGCGATCCAGGGTCGGTGCATTATTTTACAGGAATACCTATTGACATTACTCGTAATTTATATTTTAAATTTGAATCGTTCAAATTATGTGATGACACGGCGATTGTATTGAACTGCAACCTGTAGAAAAATTTGTAAAATAATACAATTTTATTGTACAATAATTTTTCAATCTTTTGCAATGTTCATTTATAATAAAGATTGAAATAAATACATGCATATTTTTGCAGATTTGAGTGTATTGTAATGAGAATCAGAAAAAAATGAACAATTACACATTTTTTTTTATTAAAATTAAAAAAAAAAAATTACATTACAGCTTACGCTAATGCGTCAAATATTTTCAAGTTGAAAGATCATACGAGATATACTCGACAAGAATTTTTGAAAGTCACATGAGATTAACTCAAGGAGAATTGACTTCACAAACACCCATGTCTTAGATCTCAAATTAAAATTGAAAAAAATCAATTTGACATTGGACTTTACCGGGAATCGAACCCGGACCCACCTGATCGGTAGAGCAAGCTCTTACCAACTAGACCAAAGCGTGCGACGAATTATATTTTTTTTTACTTATTTTTAAGTGCTTAACTCACTTGGTAAAAAAGCATTATATTAAAAAGTACTTTTTATACTAATTCTACATTAACTCATTATGATCAGGAACGGTTTCGTTGATGACGACCATTTTTTACTAATAATAAGTATAACCATCATATTCCTTCAAAAAGTATATTTACTGAGTATTTAATGTAAAGAACTGTTGGAAAATTTCTAAATCTTTGGAATATTTTACCAGCAAGATTAAA
The DNA here is from genome assembly GCA_031772345.1 of Himalopsyche anomala. NCBI lineage: Eukaryota > Metazoa > Arthropoda > Insecta > Trichoptera > Rhyacophilidae > Himalopsyche > Himalopsyche anomala. The sequence goes on along the minus strand of CM062824.1, from coordinate 6,936,080 downwards.
TACTACGTGTTAATACTGTTACGAACTCAAGATTCGCCCCTGAAAAGAGTTTAGTGCGTATCGCGAATGACGAGCGCAATAAACAGAGAGATGAAGTTTTGACACTTGGTTCGAAAAGATGTGAAAGAAAAACTCTTCTCGAGGAAAGTCTCCTTAATCTTGGTATAAATGGGTTTAATGGTTGGTGAAACAACCAAAGAGACGGAGCATTTTTATGTAGCGACTAATGCCGACATACTTCACTTTCCCACCCGCGACTTTTTTTTACATCGGCGCAATTTGCCATGTCGTCTTGGCTTAAATACGAAATGATTGGGCGTTTTATGAGTCTACTCGAGAATACAAACTAGACTGAAGCCAAAGTGACAACAGATGAATACATTTGCAACTAAAGCTTAAAAGAGACTATTTTACATTACCCAACACAATGTCTTGTGTGATTTATGAACTTAAATTGTTTTAATAAAATCTCTATCTCTCACAGATGAAGCTATTTTACACAAACTTATTTTCAACGGTTCAGAGGACTCTGCTACTACACAATTTAATATTTCCCGTTTTTCCACACTCTTTTTAGATATCAAATTTTAACCAATTACAGCTATTAAAAAGTTTTTTCCTAATATAATTTTTATTTGTTTTATGAGAATCATGTTACTTTATTTCATATTAATTCTTAACTATTTGATTTGTTACGTAATCCGTTTTGTTTTGTCCAAGTTCTTAATTCTTAGATAAAAGCTGAATGACTCATTTTATTGATGTATGGTCAAATATGTCTTGCCAAATAACACTCGATTGATATACCGGGGTCTTTTAGAGGTAAATTAGAGTAATTAAATAATGATTCAAATTTCAAAGTGAGCACTTTTCAAATATAACACACTGTCACTACTTGTACATGAGCGTAAAGTAAAATTTGAACGATACTTTGAATCACTTTTAGGGTGATCACTGTCAATACTTGGTGGAAAGGTATTATATTAATAAAAACACAATATTCCTTTGTATTTCATTCCACTTTATTAATTAGGTCAGGACCGGTTTCGCTCATTGCGGGCATTGTCAACTGATCAGTATCAAAAGTATTAACAACAAATTTAAATATAACAAATAAAATAGTGTAGTTGAATAATAATGCTTTGTGATTCGGGTAAGCACTTGTCAAGTGATGCCGATTTCTGACCGATCGATAAAAATAAAATGGTAGAAGCATTAAAAACAAATAAACGATAGTTTTGATTAAAATTTTGCATTAAAAACAAACGTTTTTACCATAGAAACAACTCTTATCTGAATGGCGCAACAACATGAGAGATTCACTTTGATAAATGCGATGAAGAATTTTCTCCACCGTCAAACAGTAGCAGAAAAATACTGCGCGATGATCCAGGCTGTAATTTTTGGGGGTAGCAGAAATCACGCCGTCAAAGCCTCCTGCGGGAGAACCTCCTCTATTGTGTTTGTCGATGAAAGACGTGACAAAATACAATTGAGGAAGGGTTCTCATTCACTGACGACCATTGAAAAAGGCACGTAAAAATGTATTTCATTGCCTTAATCTAGAATGTATGTTATGAGAAAAATAATAAATAGTGGTTTTTAGAAATTAAATTATTATATACGACTTTCTGGGGCGTCCTATTTCGCAGATTCTGCAGAGAATGTAGATGTTTAGTCCTAAACAACCTTCCATTTCTTATAAGAATTTTAATAAAATAAGATAGTAGTAGCTATGTATATATGTTCATTCACACAACAAACATATTACACGACATCTGTTAGACCAACCTAAGGTTGGTATGTTTGGTTTTTAAGCGTTCTAAAACCCATGAAATTTGTTTATAAATATTTTATCGTAGATAATAAATGTTATATTTCGCTATATTATTGTTTCGAAAACAACACTTTGATAAATCACCTTTGTTTAGAAGTGAAATTGAATTTTTAAAAAAAAATCAGTATAACTTTAATAATGCTAGTTATCCACCCTATTGGGCATGCCACTGCTAGCGTAGTACGAGAGGCAAATACACACATGACGCAAATCCGTGGAATTACAATAATAAAGAAATAAAGAGTCGGCAACGACAGTGCGGTGCGGGGAGTTAATGCCGCCCGGGGGACCGGTTATGCAAAACTCGCAAAATGTGCGAAACGCTCCCGTGGACTAGGGGTAGGTGTGTTGGAGGTGGGACAGTGGAAAATATCATTTCCAGCCGAATGGTTGGTAGTCAAAATTTAAGGGATTTTGTTGCACACTTGAAACAAAGCGGAACATATTTCAGCTTAAGTTTTCAGCATACAAACACCGTGCTGATTTTAGCTCTCATGAGTATATTACTTTGTGCGAGACTCAATAAAACGTATAAGTAGAATTTAAGTATCAAGTTACAAAAAACGATACGTACACATTTCAATATTTGCGGCAAATAACGTTTTTAACATTTCAAGTAAAAATTGAAATGTGTACATATCGTTAAAAAATGTTTTATGTTAGGTTTTTTTTAATATTGTATTCTACCTTAAAATAAATACAAATTAACAGCGTTAATTAACCGATACACCATACAATTAAATACATATAAGCAAAATAAAATTGTACATAGAAGAAAACAGAATAAACTAGATTTTGAATATCTCGATCTATGAATATATCACTAATTATGTTAGGATTTAATTTTTTTTTTTCATTGGCTTATATTGAGTTTGGCACAACGCACTAAGTGTAAAATTGCACGTAAGATACGCACATGTCGATTTTGAAATGATGTAATTTTATCGATTTTTTAACTGGACGCCTCAATTATAAAATAAGAAATTTAGTTTTCAGTACATCTCCGAGAACCAATTTTTATCAGAAATTTTACATTAATAAAAACACAATATTCCTTTGTACTTCATTCCACTTTATTTAATAGGTCTGGACCAGTTTCGCTCATTGCGAGCATTCATCAGTTGACAATGCTCGCAATGAGCGAAACCGGTCCTGACCTATTAAATAAAATGGAATGAAGTACAAAAGAATACTGTATTTTTATTATTATAATGCCTTTCCACCAAGTATTGACAGTGAACACCCTAAAAGTGAGAAATTTTAGAATTAAAACGGCTTTGTATAACATATATTAAATCGTGATACTGTTGCACTTTTATAACAATATTAAATTAAATACTATGTTGATAAGAAAATTGAAAATTAATAAATTGTGAAATAAAATTTTCCGTCAGAAATTGTATCAGGTTTAAAGAAATAAAAAAATCTCATTATATTGACAAATAAATAACGATTAATGTGACCGTAAATTACTGAAATAAAATATTATTGTTTAAAAAATATAGAACCAGATAAAAAGTATGGTGGAATATATGTGTCTAAATTGTGTTGCAAATGAAACATGCCTGACAATATTGTTGCAAAACAAACGATTTATTATGAGGATATCACAGCCGCAGACTTTGACGTAGGTCTTGAGGCTAGGCCAATCTCAGTTTATGTCATTATCAACGATATCGAAATAGACGCATACATATCTCTGGTTTTGGATTCGAGATGGCAGTAAGATATAAGAGAATAAGGATGCATAAAAAGTATTGATTTTCGTTAGCCATGAATCGGTGAAATTGATAAGTATCATGTGTAAATATTTCAGGCTTGGACTCAATGTAGCAGTGAGATATGAAGAAATAAGGATGCGTAAAAACTATTGGTCCGGGTAAGCTTTAAATCGGTAAAATCGATAAGCATTACGTGTCAATTTTGATTAAAGATGGCAGTACGATAGACAGAAATAAGGGTGCGTGATAAGTATTGATTCTCATTACTTGTAAACCGGTTGTTTTACATATTCTACGGAATGTCTTGAATGCTAATACTAGTATTTGAAAATGAAAACATTTCTGAAAATCAAAATAATCATGTATAACTTACATACAATGGTTGAAAAGAACGTGCGTATTTTTAAATATTATACGAATAATAATAAAAAAATGCCAAAACTATGGAGAAAAAATATATTCGTGATTTAAAAATATTCGAGTACTCAGAAAAGAAAGGCGACAGATTTCAAAATCTTAAAATGTTGGCAGTTCAGTTAACATGCTTTTTTAAGATAAAGCGTCTGAAAACAGTAATGTTAAATATTCTTTTTCACATTGAAATTTTATATAATTCACATTATTATTATTTAATATTTTTTTAAATTTTATAAAAAAATGACATTACAGCTTACGCCAATGCGTCAAATATTTTGAAGTTTAAATATCATACGAGATATATATACTCGATGAGAATTTCTGAAAATCACATGAGATTAACTCAAGGAGAATTGACTTCACAAACACGCATGTCTTGAATCTTAAATTAAAATTGAAAAAAATCCAATTTGACATTGACCTTACCGGAAATCGAACCCAGACCCACCTGATCGCTAGAGCAAACTCTAACCAACTAGACCACAGTGGGTGATTTTTTGTGAATATTTTGTGAACTCCGTTAAAAAATTGTCGTGTTTGCTATACAGGACTATGACTATGTAAACTGCCACTTTTGTAACAAAACTTGAAGTTATTCAAAAATGTACAAGTTCGAGCAAGGGAGTCCAACCTTTTTTGCCCTCTGATCGACTTTTCAATCTTAAGTTTTCTCGCGATCGACTTCTAACATGATTCTTATAAGAAATTTTCTTCAAGGATTTTCCCCTTCTTCAAACTTAAAAATGTTTATTTTAAATGTGAAATACATATCATTAGGTAAGTATTTGCTTACAAAATAATTCAATTTTAGTATATTTTATATTTGAATTATATATTTTTTCGAAATTCACGGAAGCTTTCAGGATCGACCAAGTTTTGCTTTGGGACCGAACGGTCGATCGCGATCTACCGGTTGGACACTCATAAGTTAAAGCCTTATTAAATATTTATATGTGTTAAATTGCCATTTGTTAGCTATAATGCTAGTTATTTTTTGTACTAACATAAATGATATGTAAAAAAACAAAAGCATGAAATTATGGTGAATTATCAACACCGGGATCTAGGGATTCCAACTCGGATATCCGGATATCCGATATCCGGATATATCCGGCCCTTTTTAACTATTCGATATCCGGATATTTGGGGAAATATCCGGATACTATTCGTTATAATTTTTAATATAATATTTTACAAAATCGGCGAAAGATGATATGAATACTGGAGCATTTACTACCTGGGAGAAACCATTATTTAAGAGTAGTGTTTTTTTTACCTTCCCCAAACTCGGGTATTATGAATAAATATCTCATCTTGTTATCTTAATACTTAAAAGTACGACGAATCGGTTCGGACTCGAGGCAAAAAAAAACCTTTAATGCCGAAATTTCATTCATTGAAGAAATGCCGTTGCAATAATCTGCAAATTTTCAATATTTTAATATGATGGAATAGTATTGAAATGTGTATTGCCTCTATCTAAGGCATTTCAGAAGTGGGAAATGATTTAGTGAGGATAATAATAAAGGACTCAGCAATAAGAATGCAACGTTATTAACGGCCGAGGGAGTTTATAAATTTGTATTCAATAAGTTGGAAAAATTTAGAAGTTCATTAAGTGAAGAATTTTTATATGCGATTAAAAAGAGAATGAACGAACGCCGACATAAAAAAAATAACAACACTCGTGATATATCTACAAAGTGGAAATGTTCCCAGTTCTATTGAACATTTTCGATACTCAAATAAATATGAGGCCATTTTTTTAGCACAAAGTATTATTAAGAGAATTCACCCAAATCTGTTTTCTATTAATGATGAAATCTCTCAGGACTCTGATGTAGAAATAACACCTCTCTCTCTTTTTCGACTTCCGAATTGCAACATGAAATGCTTAATTCTATTTTATCTCTCGCGGAAACTGACGGCAGTACAAATGACAATACAAGTAATCTGAAAAAAGATTTGAAATACTTAGATCAATTTTAAAAAAAGGATGGAAAAGTTGGACGTGTTGCTTAAAACACTTCTAACAATAAAACCAACATCAACTGCAACGGAACAAGTATTTTCAACAGCAGGACAAGTTAAAACTAAATTAAGATCAAATTTAAAATATGATACATTTAATGCTCTCTTATTTTTAAAATATGAATTGTTAAAATCTGAATAAATGACTTATATTACAAATGAACTCGTTTTTAATGTATTATTTTCGTACATAAATTTATATATGTAGTAATGTTTTGTTATTTTCATACTTACTGAAACTATCCGGATATCCGGATATATCCGGATAGTTTCAGTTTTGCTATTCGATATCCGGATAGTTGAAAATGACGAATAGTTGGAATCCCTACCCGGGATCTAGGGATTTCGGGATCGAAAGATTGTAGATCTAAAAATCCTAGGATTGGGTGCCTTAGTATGTATAACATTGCACTCCCTTGCGATTATAGAAGTAACGATATTAAGTTTTGGATGAAAATATCCGGTATGTTGATAAGATGGAGGGCATCTCTTGCTCAGAGGCATCCGATGTCGAGATGAGAGCCGTTTATCATTGTTAATTGTCAGAGTAGGCTGCCGGAACGACGCCCGCTTATCTCTATGAGGCTCAATGGGAAAATGACAACGGCAGAGTGACAAATGACGACGTTACTGAAACAACGATACAATAGTCATAACGGTGGGTCTGGTAATTTATTTTTGATGGAACCGTGATTAACTTTGGTATTTTATTAAGAAAGTTTGATTAATTATTGCAGATTAAAGTCTGTGAAAGTAATTCTCCGTCAAGATATGGGCTGAAATTTGAGCTGATTAATATTGTCTTCAATTACTTAGATTATGTGAGTTGAAGAAAACACAAGTCTAGCTATATTTACCGCGCACAATTCACCACTGGCAATTTACCACCAGCAATTAATCGCTGGCAACTTACCGCTTCAGCAATTGATCGAATAAACAAGCTTTCAAATGATTTTCGTACTATTTTCTCAAATTTCATTGACTTACAAAAATATGCTAATCGTTGATTTAGACCAGTGATACGTAAGGGGTACTTTGAGTGCCACTTTAAGCATCCAAAGGATTTCTCGGTGGCTCCTTAGTCTTTTAAAAATTAAAAAAATATATTTTCAGTTTAAATTGATTCTTCTTTTGTAAATTTGATTAGAATCTTAGCGAATTCATAAATAATTATAGTTGATTTAAAAATATGTCCTTTTGCTACATACATATACTGTTTACATTTTCATATTAATTTAGTCTGAGTTTTGAGCTCGCTGCGACAGGTCTTCCGCACCATAACTTAATTAAATGCCAACAAATATTTTTATTATTTGTAGTTGAATATATTTTATTTCAAATATATTTAATACGTTGATACGATATGGTTTATAGTCACACGCTCCACTACCACTTTTGTGATGAAAACTGGCAGACATTTAAAATTTGTAGCTAAATTAATTGTGTTTTAATTTTTGTTATCAGGTAACCCGTAGTATCAATTGTTTAATTGTTTATGGTCTTAAATGGCAACATTGTTTTTCGATACCCGATGCGATTTTTGTTTCTTTCTTTCTTGCTTTTTGGGACACGAACCGAACACAACGAGTGTGGGAGATACTTCCCGGTCCTGGAACTTGCTTCCAGAGACCCTTAGTTGTAAATTCACTTGTACTTTTTTCTTTTGTGGTTTTTTGTCCGCGATGAAAGAACTGATATTTTTCCATTTCGACGAAAATTAAAATTCATTTTGTTCTCCGCGGAGTAAAGCATTAATTTTCTTAACTTTTATAAAATCGTGTGAGCAAGCTAAGTATTATAATAGTTATTGTGTATTGTGAATTAAAAATTTTGTTTGTTAAATATTGTATGTGATTAAACTTTGATGATTGTAAATTCCTAAATAAACTTTTTCGTAACACTAGAGCGATGGTTTTATTTAATTCTACCTACCTGTTTTACGTCGAGTTTATTCAAACTGTTATTGGTCTTAATGATTTTTATAAGTGGGGATTTATTTTTAGGGTATAACATCGTAAACAAAAGTAGAAATTTCTCACAATAAATGAAACTCACTCAAAAATAAATTACGTTTTCTTGTAAGTGGTAAGTTATAAATTTAGCATTGAAAAAGAGACCCCTTGCTTAAAAATGGTGCGCAACACGGCTTTAGAAAAAAACTTAAATACAGCCAATTTATAAAGAAAACAAAGATGAATAAAAAATTATCAAACATGACATAATATTTATTTAATGATCGTGGAAAGGATTCCGAGATAATGAATACCGTTAGTTGTCCGAAGGTTCATTTTAAAACTAAAATTATCAAGTCTTTTAAAAAACGACAGGTTTAGTTAGCTATATGAAATATACAACCCGACAGAGATGTTGATGGCACGAAAATTCAAATATTTATCTGCCAAAAATAATGAGAAACTTGAACAAACTGGGGATATGAAGTTAATTGAAGTATAAGTTCGTTTTGTATATGAAGTCAACCAGCTAAATCATAAAGTATTATTTCGTTTTAATATGTTCAGATTTAAAAAAAAAACCAAGAACATATTTTGAATATCGAACTGAATATAGAATATAAAGGGTTATAATATTATAGGTACCTTCATTTTACAACATAATATAAAAATACCAGATGGGATTAAGTAACAATATAAAATATATGTACTCAGAAGCACTGCGCAAAAATTTGAACTGAATAGACAAGATCCACGCGTGAAATAACTCAAACGTTGGGATGTCGACATTTTTTGATCATATTCTTTTGCACGTGCACGGAGGCTAGAGCAGCAGTCAGTCTCTAAGGTAATTTGACATGACGGTCACGCGCCGACACCTCCTCACGAGAGCTCGTCTCCTACTGCATGACGATGTCAGAACTTACATACACTTTGAGGAAAAAGCAACCAACGTCTGACTTCTTCAGTGGTAGTCAAGAGTTTTGTTTAAAGTTTTTCAAATTAAATACTATGGCAAAAGTACAAAGTAGAATTACACCAATTTAATCTTGTCATTATTTTTTTCACCTAAGCCTAATCTTTTTAAATTAAGTTACAATGCATTATTCGAAATTTTATTAATTTATTTCACTTGTATAAATAAAGTAACTAAAGCTGATTAAAAAATGTTTGTTAGTGTTCTTAAAAAATATCAATGGTATATTTCGACCAATAGTGGAGGTTAATTTTTGGTTTAAATTAAAATTGTAAATATGTCGTATTTATTTATTTGTAAAAAATCCTTAACATGTTTATTAAGAATAGATAATTTAAATTTATTAATTTATTAGTTGTAGCATTCTTTTCATATTATGTTAACCAATTGTTTGTCACGCCTTGTTTATTAAACTACCAAATTTTGTAAAAATAACACTGTGTCGTTTTATATTTTATGAGTTGATAATGCTTATGATGAGCAAAACCAGTTTTGATAAACAAATTAACACTGTTTAATATGTTTTTGTTGTATAAATAACAATGTAAAAAAGAAGACATTACTGTATTTTCAATAACCATTTTATGACAGCTTATATGTAATTTTGCTCGCCATAAACAAGTTGTAGAAATTTTTTGGTCGATTTTTTATAAATGAGATTTGATAAAAATTTGCATTTTATTATCTTATATATGTGTAGGATAAATCTCATATAGCTTAACGAGTAAGAATAGTAAATTTATTTTATACATTAAGGGTTGACTATCAATGAATTATTGTAATAACAACTGCATTAAACATTTTTGTATTGTATTTGTAATGACAATCAGACAAAATACCATATATAATTGATAATCGAACTATATATCACATTATTTTGTCACTAGAACCCTTTTTCTTTATAAGCTATATTATGTATTACAAAAGAGGTAATAATCTCTATGCCTTTTTACATTCACTTCTACAGCAAAAGAAAAGGGGTATAAGGGACAAAATATAATTAAGTTGGGGGAAAAAACACCATTAGGATAGCATACTTTTTCTTACAAATAAAGAGTCGCTAAATTGTAAGTCCGATAATTCGATTTGCAGATGTTACTGGATACAAGGCGGAAAAAATGTGAAAAGAGCGATCTGGGAACAGATGTATCAGCCTGCCGGGTAGTCCCTCGATGCCTGGCAAAAAGACTTATACATTCGCTCAATATATTAAGCGGGTCCGTAAGTGTTAACACTTGCGAAGCTCAATATGTAACTAATATATGTATTTGTTATATTAAATAATGCCTAAATTTATATTAAAAAATGCCTTGATAATTATCAGCGATCTCTTATAAATTCATACTTTCATAAAGATTTTGTTTGATTATCAAAACGTAATTCATAAATCTAAAATGGTTTGTCAAATGTTTTAAGGAAACGAAGAAGTACGATATCTATTCATTTGCCATAGAGTCAGTCAATAATTAGATATGAACTTGCACAAAGTTACCGTTGAAAAAATCGATAATATAAATACATTTAAAATATTTCGTAAGCCAACATTCTCAGATGCCGTAATTCATAAAAATTCAATGCACCCATTTTCTTATAAACAAGCCAATTTTCATTCAGAAATTCATAGACTTGTGAGTCTTCCTTTAAATGAAATAAACTTTAATGTCGAATTGAAAATCATCAAAGAAATTGCCATCAACAATGGATACGATATGTCTCTTATAGACAGTCTTTTATCAAAAAAAACAAACTAAGCTTGCAGAAAAAATGTTATTTAAAGGTAAATTGCCAAAGAACATAGAACATACTAGGTATCATTTATTTAGGAAATACGAGTTTTAAAATTAAAAAACAGCTGCCTGATAGTGTAAGACCAGCTTTTTATTGTAAAAACTCTGTAGGAAAATTATTAGTTAACAATAAAGATAGAATACACTACTTAAATAAATCCGGGATTTATAGATTGTACAAAATTTTATATTAGAAAAACCGAAAGGACATTGAAGACCAGAGTATCAGAACACATGGCAGCCTTTAGATTAGGGATTCTGAAGTCTCGGGTTTTTCAAAGTCCCGACACTCGAGACGTGATAAAGTCAAAGTCCCGGGACTTCCCGGGACTTGGGACTTTTATTTCCCCTTCAATAAAATTATAAATTTATTAAAATTAAATATTTGTATGTATGTACTAAAAAGGGATTATAACGATACATGTATTGAAAAAATAACACTGAATTAGGTAAAATTATGACCGTTACTTCACAAATCACAATACAGCTGAAAAATAGTGAAAAACATTTGTAAATAAAACAACATCTGGTATGAACATTTAATTATAATATTTTGTAATTTGTTTTTGCTACAGTTATATTTTTTATACGAATATAAATTGATTTAAATAAATTTCTAATAACATAAAAGGAGATATCTTTCTCCTAAACGTTTTTTAATATTTTGTTTCAATTAAACTATTTTTTTTGAGCGTTTTTTACGCAGTTAAACGTATATTTTTTTTCGTACGTACTTTGAAAGGCCGCCGAAAGTATGCGTTATTAAAATAAATACATTTTTTGAACACATTGAAATGAAAATATTAAATTAATTGAATAATAAAATCAGAACCTCAAATCATACACAGTATGTATTATTAACACAAAAGTTAATATTTTATTTTTGCTTATCAAAATATGATATTAAAAATAATAATGAATTTAATGACGAATCAGACAGCCGATTTCTTATTTTTGTAATAAACGTTGTTGCAACATTGTTTTTCCAAAACATTGATCTTTCTTTTATTCTTTTCGAAAAACAATTAGTCCCAGCTGAACTGTTGATAATAAAACATTTATAATCCGCCTTGATTTATAACATAATTTTCGAGAAATAACTATCGGCTTCATTATTTCTTGGAATTCTGTGAATCCCAAGCTTAAGCGAACACGTGTCTAAGTTTTTTTGTATTTCTGCATGTCTCTACCCATCGAAAATGGTTGTTTCGTATTACAATATATAAATAGATGTTATTTGAAACTTCTACAATTATAAATCTAAACAGCTGTTTCTTTCATAAGGTCCCTTTTATATGTGCATACTTAATTTTGTTAAAACCCCGGCCTTTAATCCTTAGCCTGAATATAATGCATTTTTTTCAAAACTAATCTCGAGGATAGACACCAATGTAAATTTATTTTAAATCAAAATTAACTTTTTAGGTCACATTAGCGATTGCTTGCATCCAATTTTATTTTGTTAGAATGGTTTTTTCAAAATTAAAATGTAAAATTTGGCTGTCTTAAGTCCCGGGACATTTAACAACAAAGTCCCGGGACTTACGACAGCAAAAATGCTCAAAAGTCCCGGGACTTTTGTCCCGGGACGTCTCGACACAGAATCCCTACTTTAGATTGAAAAAAGACACGTCTACTTTTGCTAATCACTTAATATCGGAAAGACACGTATTCAATCAGGAACGAGGGATAAAAATGTTACATCCAAATACGGACCCCCCCAAGCTTTTTTTCCAGGAAATTAAAGAAATAAACAGAGCGCAATTGAACAGTTTTTCGATTTTAAATGAAATATTAAACATGCCTGGGTCGCCACTTTAATACCTTATATAAATATAATCATAAAAACCTTTTCCGTCAAACAAAAAAATAATAATTCTTAAAACTACTCATTACGCAAATCTGTGGGTATTCCCATGGGCGTCAGTTCAAGTTCATCCGTACACTTAAACACCTGAAGATACCAAAAGGCAAAACTCGGGTCGTTAGTGACAAAATCAGTGCCAATGTACATAATTTGAACGATTCAAATTTAATAAATACATTAGTTTAAAATCAAATAAAAAAACCACTGATTAGAATAATTTACGTTTCTTAATTAAACAACCACTATCAGAATGCTTGAGTGTTTTTTTAAAAAAACTTTTTAGCTTACTTACTTTAATGAATAACTATTTTTAGGAACATATGTGGGAAGGAGATGTTATACTTTATCGGTAACAACTCCACCCACTATATAAATAAATAAGCCAGGAAACAGTCTACTTTCAAGGTCCCAAGAAGTTTCAAGAGGCAAATACAGGTTTAAAAAAATGTTGGAATTTGGACTACGTCGTATAATATGAAACTAGTTATATTTAAAAAAACTTTAAAAGATTTCAAAACAACCAATTTATTTACTTAATAAACGTAGGCTACATTTCTGGTTGTCTGTGAAAGTAAATGAAAGGTTCTTCAATTTATTTAGTCTGGGATCCAACGAGTTGAGCAAGAATTATCCCTCATCGCGTAGAAGAAGGGCGTAACTCACATCAACAAAGCCCATTTGTTTGCGATTGCAATTTACGGCAGGACGTCTTCAACCCATTAACCTACCGTTTTTGTATTTTTGGCTAAGGGGATTCTGTACTTTTTTCGTCTACAGAAAGTAGCACAATGAGTTAATTAATTTATCTTTTCACTGTACTAAACAGAACCTAATAAAAGTTAGAAGCATAATATATCATACTACATTTATGTACATAATACATTCCGTTTCATTATTTTCTACTCGACCAATGTAATTTATGGAAAAAATATAAACAAGTTACGTAAAGGAATTGTAGTTTCAAAGTAGACATAAATATATTTGTTCTTTGCATAAAAAATAACAAACTAGCAGTCCCATCAAACATTTTTTTTTAAAATATTTTAATCAATCTTGCGATTTCGTTATTGTATTCCTAATCTCAAAAAAATGCCTACTATATGATTATACAAGGCGTAACATGAATTGTAGAATATTCATAATAATAACTATAAGCACTATATAGACGAGCCTCAATTTTCATACGTAATTCGTCAGTGAAAATAGGTGCAAATGTCGAATATAGCCCAATGTTAACAAGAAGTAAATTCAAATGAAAATTTTTCAAAGTTTTAATTATTGAATAAATATTTTTGAAATATCAACAAAACATTTTTGGACCAGCTTTTTAATCGAGTCTTAATATACGAATTTATAACGTACGAATGTAGTGGGAAGTTTGTATTTTTTATGCGTGTTTGCAAATTCATTAAATAAAAAATATACCTGTTAACTTATTTTTACTCAAACAAACATATTAAATTCACCAGGACTACATTTATATTAAAAATATCATTCAGCAGGATTAAGTGAGACTCATCACAGAGGTAAAGATTTTCACCTTAAGATAATTTAATGTATTCGTCAGTTGATAATGCTCGAGTTCAGAGAAACCAGTTTTAATCTTTAAATAAATAATGTGCCATGAAAAAAAAAAGTTTATTTTATATAATATAATGCAGTTTGAAAAAGAATTTATGGTAGATACTTTCAAAGTAATTGACTTATTAATAAATTTATGAAATTGTGTTTAAGTGATTAGAAGTTTGAATTATTGGGATTCCTTCCAACTAACTCAAGCAAAAAAAAAAACGAAGAACAGGAATAGTAGGAATACCAACTAGTAATTTCTTACATCTATTCTTATATCCTTACCGTCTTTAGAAAATAAGTTAAGCTACTAAATAACGAACAATTCTCTTAATTTCTTCTATTTGCGTGATGCTCCATTACGATGTAATATGCGTCATATAGTGAGTGGGCATGTTTAAAAAAAACGTACACTGCGTTAGATAAGGGACAAAGATAGGGTTGGTAAAATGAAAAGATTCACGTTTAATACTGTGCAATTCATTGTTATACGCAGAATAAACAAAGTAAATCATAAATAAACATCACAATATGAAATCCGAACACGAAAAGCGAGAGAATATAAGGGTAATGAATCCGCCCGTTTATTTGAAATCCCTTTGCCACCGCCAAGGGACGAGAGCAGGCAGGTACGTGCGGCAGTTTCCCTAACAACAAAATCCTATGAGAACGGCGTAACTTAGCGTCAACAATCTTCATGTGTCTTCTGCGCTTGCAAACTTTTACCCAAACTGTAATATGCCGAGGCCAACAACAGTTTGTACTAGACTAAATTCAAGATTAAATCGAATTTAACGTTGTACAGCCAGCTGGTCATAGAAAGCATCGATCTCAAATAAACTTATTATACAAAAAAATATTTAGATAGAGTACAGAGTACGATGTTATAGCGGACAATAATTCCAGTCAAATGTGTAAATTGTAAAAAAATATCCTCTGAGGGTATTATAGATTGCACGCATTCTAAAAGAGGAATTTCGAAAATCCCATCCTTAACTTGTATAGCGATGGATGAATTTAGATTCTTGAATCTTTTCATCATATGTTTTGAAGACATATTATAAATCTTATAAAGTGACTGTTTTGGAGGCTTTGTGACGGCAAAATGTAAAAAATATTGATTTTTGCGATATTATTTACAAATTTCAGTCTTATAAATATGTTTATAGAAAGAATAGAAGAGAAATTATTTTATAGAGTTGACGATTGCTTTGTAACAATATACTCATAGGCATGCGGTGTCGTAACTTTTTTTCGGTGTAAAAGACGAACTTATTTACCGTGATTCGTATAGAAACAATTTTGTAACACGACTGGAAAAGTTTTTCTTGTTCATTTTTAGAAACGGCGTTAATTTGGGATATTGTATAAAGTGATAAAAAAAATAATTCATATGGCGACCCAAAGAATGAATACAAGGTCCTAAGTATAAAATTTTGGTAAAAAAGAAGTAATAAATACCGTTAATGATACTTGGAAGAATACCTCATTGCTATTTTTATTACAAGAAAAATCTAAACTTAAAACTTTGTGGTTCTTGCGTTGAGATATGTAAAAAAAACAATAACTGAATAGCTTTGGTAGTAAATGAGAAACGAGCTACAGCTACATAGGTCACAGTACGAAGAAAAATATTCAATTGGATATTATGACTTTGAAGATGATGGTTGCACCGAGCAGTTAATGGTATAAAAAATATTTTTTTAAAACAAAAACTGTTAATGAAAACGGATATATGTATAAATCAATATGCCATTTTATGTCACAAACGTCTTATTTTACGGAAGAAATATTGACTATCGATGTCTTATAAGAACTATATAGGACTTTTAAGTAATTATGTATTTAGTTGTCTTTGTCTTCAGTTGAAAAAGTTTTTTAATCAAGATCACCATTGAAAATTTTTCACTCTCAAAGATTAGCCACCGGATCGTTCAATATCGGTAAAAACAAATTATTTTTATATTTTTGTATCTTTTAAAGAGATATGTAATGAGCAAGGATCAAAAAAATATTATCCAGAAGTTTTTCATTATTTCAAACAATCAAATTTTGCTTCGGGTATAAAATTATACATTTTTAACATATCGAAGAGAAATAATGAAAAGGGACATTGTGATGTTTTTATTACTTGTATTAATACTATGAATTAGTTAAACTAGTTTCGATTGAGACGACTCTTTTGGCACAATTTATTTTGACTATTTTGAATGGAACAAATCCGTTAAAAAAAAATGTGGTCTTATAGTGTACATTAAGTATTTTAGTATACATACAAATATTTATATCGATAAAAATAAGAACGAATTATTAAAAATAAAAAAAGAATATACAAAAAATAAAAATAGTATCATAAAACTAAATAAACGTAAGTCTCGTTATAAATATACGAGAGAAACGCTATAATACACCAAAACAAGTTTAATACATTTTGGGAGAAGGAGTTTCTACCTAAACAAGGTGAGCAAAAGTGCAGACGTAAAGTTTCATAAAAGAAACAGGTAGAAAGAAGAACATATATGATTTATGAAAAGAGCATAAAAAGAAATCGGTACATCAAGTGAATGCTGAAAACTTAGACACGAAATAAAGATATCATGAAAGGGACTTTGAAAAGTCAGGTAAAAAGTTTGAAATATTGTAGCAGAGATATTTCAATGCATATAAAAGATCTGAATAAAACGTTTGACAAGAAAAGCTGACAGGTCATGCATTTGAAAAATAAATTTACAAAACCTACAAACGGTGGGCACGATATAGAATTGTTAAATATGTATAGCTGATGTGTATAAGTGGAAAGGAGTTAATTCTTCCATGTGAGAAATATAATTAATTATAATTATACAAATAAGCGATATAGAAATAAAAGCGTTTGTATTGTATTTTATTCTTGCAGGATTAATACTGTATAATTCCGTAGCTATTTTAAATCTTTACTGATACTTTGATTTTTTTTTAAGCAACTGACTATTTAAATTTTGTATGTCTATCTGTAAATTCTTTTTATTACCAATTGTTTGTTAAACCATTTTATTTTGTTTTATAAAAATAGCACTGTAATATTCTTCTCTAATATCAGTTGTTAATTCTCCTCATTAGAAAAACTTGTCCTAATCATGTAAAATAAAAGTAGAATTAGTACAAATGAGTGTTTTATTTTTAAATATAATGCTTTTCCACCAAGTATTGAACACTGAACACCTTAAAAGTAAATAATAATAAATATAAATTAGTTTAAAAAAAATACATTCAGATGATTATTTACAGATAAATAAAGCATATTCTTTTATAAAGTCTGAGAGCATTGTTTTCTTTTTATCAGAAATAGATGGAATATGATTAAAGTGGAAACTTAATATTCGTTAAGAGTCAAGTGGTTTACTCCATTCAATATAATTTTCCAAAATGGCAATTGTCGGTTAAGCCCAATTGTTATACGATTTGAATTTTTAAAGAATCTATGCAAGAATCTAAACAATTTAAAAACTTGGAATTGAAAAAGTGTTTTATTTTTACAGTGCCAATATCAGCACGTATTTTAAGCCCATACTTACTTTAAATGGTGGATGATTTTTTATGTTAATAGATAAGTGTAGAGCAGGGGTCATGGTGCGGCCCGCACTAATCAACACGTAAAATATTTGGCACTTTTATAACAAAATGTTGCCGACCCTACACCAAGGGTGTAGAGGATTAAAAAAACAAATGGAATACATAATTACAAAATAAAAGCTAAGCTAAAAATAGTTGACATTCAAAAGCTGTATTCAAGTAGACTGAATGCAAAGACTTTAAACAAATACATTGAAAACTCGTCAAGCTTTGAAACTGTACGCTGCTGAGAAGCCGTTGCTAGGCAATGGGGCAGATATTACAAATTAAACAGTGTTTGCTTCAACAACATGATAAGAAACGTACAAACCGACGTTGATTGCAAAGTTGAAAAGTACTGCTATCTGATATAATAAAAGTTTGTTCGTAGTTTCAAAGCATCTTACATTTTACAGCTCAATGTAAGAGTTGAAGACGACAATTTTCTTCTAGAATTATGGCAGTTTCTTTCATATATGTATGTTGTCTTATTAAAAGTATGTTGAGCTTCTATAGCCAATTTTATCAATGTGTAAAAATCGTGAAATTGTTATTATAAACGAATAAAACAACATACTTCTACCATACATATACGTGTAGTAATGTGGTAGAAAAATCTTTTACAATAATTAAATCAGTCACTGCGTATTTTTGATTCTCAAAATAAATTTGTAGCTTAATCTGTTTAGGATACTAATAATGTGTGATAAATTTGATTTTTTTAAAAATTAAAGTGATGCAAAAATAAATTGGTTTTTATTTTGTTTCCTAGCAAATTTTGTATGAACACTTGCTCACAGACTTTTTATTTGCGCAGTGTTTGTATTGTATTGGATCGCTTAACGCGACCTCAGACTCAAAGACAGTCATCAATTGCGCCGTTCGGAGAGTGTTCATGAAAATTTTTCATAGTTGTGTGTGAACGAAAATAAAAAAACAATAAATGAAAGACTTAGCGTATTTGTATAATGTGAAAATTCACTTAAACAATAGATGTATTTTTTATGGTGTTCACTGCCAATACTTAGTGGAAAGGCATTATATTAATAAAAAATACAATATTCCTTTGTACTTTATTTTGAATTAATTTAAGGTCAAGACCGGTTTCGCTCACGGCGAGCGTTGTCAACTGATAAGAAAAATGGTTTAACAGTGCTATTTATACAAAAACAAACTGAAATGAAAAACTGTAAACAACAATTGACATTGAAAAGAATTTGCAAATTACAGTATAAGTGATTCAATAAATTACACACAGATAATATGTTTAACGCCTCTAACATATAATTACAAAATTATCAAAAATAATAAAGATAAAGTAGTGACTGATGATTAATTACAAATATAATTATAAATTCGGAATTTTTTAACAAAGTATACAGTAAAGGGGAACTTGCAAAAACCATTTGATCATTCGATAGATCTGAATCAGGCAAGAATTTAAATCTATTGATTTCTAGAATTTCCTGTTAAGAAAACAGGAAATAAATAATTGAACCTGAACCGTTCAAATTTTGTACAACTCCACAAGCTTTGTCGCTAACGACCCGAGTGACACCTTGTAATTTTACTTGAATACCTTGACAACACGTATCAATGTGCACTATGAACTTAACAATTCGATATCAAAGTTCCATCAAGCACCTCGAGTAAGACTTTAGTAAATGTTTAAATCAGTAGAATAATTTAATCAGAAGAAAGTGGGATATATAAGCAAATGGTTTAGAAGGATATTTTAATTGGCCAATATAAGACTTGCCTTTTTATCAAACAATTAATATTCCATTTCGTAGAATCGCGTGTTTTTCTTGTATGTGGTCGCCGCATGAAGCCGCCGGAACCTGCTCTCCGTGAAAACCCAAGGGTGGCCGGCTATCCCGGAAGTATAAGCTGTAAATTTATGCAGATACGTGCTGCAAGAATGCATTTTCCGGACGGCATAAATATTGAGAGCATTATATTTGCGTTGAATTTATGCGCTAGAATAGCGCTGCGAAGAAATAACTATAAACACGCTGGGAATTTTATTTGTGGAAGCAACGAGAGTTTTCGCGAAAGTTTTCTCGTCTCAATTTTAAATATTTATTTTTAGAAAACTCACTGTTATTTGTAAATAATAAACTTTCCTTGATATTTAATACTAAATACTATGAATTGGATAGTGGTTATAAAAAAGACATGCAATCAATTTTAACAAACGTCCAATAGTGTTGACCGCTCGGCTAGAAGATCGGAAAGCCAAAATAGTTTTCGATATTTCAATATTTTATATTATTTACTATTCTTCAAGATTTGCCTCTTTAAGAAGCATCCTCTGACAGAATATCGCGAGAGGTGCAATAGACTGAACATTGTTTGCTTAAATTTAAACTGAAGTTTGTACACCTGACTGTATCGACCAGGTGGGTCTAGGTTCCATTCCCAGAAAGTTCAATGTAAAGTTTATATTTTTTCAATTCAAGTATGAGATGTAAGGTGTTTGTGA
Source organism: Himalopsyche anomala (assembly GCA_031772345.1). Taxonomy (NCBI): domain Eukaryota; kingdom Metazoa; phylum Arthropoda; class Insecta; order Trichoptera; family Rhyacophilidae; genus Himalopsyche; species Himalopsyche anomala. Next base: position 6,915,847 of record CM062824.1, on the reverse strand, counting down.
TGTCGATTCTCGTACAGTTAATCTCGAGTGAATTGATTCATTCAACATTTTAACATTTGGCGCATTGGAACAAGCTGTAATACCAAATATTTGTAATATAAAAAAGTATACAAGGTATAAAAATGAACTGAACGAAACACATATCACAATTTTTGAAGTAAGTAACAAAGTTATATAATTAAATTTTATATTAAAAAATAATCTCCACAAAGTTAACGTTGGACCTATCAAAAATATTACTAAGAAACTGTTCAGTAATGGAATAAAAATACATGTAATGAAATGTAACAGTCATTGCCATGGTATGCAATATTTTTCAATGTGACTTTCGAAGAGAAATTATGTACTTGCACACGGCATTAGTACAGGTAGTTGTACCATTCCGGACTGCGATGTATTTCAAAAGTGTTTTCAGACGAAATACTCATATCGTCAATCTCTTGCGATTTATGGAATCGTTTCATTTCAGACATTGCAGAGTGATATAAATTTCACGGAAAGTCTGGCATTGAAGATTTTTCAAATGCGCACGAGATTTCTTCATTCAATAAATTTTCCAAGATGTCGGTAGATTTTTAGAATAAAATTGAATAATGGCTTTAATTGATCAATAATTCTACTTTTATGTCTCTATTTTTTATTGCAAAGATGGCTTAAAAACGTAATGCATAATTTACATGGAGAAATGAGAATCAAATACTGTATCACAACAATCTCAAAGAGAAAATAAAGATTACATAAAATATACGATATTAAAAACATTACAAATTTGTAAACGTTAATATTCGATAAACGATCACGTTATTGATAGATAGTGGCCAGTGGGTAACTAATAATTTACATAACATTAATACCATAACGATATTAAATTTAATATTTTAAACTTCGTGATAAAGCACGCTGTAGTTTAGTTGATAAGAGTTTTGGTCTAGAAATAAGGCGAGTCTGGGTTTTTATTCTGAGTAAAGTCAACGTTAAGCTTAGATTTTTTACTTTAAATTTAAGATCTAAGAAGTGGTTATTTGTGAAGTCAATTCTATTTGAGTTGATCTCGGGTGATTTATAAAAATTCTCATCTCGTATGATCTTTCAACGACAAAATATTTAACATATTGGCATTAGCAGTAATGCCAAATATTTAAAAAAAAAACTAATGTAACCGATGAGAACCTTTGTACTAGAGCGAGAAGTTAAAATGTTTTTTTATTAACTCGATTTTTAATTAAATTTTATAACCATTTCCTTACGGAATAATGTTGTGGAAATGTTTTATATTTTTAGATTTTTAAAAGCGTCGTTCAAAATGTAAACACACTTAAAAAAAAAAACAGGAGTCTAATTAACTGTAAATCTCTTTTTAGATTTAAGACGTTTTATGTTATTTATATGTTGCACTTTTGTGCCCAACTTTGTTTTGCAAACAATTTTTTTAAATTGTGTTCAATACACTTTAATAAAGTGTTAAATATATTGTTTTTTTCTACAGCTTATTCGTCAAAAATCTTAACAAAGTTTTCTTTTTCCTAAGACAAACTAAGATATTTTAGTACTACCGACCACATACTAAGTTTTGAAAAGTATTTGAAAACTTTTAGGGGAACAGCAATTTTTAATGAACTGCTGGTAGACTTGTGACTATTAAATCTATAGTTTTTAATGCCGAATGTTCAAGCTTGTTTCAGTGTCGTTGCATGAGTTTTGATTAAAACATAAGTTGTTTGAATCGTTTTATCATCTTCGAATTATTCGTAAAATAAATTGACCTTTCCCCAATATTGGATTCAAAAACTTCAATTTACTTAGATTCAATAATTAATTGTACAACTAAAATATAAATAGACGATAAATAATGGTTAAAGTTGTTGATTTTTGAATTATTTGAAAATATACATTTTCGTAGCCTTCCCTATAAAACAAGGTAAAAGATAATAAAATAGACGTGATGCACGATATGAAGGCCAAATATAAAGAAAAGCTATTTGTAACGATAAAACCGGCTATTAAGGCAGAATACGAAGCCTTTCGTGCTTTCCGCCAGGTATGCATTTGCTGCCGAAGGTCACTTACTGGAAAATTGCATGTTTTGTGATGCATTTATTACAGAAAAAGAACGAATGCTATCGTGAGACTATTCATTTAAATGTACGGTCGGATTCACGAAAGTTGTACATACGTGAATGTTGAGTTTTCCCGCTAATAAGGTACAACATAAGAGATATTGTAACCATTTCATTGATTCATTAATGGTAAATATTTCCAAGCTATGTATTAAATACAAAAACGAATGATAAATAATGCTTAGCAAATATTATCGCTGAACTTCTATACTGCGACGTCAAACATTTTTTTTAAATAATGAGGTGAAGATTTTCGTTTTTTAGTAAAAACACAATATTCCTTTGTACTTCATTCCACTTTATTTAATATTTCAGGACCGGTTTCGCTCATTACGAGCATTGTCAACTGACGATGTTCAGTTGACGATGCTCGTAATGAGCGAAACCGGTCATGACATATTAAATAAAGTGGAATGAAGTACAAACGAATATTGTGTTTTTACTAATAGAATGCCTTTCCACCAAGTATTGACAGTGAACACCATAAAAGTGATTTTCGTTTTTATTTTGATTATCTTAAAATCATATTTTTAATCACATTTTTCTGATGTTAAATAAAAAAACTTTTATATATTACTAATATGTATGACTAATATTAAAGTAATATTATTGAAAATTCATTTTAAAAAATAACATGTAAATTGAACGTATAGAATGTGTAGAATCTGATAATTTAATAATCGATTTAATTAGAGATACATTAATAAAGTGGGAATTAGTACAAATGTGTATTTTATTTTTTGATTGTAAGTATTGATTGGATTAACATTTTTTTCACCCAATAAAGTAATTTTATAGTAAGTATTTTACATAACGAATGCTAAGTTACTTAATAGTAGGTCTAAAAAAGATCAACAAAAAAAAATCGTTTGTTTAAATTTACAGGAAATGGTCATACTGTTAAAAATGTATAAACAAATCTTTATGCTTTATATATAAACGAGAAGAAAATTTCTAGTTTGACTGGAAAACTATTAATACTGTCTGACAATTTTATTTTATTCGAAATGTCATGCCTTATAAGTAAACAAAAGGTGACACATTTTAAAACGTAGATAATGAGCGTCGATGAAATTTTAGATTCACAAACGCTCTTTGTAGCACACATCTCAACAGGTAGTTAGTTATAATCTAAGGATGTAGAAAGAACGGCAATAGATAAGAAACATACCAATTATCTGCCGGCAGTAAAGAATTTATTAGGGTAATTTTGTTGAAAGAAAAGCTTCATTTCAAAAAAGGTTTATAATTCAAAGTTTTTGATCCGGATTCCGTTATGGAAACGTTATAAGATGACGCAGTGATATAAAAAAAATGGGGCAAAAATCATAATATATGCAACCCTTTCCGGCAACAAAAAAGGCTGTATTTTACGCCGAAAATTTATATGAGAGGTAGGCAGGGAAAAGGTCAGAGGACCACAAAGATAAACGATCGAGTAGGGTTTGTACTTGTCCCTTTAAAAAGGGTAGGAACGATCATAGTCGAGAGGCGGATATACCAAAACACGCACTAGAGGAAATCCACTGCCCTAAAAGAGATATTTTAAGCATTAATGTTTGATTTTTAACAAAAAGATCACAACAGGTTTATGAAATAGGTCCCCCGCAATAAAGCGACGACATAATTAAAATTGTTATAGCCAACGATGAATTTTAAATCCATGTGGAAAGTCAAAGGTTACAGCACGGAACATACAAAGCAGCAATTTTAGTAAAAAAAGGTGAGAAAATATCAAAGTATTTTAGTTGTACAAATATTATTTTACATGTAATGGTTTTAGAAATGACATCAACTAGACATGATTTTAAAAATATAAAATTGGTTATGTTTGAGCTTTGGTAATTATGTCAAATATTCCATAAATGATTAGTATATTTTTGCGAATACTATTAAAAAAAACAATATTTGTAATACATTTACAGTGATTATTTTCAACTAAATTAAAGAGTATAATATTTCCAATATAATGTAAAAAATAATTGAATGGCTTTCAGAAACAATCAGCTTAACAAAACAAAACGAGAATAGTCACTGTTTATATAATATTTGAAATCTAGGATGAACACTATTTTATTACACAGTTTGTATTTTTAACTTAAATATATAAAAAAATAATTTGAATCGTTTTAATTCATAAAATCGTAAACGTATGAAATGAACGAGTTATACTTATGATTAATTTAAAAACCAAATTATTGTGACGTTTGGAAATGAATATAGTTTCTCACGTGAGAGTTTATTCAACAATTTGATTTCAAGAAAAATTAAGAAAACTTTACGATTTAATTTCATTACAGTAATTTCATATATTTTATGAACGAAGCACATTTAATGCTTAAAAAATGCTTAAAGACTTTATGAACACGCGAAAAAATATCAACGCATGTTAAAAAGGCTAAATCCAATGAAAATAAGTACGGAACACATTAGGACGCGAGTGGGCGGGCTGAACGCACAAAAAGAGAACAACTCCTATTATATTTGTATGCAAATTCGAACAGTTTGGTTGAATTCCATCATTCTGTTCGGGGCGCTTCAAAGCTACGCGTAAAAATGTAATCGAAATTCAGACGGCCGGAAAAAACGCGTCGGCGTGGCTTTTAACCTGCTCGCCCCCGGACGCAAAGGTGTGTGAAGACTTCGATTTGATTCTTTCGGCACCAGGTCAATGCACCTGAATTTGTGCGCAACCCGACTGGAATTAATACGATAAAATGAATTACACTATGTAGCTGCGAATCGAATCGGAACCCAATATGAAATAATTTTTCAATATGTATTATTCATACAAGAATTCCGCATCGAAAAGATTTTATGGTCAACACTAGGGATTGTAATACCGAACAAATATGTTAATACCGGTGTTTCGGTATTTCATATAAAATATCGGTTTCGCCAAAACCAATACCGGTATTATAAAAAAAAGGTTGAAAGAAAGCAAAAAAAAAAATACGGCCAACTGGGATTGCAATAACGGGCGAGTAAATTAAAATCATTAACTCTTTCGATGTTTCGTAAAAAATACTCTCATAAAAATTATAATGGTTATAAATTATAAGTTAATGTGATCGAAAAAAGATGAGATTTTTCCAAATCCTATAATATACAGATGGTTAACTTACCACCCATAATTGTGGCAATTAATTGCTAACAGTTTACCGCCAATTTTCAATTGGCGTAAATTGTCAACACAGTCAATTGATCGCTCTAACAATGCCTACAAATGATCGCTAGAATATTTTATCACTATCCAATACATATATATTTATTGGTCATATTTTCTAACCTAACCTAATTTATTATTACATATGTATTTATATTAAATTATTTTTTACCTACTTATTGTTTATAAATAGAAGTTGTGTTATACATAATCAACATATTAAATACATAAAATATTAATATACATAATCAACATATTAAATTACCTATTTCCAGACATATTTTTTTCCATAGCTCAAATATTAAAAAGCTAATCATAGAATAAGGGAAATAAATACATTAAAAATAATCTTTTTTAGATTTGATCGAACACAATTCATTGCTTCTGGAATCGAGAGAGTAAAAAATTCTGGCGATCATTTATTGACCGCGTATAATATACACGGTCAATAGACGCAGCAGTAAATTGGTTCTAATTAATTTATGACGGTGAACTTCGGTCGGTAATTTTTTCGGACCCCATAACAGATATTATAAGACAAAAACACAGTTTAAAATTGAATTCAACAACAACAAAACTAAATAATAAAATATTACATATGAGTTGTTAATGAAAAAGCGAACAACCTGATGAAATAGCGAAACTGCATCAGACAAAAAACATATGGAATGTATTATTGTGAATATATTAAAAATTGTTGCTTACTGGGTGTCAGCCTGTTACAAGCAAAAGTTCGCGTGCTGTAACCTCAGTCTGACTTTGTTACGATACTTAACAAAACTTGCCTTTTATTTAAGTATTTTGCCTGGGATAAGAGGAAAATTTAATAATCTGCCGTCGTAATATTTTAAGAAGCACGGTATGGACAATATATATTTTTTTATTCTATGTGGTGAAGTATTTATTTACCTAACGCTAGATTTAAAAATTATATCAAATAGCCAGCTAGTGGGATACACTTTCAAAACGCAAGTAATAAAAACGAACGCTTGAAAACTGAATGCATATTTGTTATTGTAAACATTTCAGCATAAGTTACGTGTAATATATTATGTAACAGATGATTCGTTTAATTACCTGGATTCACATTGTATTAAGCACAAGAGTTTGACAATATAAAAACGACTACTTGATATACATACTGCAAAAAAAAAAAAATCAATTTCATACAAAGTTTCAAGCATAAGAGAAGTGATTTTTTCAACAAACCAATATTTTACTTTTAGGGTGTTTACTGTCAATACTTGGTGGACAGGAATTTTATTGATAAAACGACATACTGTAATTTGTAAATTCTTTTCAATGTCAATTGTTGTTTACACCTTTTTGTTTTTGTATAAATATCACTGTTTAAATATTTTTCTTATCAGTTGACAATGCTCAAAATGGGCGAAACCGGTCCTGACCTTGTAAATGAAGTGGAATAAAGTAAATAGAAATTTTGTGTTTTTATTAAACCAATATTTATAAACTATCATCCTTGGAGATATAAAATTAAATTCAAGGAAAAGATGAGCGATAGCTTATTTTTATGATAAAAAGAACCGGCTCAATTTATTGAAACGAGACGGTTATGAGCCTTGGGCTGGTATATATTTAAAAATATCCGTCAGCACCTTAATAGTACGTCCAATAAATAGCTAATGTTTTAATCTAATAATAAAAATAAGTATTATATAATATGGTTTGTCATTAAAAGAGAGTACACGTTACAGATGTTTTTTAATTTCATAGGTTAAACTGTGCACTATAAAATTGTTTTTACGGATATAAAAAAAAGAGTCCATTTCAAAAATAAAATTTGGTTGTTTAAGTGATTATCCGTGAAGGAAACGTTATGCCGACTTTGTGTTAATTTAGACGTTTAAGTTGGAATGCAATGGCGCTGAGAATTCCACAGGTATATTATATGTGGTCAGCATTTGCATTTCTTTGAGAATATTTAATGCATAGTTTCACTGTACTGAATAATTAACATATAATTGCTCTGTTTGAATGGTTGGGACTAATAAAATGAAACAAGTCACGTGGTAAATACTTTGAATGTTAAATTTTGATTAAACTACAATATAACAGAGTATTGTAAAATAAAATATTTATAATTAATTTGTAACGCATCACCAATTTTAAACAGCACAAAAATACCCATTTTTTGACATTATCATATCATGTCAAAAATGTATGGTAAAACAACAAACGGTTAACATATATCTAATCTGAAGCATTATTTACATTTTTTTCGTGAAAAGCATTTTGAAAAAATAGCTTAGTGTCATTTCTTGCTTAAAAAAAGTTGGCTATTACATTTTTAAAGGTAATAAATATTAAAGAACATATTTATAAAATAGATTATAATAAGAGAATTCTCATAAGTCTCAAAAGCAAGATTTTTTCAATGATATATGTATAGTTATACATTTTTTTTGTTTTTAATAAATAACCTTTTTTTTTGTTTGAGAGGTTTCCATGTACGTTAATATAATTTTAAAAACTAATTGAAAAATAAAATTTATGTGTTACGGTAAACTGTTTCATTTGTGAGCATTAAGAATGAAAGATGCTTGTAGTAGATATTGTTATTGGAATGAGTGGCAAGTAATCAATCATTAAGTAAACATTTGTGTTTGTTTCTAATAATAACATAAAAACATCTTCAATGTAAGCATGAGTGTTTAGATTCCTATTTCGACTTGAAAGAAGATAATTAATCCTACCGAGTGATACATTAAAACTGTTTCTGGGTTTAAGACAAATGATACTTATTATGTATGTGTTTGAAGTAATATATGACATGGTAAAATATTGTATGAAATATTATGTACGATACTTAAATAGCATAAGGTTAATAATGTACTAAAATAAAACATAAATAAAGAAACGTAGAAGCGCTTTCAAAAGATAAAGCATACTTCATGAAAATATAAAATACGGCTACTCAAAAAAATGTGCGCAATAACCTGATAAATTAGCCCCGGATAAAATGTGTCAAAACAGGAAAAGGCGAACACAGCCGAAAAATAATACAATCAAAACATGAAAAGAAGAAAAAACCGTTCACTTCCAAAATCGTAATTCAAAACTTAACATAAAAGATATGTTCAAAAAGCGGGAGTTAATACAGAAAATAAAAGATGTAATCTACCGTAATGAATAGGATTGAAGCGAGCGAAAGATAAATTGTACGATGGGAAATCGTATTGGGGCACGGTGGGTGTGGGAGTGTAAGGGTTGATTGGGTCAGAGAGGGACGGTGCCAGTGGGGAGTGTGTGGGTGCAAGCAGTGCTGTCGATACACTACGGCGAAGGCTTTTGTTTTGATTACAGTAATTGGCTGGTGATAAAACAAACTGCAGGCGGTTGCCGAGCTACGAGCTACGAACTGGTTCGGGTGGCTCTACGCCAAACAGAATCAACCAGACGACACGGCGGGAATTGTGATTTGTGATTTGGTCACATTTGATGGGCAGCGTTTTGTTAATATTAGTAGCATGATCCTTTGTTTTGACACATTTATTGGTGTTTTTGTTTTACGCCGCAGGATTTTCAACTAAAAACATAATGAATTGCAAAAATATATAATTCAAATTAAATAAAAATTGCAATTATTATTACTGCGGAATTACACTTTTATACTCGATATCATTTTTGTTTGCGAGAACAGATGCAAAGCATTTCTTGTCTTATCAATTTTAGATGCATGACTTTTCAAATAATTTTCTATTTTCTCTTTGTAGTTTAACTATCTCAAGAATTTCCCATTTTCTAATATTGATAATCATAATTTAAAAAACTACTTTTACACGTGTTATCAGTTTACTTGCAAGACGAACTAACCATTTTGATAACAGATAATTAAGTGTCATTCATTTATGATTTGAATCATTATTAATAAATTATTCTTTTAACAATTATTTGTCCGGCCATGTTATTTGTGTTACTTCATTTTGTATAAATAACATGTATTGATTTGTATTTAAATCAGTTAACAATGCTTAGGATGTACCATAAATAATATTGAATAAGTAACGAACAGTGTAATGTTTGTTTTAAATTATGCATTTCCACCAAAAATTGACAGTGCATAAATTGAAAGTTATTATGTAAAGAAGTTTGCTGTAACTTTAGATAAAATGTAAGAAAAAATAAATCCTTATAATATGATATGTTCGAAATTCCTTTGATTAACATACAACGTTATTGCGGGCACAGAGAGTATATCTACAAGATAAACGTATAAAGGAAAAATACGAATAACTTTTTATCTTGAGTACTTCGGACATTTGTGGGAAATAAATTTATTTTTCGTAAGTCAATATTTTCACTGATATATTGCTAGGCGGATTCGAAGGAAAGCTATAAAAAACCTAAACAAGTTCACACCCCTTTTATTAGATATTGGTTAAGGGCGTACGTTACAAAGTGTATTGTTCGACACTGGCGGTAATTTAATAGGATCTGTTTTGAATTTTTGCACTCCCAAACACCGCATTTACATATGTTTTGCAGTCGGTAAAAATGAATGAATTATAAATTTTACTTACAAAAACCAATCCAGTGTAATATTGATCTCTTTTGAAGTATTCACTGTCAAAACATGATGAAATGGCATTATATTTTAATAAATAATACAGTTCTCTATTAATTACACATCTCTATAATTTATCTTTGATCTATTATCACTCTATTATTTATCTTAGATCACGACCTGTTTCGATGATGGAATGCATTATTATTATCTATAATTTAAATTGCTGGAACTTCTTACAAATGAATACTACTTATTTTCAATCAGAAATAAAACCAGTTTAAATATTAATTAAGTAAAGCCATATCCAATATATAATCGGTAAAAGAACTTAAGTGACACAATTCGCTGAATTGTGTTTTTAGCCAATACTTGTTCAATATCGCATAAGACGTCAGTGACAAATATGTAAGAGTGTTGTCTCATTTGCCTGATATTTTTAAGTGTCTGTGCATTTTAGTGTTTTTACTTGTTATCATTTATTCCACGTGGACTCCGGTTGAAAAACGCAGATCTAGAGAATTGAACGCAATCATTATAGGCATTAAACACATATTATTATTTAAAACAGCACTTAAAGAATTCTTTTTTCAAACATAATTAAAAAAAAACGTTCTGTAAAATTATTAAATCATTGGTTACGATTTTCTGCCAATCACGAGTACAATATAATAAGTTTAAAAGTAATTCTTAAGTATCCATAATCAAAAAATAATAGCAAATGAGAAAGTTTTATTATATCAAAAATAATATGTATAATAGGAAAATAAATGTTTTCATTTATAATCTGGTTTTATTTTTTATCAATAATTAGCACTATTATTTTGTAAAAAGTCTCAAACTATTTCATTACAGATAATTAGGAATCATTTATTTATAATTTGTCTAAAGTCTTACTAAATTTTGGAAAAATAATTACGTATCTTTTTATGTTACTTAATTGTTCACTATCTGAAACGGTTGTGATCTAAAATAAATAATGCGGAATAAGTAAATTCTATTTTCCTATTGTTATATTTATAAAAATACGAATAATAGTTGCTTCTTCTTGATGCCTCTTCGGATGAACCATGTGAATCGATATTAAAATAAAAATATGTAACTATATCTTTATGGTTGAATTGCTAGAAAACGCTGACTATGAGATTATCATATCAACATGGAAATCCATAATGCGTGTACTAATATTAAGAATAATATGACCGAATTAGATATCAGATTTAAATCCATTTCACGGTTGCTTAACCAAAGTCAAATCTAAGATAGAGTTTGAGTTGTTACAAGAGTGATAAAAAAAATGTGCTTGAAATAAAATAGCAGGTAGGGAATCCAATCCCGAGCCAAAATGTTGATCCCGGGATTTCTATATTAGAATTTTTCGATCCCAGGATCCCGGGACTGGTCCCGGGATCAGTACATTTTTTTAAGAAATAAAAATTGATAATATTGGTGAAAAATAAATTAAATAATTTATTCTATATTATATAAGCAGCTGTGGGCTGCCAATACGTTACCAAAAAGTTCTCTTAATCTCAGTTATTCGCGATGTACAGGTGAATGAGTGGATTTTTTAATAACTCGTAAAAAATATGCGGCATAATTATTAAACGAACTTAATATGCATACATTATGTAAAAATACGCAATATAACTTAAAATAATCAATGTCGATAACTAAAAAAAGTATCTACTTACTGCAAGAACCTAAGAAAACATTAAGTAATTTTAATATTATTTTAAAATATGCCCGACATTAATATCAGAGCATCAATTGCTTCGCCATTTAGTCTACGGTTTCATTGTGCAAAGAACCAATAAAATATATTTTTATATTTATCATATCCGGCGACAAGTGATTTTGTAGAAAGACCATTTTTACAGTGAAAATAATAATTACATGCAATAGAAATAGTCAAAGTGAGAATTAATTTTCAACTCTTGCAATAATATTAGTCAAAAAAACTTTTAGACAACATATTAAATGATTAGCATTGATACATTGATGACTTTAGTCGCACGAAGTCAGCGTGCGCGCCTTTGATATTTATCATACTGTTCATATAAAAAGCTAACCAAAATATGTTTTAGTTGACACGTGTTTTTATTTAATAATTGATGTTAATAGAACAAAAGAAACATTAAATGACGCAAAACAAACACTGCGATTGATATCTGATAACATTCATTAATAATATGTAGAAAACAAAGGTACCGAAAAATTATTACTGTTGTAAAATACATTCAAATAAATGCGATGAAAAAATTTAAAATGTTAGACATCCAATTACGTTTTTGTATGCAGTAAGTCTTATTGCAAAGAATGTAAACTGTCGCTCGGCTTGAAAACCAACACGTTTGTTTTATTAGAAAATCCATCCCGAAAGTTTCGGGATTTTGTCTTCTAATCCCGGGATTGAAATGTATTAAAAACTGTACAGGATCCCGGGATTGGATTCCCTAGTAGCAGGTAACCAAAAACGAAGAATAGTTATAAAAAGGCAAAAAATTGTTGCATATTAACATCCTAAATGGCTGAATAAAACAGATTCTTTGATGTTAAAAAACAAAGACGAAAATGAGAGGTTAAAATGAATGATTTTAATATAAAATTTAATAAATAATTAAAATTTGTGTAGATAAGAATATTTTGTTTTTGTTTTTAAGTGGATTTGAATAAGACACGATGTGAAAATGCATTCCATTATATTCATGTGTTCGTCTAAAAATATTTAACCCTATTTTTTGACGCTTGGCCGATTAACTTTCTAGTATAATCCGCCCCGAAGTGATCGCGTAAGGTAAAATGGAACAAACTCGCGCGGCGCGTGTTGTTTCGGCGTGTTATTATTTAATATTAGCTTTCTTTGATATGAAAAAGAGGCTCTGGCGTGAATCAACGAGAGCTTTTCGCCACCGTAAAATAAAAAAAGGATATTGGCAAAACAAGAGCGTTGGGGATAAAGTGGATTTTGTGAAATTGTTACTACCTAATTCCAGCCAAAGGCAAATGCGGCTGAGAATATGGGAAGTTATATTATAATAACAGTAGGTATCTCGAGACGAGTCTTATGTTATTCACAAATAGGGAAGAAAACTTCACATGTGATTATAGTAACATAATATTTGCCTATTATTTTATTTTTCTAGCGAATGCAAAAAATTCTAGAACAATTACAATTTCGCAAATATTTCTTAGTCTTTTCCAGTCTACTGTAAATAAAAGTGTCGAATAAGAATATAGCTAAGGTAAAAGCACAGTTTTTCACATGTTGTATTTTATTATTTTCAATGATTGATGATTATTATTGGATAAAGAACCTTTCGTGATCACGTTTAAAAATAGCGGTAAACTAAAAGCACGGCCTTACTTACACGATTCAATCGAATGAAAAAGAGAATCAATTTCTATTGAAATTATTCGTGAGTCGTCTATTTGCTTCATATAAAAAAGATCATTTTTTACTTGAACAAAAAAAGAGAAATATTATACTTTTTGTAATAATTCTACATAGTTAATTAACAACAAATTATTTTTTTATCCATTTTTGCTCGCAATGTTAGGGACATTTGAAAGGAGATATCTCAATAAAAGTTTTTCTACTAAACTGTTTTAATCAATTGCTCAATCTCTTTTTTTTAAGCAAATTGGGATGGAAAGAATTGGATTAAGATAGCACTAATAGTTAGCCAAACGCTGTCATTAGGTTTCTTTATTTTTGGATAGTAAGGGTGGGAAAAAATATTTAGACATCACAAATACCCATATATTTTTTTTGCATATTTATTTAGATTAAAAAAATGATATTTTTTAATACAATGCTTTAAACCAATAATTGAGAGTGAAAACTTTAAAAGTGACAATGTAAATATTTAATTTTAGTTTATTTATTGATAATAAAAAGACAGAATTTTAGGGAAATATCGAATATGAAATATCTGTAATTCTGCGAGTAAAAACATCTGCTCGGGTAGTGCAGCTATATTCTCCAACTATAATTCCACGATAATGGTCCTTGCTAATAGAAACGAGACAAATTCCCCAAGTTATTTCTGGTCGGGACAAAGTAAGCCGATTACAGGAACCTAACAGGGACGCAGAGTTTGCCTTGACCACGGCTGGACAATGGACGACGGCCATGTAATTAAAAGGGAAATTAATGTTCTTTACCACCAACAATAACCGTACACACGGTGAATATAAATGAAACGTAACTTTTGTTCTGTTTGTTCGCATAAAATATTTTTAAGGATAAATTACGGCCATATTATTCCATTAAAACATATTCAGCGAAGTTGGAACAAAGTGTTTTACATAAAAATGCTTGATTACGATTTAATGTTGAAATATTGAATTAATACAACGCTGTTTCTAATGTGTAAACATTATTTTATGTTTATGGTGTTTGCGTTCATAACAAAATGTATGCAAATAAAATATAAATACAACAAATAAAAACATTTAACATTAAACATCAACTAACTTTCAAATTATGATTTCATAAAAATAATACGCCGAGTATCATCATCAGTCAGGTGGTCATCAATCAGAAATCGTTTGCATATCAAATCAATTTAAACCGAGCGAATTATGTACATTCACACAAGTTTTGTCACTAACGACCGGGTTTCGCCTTTTGCCATCTTCAGGCGTTGAAGTGCATGGATGAACTTAAAATGAATTTTAGTAAAATAGTGTATTTTGTTTATATAATATAAAAAATAAATGTATGACAAATTTAAATGGCATTGATGGCGACATAACTAATGATTTGATTTAAATAACATTCAATTAGTTGGGGAAAAATACTTCGTCGTAAATAAATAGTCTTTCTGGCTTTTCGAAATTGATTATGACTATCGTTACAATTTTATAACATGGGAATACTCACAGATTTAAGTGGTATGTGATTTCAAGAATTGTATTTATTTTATCGCTGGAAAAGTCATAACTATTTAATGAAATCTAATCAAACTTACTTACAAATATGTATATACTACGGTATTTATAAATAAATATCATAAAAATATGTTTTTTACTAGATAGAATTTCCATTAAAACTTATTGTGATAATCGGTTCCTAAGTAGGTTGATAATTAAAACACTCAATTATAGAATTTATGGTATATTAACTTTTAAGGTGAAAAAATGTTTTAAAACTACATATTTATACGACAAATATTGTTTTTAAAATATACGAAACAATTCATTATATCACTTTGTAAATACTGTTAACTCACTGACATTTAGAGAGATATGTAAAAGCTCTTCCTACTTACAATACCAATCGCCAGAAACATAGAAAAACTGAATAATAATTTGAAATTTCTTTTACAGCTTGATAAAGTTTCCAATGCTTTAAAGTGTAAGCATAGTTATAAAAGAGGAACAAATAGTGGTGGCATTATATTAAGTATAACTTCGCTGCTTGCCTCGTTGCGTTGCAAATATTATTACGAAGTCTATGTGCACACCATGACTTTGTTAATATAAAATAAAACGTAATCCTCTGCAAAGAGCGCCTTCTAAGAGCCGAAAAAACGGCGCACGGAGTAACTACTAAAATTATTTGAAAAACACATTCAATAATTCAGGAAAATCAACTAATATAATTGATAATATGCAGCCGGGTTTTTTTTATTGAAAAATCAATGTGCTTTCTTATGTTTATTATATTAGTGTTCAGTGTTAGCCTAAATCATTTACAAATAAGACATTGAGGTATTTAGAGTGAATCTTTCATTATTGAAAAAATATTTTGAAAAAGTATTTACAAAGAAAGCTGGCACTTACATTTAAGAAACATACGCAAGCAAAAATATGAATTGAATTAACCTTAGAAATAAAAAATAAAATGATATCTAATTAATTAATTAAATATTATTTATATGAAATATTTTTTTTACAACTGTTCATGGGCCGCGTGTTAGTCATTTTGATGTAGCAATTTATAATATTCATACCAAAAAAAGTAGATGGAAGAAGTAGAAAACGAATGAATATAAATTGTAAAATTATAGAAGTAACGTCTCATTGGAATAGATATTTACCAATACTAAGAAGGACACATTTTATAATGAATAAACAACTGGAAAATAAGCGAGTGGTCGCTTTATCGAGTTTCTGTCGTACTGTGCACCGCAAAGTCTACCAAGAGTAAGAGCAGCAGGAACGATGGCGTTACAGGATACGAAAGACGTGCAGCAATATGTCAGGATTAGACGCTGAGCCCTTCCGTGGTTTTAAGCAACTCTTCTTCGGAGCGAGCGAGCGCCGGACGGTTTAGGGACTTAAGGGTTTTGTGTGAAACAACGGTCGCTTGAGCAAGTCAATGCGGATTTGAGATCAGGGGTCCAGGACACTTAACGCAGCCTCGAAAAATGCGCGAGAAATTATTATGTATGACACGGGACGCAGGCATGTAATATTCTCTGGCACAATTTTCTTGTACTAATACTACAAACCTCAACAATTACATTCAATAAAAACAGTACATCAGCAAAACAACGTCATTTTATTGTACTCTAGTTTTAACTCTAATGCAAACATTCTTGATCGCAATAATAAGAAAAAAGGAGCCTTAGTATTGTCAACAATAAAAAACAATACTCATTGAATGGATGTGTTTCTAGTTTGCGAATGACCGCAATCAAACAATAAAATGAGAGACCAAATGCATTATTTTTCGAAGGAAATGGTTTCATCAGCAAAATCAAAAGATGCGTATTAGGAAGCAATACACTGAACTCCCTTTTTACACGTTTTTTACACGATTTCGAAATACCACGTTTCAAAAAAAACTGACATTCATTTAACGGTAACACAGGCTCTGACTATCTCGTACCAAATGTGCGTGAACGGGTTCGTCTATTGTTTCATGGTGAAAGTGAATGATTTTTGTTACCTTTGATTTTTTAAATAAAATTAAGATACAATTAGCAATAATGAATTTTATTTTTTGATATCTTTAATTGATTTTTATACAAGGAAACCTATGCACCATTTTTTTTATTTTAGTATATTTTTTACACGGTATTGCGTGAAACGTACCTACCGTGTAAACTGAAAGTTTAGTGTATAACTATTTACAAGACAATATTTTCGTATTTTTTAATATTCAACTTCAAGTTTACATGAAATTTTAAGTAGGTACCGACAACCGACCGAGTTTACACGGTCGAAAAGACACTGATTTTACATCACAAATTTTCTTCAACAGTTGCCTTTCTTAGTTATGCTTCGTTATTTAAGCTATGAAATGCATACATATATATATATACATATATACATAAACAATACTAGAGTACAACGGCCTCGGGTCGCGAGAATTTCCCGGGACACGAAAAAAACCGAGACTTCAGAATCCTTAGTAAATACAAACAACTAATCGACCTCTATTATAATAGGGATATTATAAAATCATCACTGATAAAGTAATAAAACAAAATGTTTGGATACTGTATACGGTCTAAATAAAACTGTGTAAACATATTGCTCTCGTTCTTTTCAAATAATCTCAGAGAAAATATTATCTACGGAAAAAGCAAAGGTTTGATAAACAAATAATGTTTACAGTAAAAATGTTTTGTTTTTAAGAAACACACTTATTTTTGAATGCTTACAAATTCGAAAATATTTTTGTATGCGAGAAATCTTTTTTTGCTACATAATTATGAAACAAGAATAGAATGTTTTTTATTATTATATTCAAATTAAGGATAAATTAAAATTTTATTTCTCATTGACTAAATTTTTTGGTTTTATGGCAGTGCCTAGAGCCCGGAGTCGTTGACGATATACCAGTTGCTAATTTTAGCACTGTTTACATTCACAAGGCCGTAAAAAGATCAAGGAACGTGAGGATGTATCAAATAAATATTGTGATATTCAGAAAAAAATATGCATACATTCTTTTTACACGAATTTACTTATAAATACTTACTTAAAAATAGATTGGTGCGATAAGAAAATTTTTCTTAGATACACCGTTATTGTCAAGCCATCATTGTACGCAGTCGACAGAAGCCATTACAATGAAAATGCTAAATCTTCGAATGATAATTAGTTCTGCAATCAAAAATGTACACGAAATGCCTGCGAGAGGAAAAAATGGCAACCCAACAATCTGCCTCAATCCTCCCTTATCGCGTGTCAGCTAACAAAACGGGGGTTGACATTAATCACAGAGAGGGGTGGCTAGTAATAAAAGTGAGGGTTCTAGGGGGCGGAAGGGGGTCAGCTCTGACGGATGGCTATTCGTAATCCCGCGAAAGAATTCGAAGCGTGGAGGTATTTCGGATATTTTTTACGCTGATTTGAAATTCGATGAGATTAATTATTGGTACCACGAAAAGATTTTTTTTTTAATGTTCTAGTGATTTTTTTTACATTGAAAATGTTATACGATATGCAAGCCTGGAACCAAATGTTAAAAGAAGTAAATTTTGTCACTTAAAAATAAACTGAATAAAAAAACGTTTTCTTTGTCTAAATATAATGATTTTGTCAAAATAGAATTCATACAATTGTTTGATATGGATACTGTTGACAATAATTGAAATCTTAATGGTTTCAAGTACTAAACTTATCTTTTTTTGTGAATTTGAATGTAATGAATTATGGCGTCTAGCTAGTACCAAGAGTCTCGACCTGTTCAACTTGACTTTTGTAGAACAAAAATTGTTCTACAAAAGTTGCACGTGATCAAGTCGCTCAACATCTCTATAACGAAGAGTGTAGAAAAAAAAAGTTAAGCTTTCGACAGAACTTGTTCATGGCTAAGTCGCTCTTGCTACGTCTCACGTTTAAGATTGAACATATGGGTGGAAATTTAAATATCACTTACATTCATGTCTTCAAACACAAATCTAAACATCGATTAAAAAAAACAATTTATGATCAGATCGACCCGTTTACAGCAATAAAAGAAGACGATTCTGACCATTTAAATCAGTGTTTTTAACGGTATTGAAAGAATCGCCTCCTTTAGCAGAAATAAATTTTCCAAAATTATCTAACGCCCCCCCCCCCATTCATCGAGGAATTTGAAATCGTCGATTCCCTATACTTTTTACCCAAAGTATCTCATTTTTTTTAGCTCACCGAGGAATTTGAAAATCTCAAAATAGTTGGCATCGCCTCCTCGCAGCGCCCCCCAAATTCTGAAAAATTAAAAACGCCCCCCAGACTTATAAACTCCCACCAAGGGGGCGGTACCAACCCCGTTAAGAATCACTGATTTAAATACAGACCGGTCATAAATATAATATATTACGACCCTGAAAAGAAAACATAACGTAAACGCATGTCATTTTTTTTTTTATCAGAATATGAACGATATAATTTCTATAAAATATGAAAAGAAAATGCCTTATTGATTTGGTGTAATTATAAGATTGATTGATATAATTGGAATTTACTCGGTAGAACTCAATTGTAATAAGGTAAAAAATATCAACGTATTTAGTTCTACAATTTTTTATAATATAAGTTATAGCTATTTCGGCGTGCGCCATCGTCAGCATCATGTTTAAACTTCCATATACTATTTCGTTAGCTAACTTAACTTAAATGAACAAACAATCGTCAACCGTTACCAAGCCCCTAATAAAATTATAATAAATACCCGTTAAATTTAAACTTATTTACCTTGAATAACCCCATACTCGTTCTTAGGAACACTGAAGTCAAGTTTAATAAATGTAATAGTTGTAATATAAATTAGGAGAGCAAATAACAAAATGTATTGTCTATCTCTTCTAATGCAGTATGTATAGCTGGTTATATGCAAGTTTAAATATAGTTCTGACGATGGCGCACGCTGAAGTAACTATTATATAACCTCTAGAACTAAATATGTTGATATTTTTTACCTTATCATAATTATCAAGTAATTTAAAAAATAACTATTTCACATAATACGAGAATACAAATAAGTCAGTGGAAAGCAAATTATTTTGTACTTACTACAACTCACTTACTCAAAATACTTAGGTGTCATACAAAAAATAATACTAACTTGTCTTTCGCGGATAACGTGATCGTAAAATAAAATGCAAATGTTGCCAAATGTATCGCGTTTGTGATAATAATGATCAAATCAAATAAATTGAAGTGATTTAATGGGGTAAAAAAACGTAAATAATGGCTTACAATATGCATGCTTTAAAAATAGTGAGCATGCGAATGGGCCATGAAGGTTTTTTTTTGTGTCATTTCACAAAACACGAGTATTGCGTGACGCGCGTTAATTTATAACGGTGCGTTAAAATAATATAAAATCAAATAATTGCGAATCGAACGGTTCCAAAACGAATGGCTCTATAAAAAAGTAATGATATTTAATCATATGTTAAGCTATTAAAAAATCACATAATTTTATTATTGACATGAATCATAGATTGATCTAAATTGGCGATAAACGAATCGTAGGTCGCGGAATATTTCACAGTTGATCGCGAACGTTTCAAAGAGAGTATGTCAAATGTATAAGATTTCTGGACATTAACATTTTTCTTTACTATCGTTTGAATCCGGTTGTAAATTAAATTTCCCTCTCAATTTAACATTATATTATTTTAATAAAAGCACAATACTCTTTTGTACTTTATTTAAAAAGTCAAAACCAGTTTTGCTCATTGAAAGCATTGTAAATTGATAAGAAATGTAATTTAACAGTGTTATTTATACAAAAATAAATTGAAATGAAAATGTGTAAACAACAATTGAGATTGAAAAGAAATTACAAATTTGGTTTATCAAAATTAAAAGTTTGGTTAATTTTTCAACATCATAATGCTAACTTTCTAAAAGTGTGCACATAACCTATTTTTACAATATATTTTATAAATCAATTCCAATGGATATTATTATATTTAAACGAAATAAAAAAAAGTTGTTTTCAATTAAAAACATTATTTAATCTTGTCGTTGGCGAGAAAAAATGTTCACATAACTAATCGGAATGTAATATTAATATACTCAACGCATGCTATCTATAATGATTTTACTTAATGAAATTTCACCAAAGACTAACAGTAAACATTCTAAAATTAAATAATAGTATGAAATCATCATTCGATATACCCATAAATTTGTATTGTAATGTGGAACTATACGGGATTTACGAACGAATAATATAGCAAGAGTCATGTCAAATATTGTTTCGTTTTAAGAGACCAAGTAAGGTAGCCTGCACATTTTACATAATATAACTCCGTAAAGCGTTTGGCTATTAGTTTTTATGTTCCGGAACCAAATGGACTGCGATATAACAAGTATATAAAATAAAACCAGCTCTAGAGTACTAAAATCTTGTGATCTAGGAGATGCTCTTAAATAAAATACAGCATAAATTCTGGAATTTAATTTAATTTCATCGTTTTATAAGTGGTACAATAATGTAGACAGTTTATTTGAAATTACTTTACGAAATATACATGTACAAAATAATCATTACTAATTTTTTCATTACAAATTTTAAATAAAAAACATATAAACTTCACGATGTTATATAATCTTTTGAATTACTATTTTTTTAATTACAACATTATGAGTCGGGGAAGATTTAAAATAAGGATTGGTAGAAATTACCAGATAGGAAGACTATTGTTGGTGCCTTTCTCAAAAATACAATGTAAAAAAACGGTTAAGATAACCAAAAATCTACTTAATATACCTGTGCCAGAGTTCAATATTGTATGATATACATTTTGGGCTAGTTTACCCATGTTATGAAAAAGTAAAAGGATTTTGCCGGTAGTGCGGCCTGGATATAAATCATTTTGAAATATTGAGTGTCTTGAACTGATCTAGTAAAAATATACAGAATATTCGAGATTTTTTTTATTGTTAAAAAAAATAAATATTTATATTAATTAATAAAAACACAATAATCCTTTGTACTTCATTCCACTTTATTTAATATGTCAGGACCGGTTTCGCTCATTACGAGCATCGTCAACTGATGAGCTCGTAATGAGCGAAACCGGTCCTGACATATTAAATAAAGTGGAATGAAGTACAAAGGATTATTGTGTTTTTATTAATATAATGCCTTTCCACCAAGTATTGACAGTGAACACCCTAAAAGTGATTTATATTAATGACATTATAGTATATAAAATTATTTAGGGTGTTCACTGTCAATACTTGGTGGAAAGACATTATATTAATAAAAACACAATATTCCTTTGTACTTCATTCCACTTTATTTAATATGTCAGGACCGGTTTCGCCTATTACGAGCATCGTCAACTGATAAGAAATATAATTTAATAATGCTATTTATACAAAAATGAACAGTTATAAACAACAATTGGCATTGAAAAGAAATTACCAATTACATTAAAAGTGATTCTAAAATAACACAAAATTAAAATGTTTAACACATCTAACATATAATTAAAAAGTCATCTCAGATTGTATAAATAGCATTGTTAAATTATATTTCTTATCAGTTGACGATGCTCATAATGAGCGAAACTGGTCCTGACATATCACATAAAGTGGAATGAAGTACACTTGGGCCTCGTATAATACGGTTATATGGTTCCACAAAAACGTCGTGTAATACAAATCCGTGTTATACAAGGTTTGAAGTTCATACAAAATTAGGGATTGCGTTCCAAAAAAAAATATCGAAGATGGTTTATATAAATATGTACTTCATTTTTTTTAAATAAACAAATATACATTTACATATCTATTGAAAGAAATTTTAACAGCATTATATAGCATTCATTCATCATCGCTATCACTTAGAATTATTACATGTTTTACTCTTTTTCGAGATCGGTTGTAAGTTTTCATCATCATCGGAGGACTCTAGATATCTTGTGGTTTTAGCCTTCAAAAATTCGGTAATAAGCTATTGTCTGCTTTTAGCGTATAAATCTTTGTGTATTTCCTCATAAGGTTCCACAATTTGTTGTAATTCCCTCTTAAATTTCTAACTTCTTTCTATTATATATATATATTAAATTTCAATATATTTTTTAAATTGAAAGCGTGTTGTATGAAAAATAGGCCACACTTTCTTCAACAGTGTTGTATAAAACCGTGTTATACGAGGCCCAAGTGTACAAAGAAATATTGTCTTTTTATTAGTATATAAAATTGTTCAAAAAACATTTCACTAGTAAATTTAAGTGAGTATATTGGTATTTGCAAAACGCAAAGTAAAGAAAATAAAAATCAACGCAAACATAAAACTCAAGAAGAGAAAGCTTCGACAGTGCTACGACGTAGACCTTAATAATGTAGACCGCATACGAATCAAATGGGCTACGATCTACGGACAATCGTAAAAAGTTCGTGAAGAGTCGACAACGAGAGGACGTTCATCTCTACTCTGAAATCTCGGTCCATTTTGGAAAATCGCCGGACCGGCCGAACGGACGTGACGTCATAAATCCGCACCCCAACAATGCCAGCTCTCGGGACCCTCAGAAACTTACAGAGGTACTCAGGAGTTGTCAGATAGTATAGAGAAGTTTTTCTTTGGAAGGGTTATTTATAAGATACAAACAGAATAATTCGAATGCGACAGAATAAGGGCACAAGTAATAGTTTGATAATGTGTAGATAAAAAAAATAATTAACTATTACACTTTTGAGATTAGTACTTCCATTTCTTTTTCGTCTTCTTTTAGTAACCATATATAATTACAAAAACAAAATATTTATACTTAAAGTATACATCCAGTCGGGTACTATCTTATGGCGCAGCGGTTAGTGTTGTTGGCTTTCGTGTCAGACCTCACAGGTTCGATTCCCAGTATGAACAGCATTTTTACGATCGATTTCTCGATTTCTGTTCGAAGGCATAGGTGTTTGTGATCGTAGATTAGCATATATATAAATATAGCTTTATGTATTAATGTATTGTATAATGAATAAACATTAATAAACATAAATAAGTAAACAAACAAACAAACAAAAAACATTATAAGTTTCTTTTTTGATTTATGAGGTACACAAATATGAAGCAGTATGTACAAGTTCCTACAATCTTTTATAAATACAGCCAATAAGAAAAACGGAACTGAATATGGTATATTTTCTGTTATCAATATTTGAGTCAGCAATAGTTTAAATGTTTCAATATTGCTGAAATGTGTGTAATGTTACTCGATTATTCTTACTGGACGTTAAAATAAACCTTTAGTAGAGAACTTATATTTAAAAATAAAAAAATACCACAATCTTTCGTACTTATCAATAAAGAAGTTAATTCAAAATAAATCGATGAACCAAGATCCAGTAAAAAAAAACGAGAATCGTAAACTGAAAATTTCGGACACTATACCTCCCCCCAAACGAGTAGGAGGGGTAGTCTCTAGGGAGGTTAAAGAAAGAATGGGGCGGGGGGATACTTGGACCATCAATCATGCGATTATTACTCGGCGTTCTATTTTGGCGTGGATCTGATGCAAAACCTGTCAGGATACAAAAGCACCAACATTTTTTTTGTACGCCCTGTTCAGTTTTCAGGTTGACGTCGATTTAATTGGAATTCGTTGGAAACTTGAGGAGTACACGTCAAACTAGTAAGCTGAAACTTTCTTGACATGCTTTATATTGTTTTCAAGTAAAAAAAATGTACCTTCGCTTCACGACAATACACAGGCTTTACTTTCCACGTAAAAAAATGCTCCTAGGACTCACCTCAGCTCCATCGCTTAAGTAATGAAACATTTATATGGTTGATATTACTCACACCTGATCGCGTAAAAGAAAACATTTTTAATACGATTAAAGCTGTAGCAATGTTGAAAATAATTTATTAAAATGTTATTGTGGATAGAAGTTTTGTTATTTTCACCCGGTTATGTTGAAAAGTAGTTTGATTTGAATTCAACCAATTGGTAATTAAGGATAAAGTACTAGACTATTTTTTATTCGACAAATAAGGTAAATAACTGATTGAAATATCATGGATAACATAAGAAATGTTTCGTTCAAGTTTCATTGTATAAATATGAGACAGTTTTTCAAACTTACCCTGGTCATGCGGTGGCTACAAGAAACGGAGTCAAATTTCACATACCTGAAAAAAGCGGAAAAAGGTTTTTTTTGATTTAAGGAGAAAAAAATCATCTCGGGTTATTACAAAATTATGATTCTCAATTATAATGTATGTGATGGTAAGTTTAGCCTGCACTAATAGAAATATAAAATCGAAATTTAGCAAGTACTATAATTTTTAGCTGACCTTCAAAGATAGTGCATATGATTTGATTTATCAATCTATTAATACTCGATAATGTCCGAATGATTGCATGATTGTCCGCGTTTTTCCCCTCCCCCTGCCCCTTCCTACCCCCTCCCTCCTCACCAGCTCCGCTGACGCAATATTTTTATTCATACTAAAGACATATTTTCCCAATACACTGTTTATTATTTGACGAAACAAATCGCTGAAAAAATTTCATACAAAAAAACTCCACGACCGTCGATCGAACCATCGCCTGTAGATTATGAGTTGAGATCGTTACCGCTCGGGCAAACACACAACTGTCAAAATCGATCTAATTTAAATATTATATATTAAGCACACATTTAAATTATTCTAAAAATTCCAAAATACGCATACTTCACATGCATACATAAACAGTTGAATTATTCGTTGACTATTTTTGCTACTATGAAAAATGGTTGTTAGCAAACTTAAACATTATTCCAAAAATTAAATAATTTACGAGGTCTATTTTTGCTACTATGAAAAATGGTTGTTAGCAAACTTAAACATTATTCCAAAAATTCAATAATTTACGAGGTCTATTTCTGCTAATAGGAAAAATAATTGTTAGCAAACTTAAACATTATACCAAAAATTAAGTAATTTACAAGGACTATTTTTGCTACTATGAAAAATAATTGTTAGCAAACTTAAAAATTATACCAAAAATAAAATAATTTACGAAATTTCTGCTTCTAAGAAAAATGGTTGTTAGCAAACTTAAACATTGTTCCAAAAATTAAGTAATTTACAAGGACTATTTTTGCTACTATGAAAAATGGTTGTTAGCAAACTTAAACATTATTCCAAAAATTCAATAATTTACGAGGTCTATTTCTGCTAATAGGAAAAATAATTGTTAGCAAACTTAAACATTATTCCAAAAATTAAGTAATTTACAAGGACTATTTTCGCTACTATGAAAAATGGTTGTTAGCAAACTTAAACATTATTCCAAAAATTCAATAATTTACGAGGTCTATTTCTGCTAATAGGAAAAATAATTGTTAGCAAACTTAAACATTATTCCAAAAATTAAGTAATTTACAAGGACTATTTTTGCTACTATGAAAAATGGTTGTTAGCAAACTTAAACATTATTCCAAAAATTAAATAATTTACGAGGTCTATTTCTGCTAATAGGAAAAATAATTGTTAGCAAACTTAAACATTATTCCAAAAATTAAGTAATTTACAAGGACTATTTTTGCTACTATGAAAAATGGTTGTTAGCAAACTTAAACATTATTCCAAAAATTAAATAATTTACGAGGTCTATTTCTGCTAATAGGAAAAATAATTGTTAGCAAACTTAAACATTATTCCAAAAATTAAGTAATTTACAAGGACTATTTTTGCTACTATGAAAAATGGTTGTTAGCAAACTTAAACATTATTCCAAAAATTCAATAATTTACGAGGTCTATTTCTGCTAATAGGAAAAATAATTGTTAGCAAACTTAAACATTATTCCAAAAATTAAGTAATTTACAAGGACTATTTTTGCTACTATGAAAAATGGTTGTTAGCAAACTTAAACATTATTCCAAAAATTCAATAATTTACGAGGTCTATTTCTGCTAATAGGAAAAATAATTGTTAGCAAACTTAAAAATTATACCAAAAATAAAATAATTTACGAAATTTCTGCTTCTAAGAAAAATGGTTGTTAGCAAACATAAACATTATTCCAAAGATTAAATAATTTACAAAATTTCTGCTTCTAGGAAAAATGATTGTTAGCAAACTTAAACATTATTCCAAAAATTCAATAACTTACGAAATTTCTGCTATTACGAAAAATAGTTGTTAGCAAACTAGAACATTATTCCAAAAATAAATAATTTACAATTTAAATACTGCAGGGCAGGGCTGTCGATATACGCCCCGAGATATTTCTTTTACTATCAGAATTTCTGGATTATTCAATAAATAGGTTAGTAATTTATTTTTCACGCCAGTAACTTTTCTGACTACTTAAAAATGCAACAAAAATCCCTCCGTTGAGGTCAACGGGCTTACAGCTAGTCTATATATTAATACTCGATAATGTCCGAATGATTGCATGATTGTCCGCGTTTTTCCCCTCCCCCTGCCCCTTCCTTCCCCCTCCCTCCTCACCAGCTCCGCTGACGCAATATTTTTATTCATACTAAAGACATATTTTCCCAATACACTGTTTATTATTTGACGAAACAAATCGCTGAAAAAATTTCATACAAAAAAACGCCACGACCGTCGATCGAACCATCGCCTGTAGATTATGAGTTGAGATCGTTACCGCTCGGGCAAACACACAACTGTCAGAATCGATCTAATTTAAATATTATATATTAAGCACACATTTAAATTATTCTAAAAATTCCAAAATACGCATACTTCACATGCATACATAAACAGTTGAATTATTCGTTGACTATTTTTGCTACTATGAAAAATGGTTGTTAGCAAACTTAAACATTATTCCAAAAATTAAATAATTTACGAGGTCTATTTTTGCTACTATGAAAAATGGTTGTTAGCAAACTTAAACATTATTCCAAAAATTCAATAATTTACGAGGTCTATTTCTGCTAATAGGAAAAATAATTGTTAGCAAACTTAAACATTATACCAAAAATTAAGTAATTTACAAGGACTATTTTTGCTACTATGAAAAATAATTGTTAGCAAACTTAAAAATTATACCAAAAATAAAATAATTTACGAAATTTCTGCTTCTAAGAAAAATGGTTGTTAGCAAACTTAAACATTGTTCCAAAAATTAAGTAATTTACAAGGACTATTTTTGCTACTATGAAAAATGGTTGTTAGCAAACTTAAACATTATTCCAAAAATTAAGTAATTTACAAGGACTATTTTTGCTACTATGAAAAATAATTGTTAGCAAACTTAAAAATTATACCAAAAATAAAATAATTTACGAAATTTCTGCTTCTAAGAAAAATGGTTGTTAGCAAACTTAAACATTATTCCAAAAATAAATAATTTACGAGGTCTATTTCTGCTAATAGGAAAAATAATTGTTAGCAAACTTAAACATTATTCCAAAAATTAAGTAATTTACAAGGACTATTTTTGCTACTATGAAAAATAATTGTTAGCAAACTTAAAAATTATACCAAAAATAAAATAATTTACGAAATTTCTGCTTCTAAGAAAAATGGTTGTTAGCAAACTTAAACATTGTTCCAAAAATTAAGTAATTTACAAGGACTATTTTTGCTACTATGAAAAATGGTTGTTAGCAAACTTAAACATTATTCCAAAAATTCAATAATTTACGAGGTCTATTTCTGCTAATAGGAAAAATAATTGTTAGCAAACTTAACATTATTCCAAAAATTAAGTAATTTACAAGGACTATTTTTGCTACTATGAAAAATGGTTGTTAGCAAACTTAAACATTATTCCAAAAATTCAATAATTTACGAGGTATATTTCTGCTAATAGGAAAAATAATTGTTAGCAAACTTAAACATTATTCCAAAAATTAAGTAATTTACAAGGACTATTTTTGCTACTATGAAAAATGGTTGTTAGCAAACTTAAACATTATTCCAAAAATTAAATAATTTACGAGGTTTATTTCTGCTAATAGGAAAAATAATTGTTAGCAAACTTAAAAATTATACCAAAAATAAAATAATTTACGAAATTTCTGCTTCTAAGAAAAATGGTTGTTAGCAAACATAAACATTATTCCAAAGATTAAATAATTTACAAAATTTCTGCTTCTAGGAAAAATGATTGTTAGCAAACTTAAACATTATTCCAAAAATTCAATAACTTACGAAATTTCTGCTATTACGAAAAATAGTTGTTAGCAAACTAGAACATTATTCCAAAAATAAATAATTTACAATTTAAATACTGCAGGGCAGGGCTGTCGATATACGCCCCGAGATATTTCTTTTACTATCAGAATTTCTGGATTATTCAATAAATAGGTTAGTAATTTATTTTTCACGCCAGTAACTTTTCTGACTACTTAAAAATGCAACAAAAATCCCTCCGTTGAGGTCAACGGGCTTACAGCTAGTCAATCTATTAATTAGACATACCAAATGTTTTCATTCTTTCCTTTTTTCTCCATTTCAGAAAATAAGTCGAAGTAGCGAACGAAAATAGTATTACCAACTTTACTCCTTTCTTCAAATTATTATTTTATTAAAATTATTTTTATAATACCGAAATTTTACTTTATTAGAATTGTAAAACATATCGACTGTGGAAAGGAAAAAGGACGTAACCCACAGTTTTTTTCAAAACAGGTTTTTTTCGATAATCACAATGTATCAAACTTGATACACGTTCTATCAAAAGGATACAAATGCCAAATAAGTATCTAAAATTAACTTTTATGTTTGAAAAAGTTGACCTTGCAAAAAATTATAAACAAGAAAAAATACTGAAATAAAGGTTTTTCCTAGACAACTTCTTTAATTAATATTATATTATGTCAATTAAACACCAGTTTAGAAGTTTTCGTGCACTTTAAGGTTGTGTATAATTCATAATTTGCATATGTCACAAAATCATCAAAACACGTTTTTGGCGCCTCCTGTAAAATTTGATATGTGTGGGTTACGTCCCTTTTCCTTTCCACAGTCGATATGTATAAGTCGAAAACAAAGATGTATGTAAAAACAATTCAGATTTATTTGGGTCCTTGATTATGTTTTTGATATAAATTTATGCGAATCTGTTTACCGCTGCTCTAGTTGATTCTCGTTGTCTTCGGGTACGATGATCACGGGTTTGAATTCGAATACGGAAAGTTTCATAAATTATTTTTTAACCGATTTAAAGATGTTTGCTTGAACACAGCTGCCTGATAAATGTCTTAAATGCTCTCTTACGTGACCGATATTAAAATAAGACAGAGGGTGCGATTAGATAATTAATAAACAAGTTCTAGTCTTATCTGAATATCTTAAATTCTTGCAAAAAAAGAGAGTTAGAAATATTTTTATAGAAAAACTCTTGTTAAAATAATCTGTA
The DNA here is from genome assembly GCA_031772345.1 of Himalopsyche anomala. Classification (NCBI taxonomy): domain Eukaryota; kingdom Metazoa; phylum Arthropoda; class Insecta; order Trichoptera; family Rhyacophilidae; genus Himalopsyche; species Himalopsyche anomala. Next base: position 6,885,796 of record CM062824.1, on the reverse strand, counting down.
TAAGGCTTGAAATACATGAGTAATATTTAGGTACTACAGCCAACGTCTCGGCGATCCCCGTTTTTTTTCATATAAAACTCATATTGGGCGCACGCGGAAGCATTAGAGTCCAAGTAGTCGGCTGATATTGTTGCCGACACCAGCAGCTGAATTTTGCTTGTATATTTTGGCCCTTAAAAGTATATATGATTCACATTGAAAGCGAACGTAGATACAAAAAAGGTTATACGTTTAATCGTACATTAGAAAGATTAAAATCATTCTACATATTTATTTAACACCCATAATAAATATATAGGATATCAGTACATACGATCAAAACGTATGATTCAAATTTAAAGTTCATTTCACACTCACATAACAAGTTGATTTATATGCGTAGTCCTTTTACGCGCACCTTTATAAAGATATAAATCATAATCGCACAATAACGGAATAGTACCAAGTGTCCAATTCGAAAACAAAACGGTCGAAAAAGGCCCGAAGAACAATAACATTGGCCGGTGTCTTGTGAAACACGGTAGGGCGGCCCTTTGTCCTCTGATATAATAAGGATAAGAGTTTAATTACGTTTCGTATTGTTACTTTAAAATGCTGTGGATTAACGAAAGTAATTTCGTTACGAAAAAGGTCATTAGGCGGGAGGGACCTCTCTCCCGAAAGAGTCCCAAATGGTCACGGCTCGATTGGCACACCACATTTTCGACTCCTAAGCTGGGATGATGCAATTTGGCAATTATTATTGACAATTGGTAATACGCTTCGATAATCGCTTCTTTACAACCTGATAATTTCATTCTGCTAATAATATTAAATCGATTTAAATCGTTATACTGAGTCGACAATAATTTAGGACCAAAAACAAATAAAGCTGATTTGTAGAAGTGACTATGATTTTAAAACTAGAGATAATGCTTAACATTGTGAAACGATAAGTCCAGGGATACCCAACACAGGTGACCCATTTTAGAAGCTACTTTTTTTTCGTCATTAATTTTTTATTTGGACTGTTAACCGTTAGAATACCGTGGAAATAAATCATGAATAATATGTCCCGATACCTCGTGTTTTTGAGGGAAATAATTTTGCTTAATATACAATCGAATTCGATATCTAAAAAACCTTTATTGACTCACCATAGATGGCACTACGCATATTCTTCAAAATAATGTTTATATTCCATAGAAATACCAAGTATTTATTTTATTAAACTTCTTCGACACCTGTGTTCACATGGAATTCGAGCGGTTCTGATATCATAAAACTTAATGTGTTTATATATATTTTAAATTTATATACTGTTGGGTTTTGTTTTTCTTTTGATTCATGTGAATAATATTTTCTGGTTTTAACAATATACGCATTTCTGTAAATTCGCTGATCGCAAAAACATAGTAACTTTTAATGAAAGTCATGCCAAGCTTGTTAAATTAGCTAGTATGGCTTGCTAATTGTCAGATTGCTGTGGTTAATCTAATAAAAGTAATTTTTTGAAGTGTGAATACAAATGCAATACAAAAGATTCCAGAGACAGGATAAGAAATGTTTGAATTAAGTAAAAATATACATTTTAAGAACGTATAAAAATTCCAAAATCGTTTTATTTTATTATAGTTGACATTGGATTAGTATTATATATACGAAAACCACTGAAATATATCTTTAAGTGAAACAGGTAACAGTAGTAAATATAGAAATGTTTATATGAAATTCAATAACAATACCCTCAAGAGATACAAGTTCTTGGAAAATCGTATTAACTTTTATCTGTGTGTATTTCAAATATAAATAAACCAATAAAGGTTTCAAAGTATGGTCTGCTGACCGTTTGGGCTTCATTCATGGAATTGAGAATGGAGTGTTTTCTTTTGAACAGCTGGGACCCCTGTCCGAATCGAACCCAAACCGAACGAACATTTGTTTCCCAATCTCCTTCTTTGTCACCATAATGAAAGTAAAGGCAACTTTCAATTCGTACATACATACGTATAAATTCGATATTTTAAAACGACAGTAGGAAATGGGTAAGAATTCAAACAATGCTTAATTGCCATTGTCAGCAGAAACTAATAAATTAAATGCGTTGCGGTGAACAAAGAACGCTACTGAAGAATTTAGCCAATAGCGATTTATACAGAAGTCCGATTAAAAATGTTTTGATTAAAACATTTAAGCGAAACGAAAGGTACCAACATTGAAATTCTCACAAACATAAAATAAACATTTCTTCGACGGTCGGATACTTTTGAAAGCAACCAATTTTATTATAAATATTAATAAAATTATAGGTACTTTCTTAGATAGAAATATTTAAAAAAAAAAACACTCTTTTGTACCAATTAATTTTACATTTGTTTAATATGATCAGAATCGTTTTCGCTAATCACGAGCTGTTTCAACTAATAAATATTAATATTGAACCAAGTAAAACTATTCCGGGTGTTACAATCAATTGGCAATAAAAATATGAAATCAATTTATAGATAAGATACAAAAAATTATATACAATATGTATATTAAGAAGTGTCACTAAAGTGACAATAATTAAAATGTTTATTATCCCTCACAAATAAATATTTACAAATATGCAATCGCATCAAAAAACACTTATGTTTGAGTGGTCAATAAAAAATAATTTTGAGGTATTTCTAATTCTGTGATTTTTTACAATTTAATTTATAATATTACAAAGTAGGTAAGGTAATAGAATTTTCCATATAATGCCTTTCCAGCAAGTTTTGGTAGTGAACATCTTAAAAATGGTTTCAACATTGAAAAGTAAAATTTCTTTATAAATGTAATGATTTTAATATTAGTCAAATAATCTTTGTCAGATTATTCACACAAAGTGGGATTGTTATAATGTTGTTTGTAAGTACGTTATGAAGTAAATAGTATTTTTGTATTAAATTATATAAATTCAAAAATAATTAAAAGCCCAAACGTTGCTTGTGACCGCACAGCGTATTGTTTAAAATTTAAATAGATGCGGCATAATATCACTGGTCGAGCGTTCAGGTAAAGAGTATACCTACAACGATATTTTTTAGCAAGGCAAGAAATATTTTTTTCATCAGAACTGGATTTGGTTCCTGACTAAGCATTTAACAACGACTAATAATACAAAATAATGTCATTATTTGAAAGAAAAACAAATAACAGCAATCGAAATGATAATCTTGCCTTATTAAAACAGAGAAACAGGCATTGATAATATTTGTAAAGACACGACACGATCTTTCCATTGAATCTATCTTTGGGTATTCTAATTTGATTAAATTTGTTTTTTAACTTTATAAAAAAATAGCTAAGGGAAAATAAAAATGTCTAAATAATCACATATCCTTTTTGGTCTAAGTACGGCAGCACCTACAGTAAAACTCAGAATTGAAAGTAGCTGCGAATATGGAGAAAAAATATACTTGAACACTTACGCCTTTCATAAGAAACAAATGTAGGGTTGTCAATCCGACACGAGTGGCCTTAAGCATCCATTACATCTTTTGCATTTTTTGAGGAAATTTTTTCTGCGCGTCGTGTAATGGCCACCCCAGCGACGGACCATAGCACCGGACGCAGCCAGTTTTTGCAAATTATTTCCGTTAGCGACGATCCCGCCCTTACGAAATTGACGCGATCAATCCGCTAAAGTGATTAGGGGGACACCCGAAGGCAAGCGAGGAAAATTGATATTGTCAAGAAGAAATAAGGTCGTTAAATTGTTTTATGCGGCGACATTTTTTCGAATCGACTACCTTGGGTGGTATTTCCGGTCACCGCGGTGTAATGAACGCGATAGAGCTACGCGCCGAGTATAAAACGTTTGTATTTTTTTGTAACTGGAATAGTTAGATGAATCAGTTAATTTTACATTAATTAGTTAAATTGATATTTAAAGCTATGATAAAATAAGAAACGACCCTTTGATCCAGTATTAAGAAAAAAATAATATTCTAAAGTCAAACCAGTATATGATGAAAGTTAAGTAAATAAAAGTAAATAATATCACGATTAAATGTATTTATTTTTCTTATACGCGTTGTTTTGATACATAAGTATGGATTTAAAAAAATACTGAAATAATTTTAAAAGTAGAAATCGGTCTTTATAGAACATCTGCAAAACTATAATTTATTATTATTCTTAAACATGGTTAAAAGCATTTGCGGTGAGAAAAGATATGTCAAAAACTTCATTTAAGTAAAAAAAGGATGAAAGTTTATCATTGATGTGAGTGACGGTAACAGCAAATATATATTGGTGTCCCCCTAATACTTGCCGAAACAAAGTTCGTTTTTATTGACTATACGTCTAAAACAAATGTAATATGAACTTTATTGAAAAAATGTCAGTCAGTTCGGGAAATGTGGGAGTAAAACTTGTCAGCGAATGAATGACAGGTGGCAAAAAATGATCAAGACGAAGAAACAAAATAAGCTTTCAACTTTGTAAATTTTCTCCGACTCGAGTGTTGAGTAGAAAGACAGTTTTAGTGGGAAATGTTCGATGTCTAACATAAAAAGTTGACGCATCCTGAATATAAATTTGTACATCAGAAGAAGCGAATGACTACCAGGTTTTATTGAAAAATTCACATCCGTGAATATCAAACCGACAAAACAGTTAAATGTATGTTTATTAGATAGTATTTTTCCCAATTAGGATTATTTTGGTATAGTTTGGATGTAATTAAAACATTAAATCTTTAGCGAATAAGCAAATAATTACTTATCCTAAACTAATATATAATATTACATGACATGTATGTATATATTTTTGGGCGTGTAGCCGAGTAGTGAAGGGATTGGTTTAGGTTGTGGTATTCACGAGTTTATATCCCAGTGAGGACACTTTACAAATAATGTTTTCAGTTGATTTGTAGATGTGTGTCCGAAGGTGTCAGAAGAAAAAGAGAATTTGATATTATCCATAATATCATGAAAACGGAGAGTAGCCAGTTGATATGGACGTAAAAAATGAATACTTTTGTAAACACTTTGTATAATACAGACAGTTTGAATTTTAACTGTATATTTAACAAAATTGACCATTCGACTATGGACAATGTTTAATACTTACTATTTTTGAAACATTTTATGCAAATATTGTCAGTCAAAAAACAATACTATTGACGTTCATCACCATTATCGCGGAATTTATTTATGGAAAAATTCATAAATTGTGATTTTTCTCTCATCTATTCAGGTCATTGCAAATATAATCAGCGCTAATTTAAGCGGTCGATGAATTCGGAGCAAAAATGAAACAACCTTTGCAGGGATATAGCCGATCGACGCCCGTCCAAATAACACTTTTATTGTCGCCCGAGGTCAATATACCGGAAGCGGCTCGCGTACCTCACGAAAGGAAGCTCTGCCATGAAACAGGCGTTTCGCTTTTTTTACGACCGGGGTTCCGGCATCAGATCGCGACGCGCAACATAGCGTCGGGGGTTAATCGTCGAGCGGCGCTGCGAATCTCCGCTCGACTGTGTTATTGGAACGTAATGAGAGAGGATTCCGGAATGAAGGTACTAAGGTAAACAACCCAGTTCCGCTTCGAATTTGAAGCTCCGTGCACACTATACAGCGAGATTAACGGACTAGGATTATGATAATAGGTCAAAAGATTTTTTAAAGCGCCTACAAACAAAAAAAAAATATTGATCTTCATACAATCGCTTCATTTCATGCAACGTAGATAAATAGGTGTGTATAAAAACACAACTGAAAATTTATGAAAATAATAGAAACATGTTAAAATCTTCATTATTTAGTGGTAGTGTATATTGATCTTCTTTCCTTTTTTTTAATCCAGCGGTCACCAAACTACGGCTCATTAAGGGTTTTCATCCGGCCCACCAAAAAATCCCGACTTTGGTATGTAAATTATTCATATTAAAAAAAAAAATGTGATTTGATAGACAACTATTTGTTTCGATTTATCAATTGGGATAAGACTATCTAGTAGCGGATCTAAAGTGAAGGAAGTTAGGTATAACATGTGCTGTTGGAGGCGAGGCGACCAAATGTTGAATTTAAAAAAAATATCATTGGAATCTAGTGTAGCATAAAAACGTCGTGGTTATCATCATGCGGCCCAGACAAAAAATAGGTTAAGTATCACTGTCTTAGTACTAACCCAACCGTTTTTAACATAGAATAATTACTTTAATATAAATATTGCTTCGCTATCAACTTCTTAAAAGAATCTTATTTTAAAAAAATGCCTTTTTAGTTCTTTAAAGCTATTAATATTTATTTTTGAATGAAAAAATTGCTTAATATCTGCAAAAATAATATGACGTATTTCAGTTTTTTATCGATTTAAACTATCGTTATACAGATTATGTTAGAATAACACATTATAAGACGCAGAAATAAATATGCAGAAGAAAGATTTTCAAGAATTGCAGCTAGTAATAGATTGACATAATATGGTGATACTAGGGTATTCAATCCCAGAATCCCGGGATTGAAAACTCAACATGAAATCGTGTTTAAATTGAGATTATTTGGAATTGACAAAACTTTTGGTCTCATGAATTTTTTTTCAAACTATTTCATTTCCTATTTCAAAAACCCAGGAATTTTTAGCTGTTCCAAGAATTTCAAAATCTTAAAACGCAGAAATTTGCCAATTTGCTCAAAATGTCAGCATGACGTTTTTTTAGCTCTTCCAAATCTTAAATTCTTTAAATTTAAGGATTTGCTAATAATTTCTCAATCCCAAAATCCTGGGATTGGTACGGTTGCGATCTCGGAATTTCGGGATCACAAAATTGGACGGGATCCCGGGATTGGAAAGCCTAGCTGATACCGAATTGGTATTGATTAACGTAAGCGATACAAAAACAGCTAAACTTAACGAAAAACGATATATTATATACAAATATTTAAATGATATTTATAGTTGATTTTTGATCGTCATTGAGCTTCTTTTTCAGTACAAAAACAAGCTTCGTTCACTCACTTCTTATCGGAACGGCTGAGTCAGAACTCAGCTACGGGAGCGGTTCTTCTCGAAAGCGAAAAAGGTGACGGCGTACCAAATGACTGACACAAATGAATTCGACAGCTATTTATGAAGCCTTGACGCGCGTTACTTTTCTACGTCAGTTCGATTTATCGAACGCGATGAGGATTCGCGCCTTTTGTGCAATGAAAGATACAGAATATGAATGGAAGATGAGTGCCGACGCTGTTTATGTAAAATATTATGATGAGTTTTCAGTCTCGTTGTTGTTGTTTTGACGTGGTATATACTTTTTCAATTTGAAATGCCACGAAAGAGAATATATATTTTGTATACATTACCAATAGATGGCGAAATTTTATTCGGTGACGTAAGAATTCGATTTTTGAAAATAAAATAAAAAAAATTCTTAGGATATTGAGAAGGTTTAATGATAAGCTCGTTATAATATTTTACTACTGATTCAAAACAACATACTAAAATTTTTAATGTCTTTAAAAACCTTTAAGATTCCATGCAATTAATAAAGCCAAAATATGACCTTATGATCAAAATTTAAAAAGTTTTTAAGAAAAGTGTGTTTTTATTTGTAAAAAGTGTATCTGATCATTTTTGATCACAATCTTCTCAAATATAAAATGAAAATGAATGGCGTTACTAATGCCGTCCTAGTCTTTACTTAACAGGTTATTTTTATAATAATATTATTAAAAAGGAAACATTTTTAATAAATTGAAATTTTCTATTTCATCTATCCAATAAAAATGAATGAATCAAAGTGTAAATGTATCTATACGTGAATTTAAACCCTTAAGCGTTACCACTCAGTAACAGGAGTGAGAAATAGTATTGGCGAATGTTACATACTATACGATGTGTGATGAGGTTGCAATCTTTTGAGTAAAGAACATTAAAACTTGATTGCAAAGACTGAAGTGGAAAATTTGTATTAATTTGTGAATGTGTTTATTGAAGGCGTGTTGTGTTTGGAAATGCAAAAGTATTCCTAAGTAATAAAGTAATCATTCGAATGAATGGCTTTTGTAAAATACAAGCGCGACCTACATAGAATAATGAGTAAGTGCAAGCAACGTGACGTCAAGAGGGAACCTTTCAGCCTCCAGACGGCGTGACGACCTTTTGCTGTACGGAAATGTCGATAAATACACAACACGATGTAAAATGCTTTGAATATGTCGGCCTAGTTGGACGCAAAATTAAACAGAAAACCCTGAAACTAAAGTGACGATGATCAAGAGGAACAAAATTTTAAAAAAAATTAAAAACAGCAGCAATAAGGGCTACGAATCAAAGGTGGTATTATAAAGTAAGTAACTATTTTTAACGAAAATAATAATTGAAGTACAGTTAAAGAATGATTTGAGTAACTGCTATAACGGTGAAAATTAGCTAAACTAAATACCACAACTATAATTCTATTTCAAGAGCTAAAGATGACATAAAAATACGTTTTTGAGATTCAAAGCCTGTTACAGAACTTAACGTCTCAACATATTAAAAAAATAAAACAACTTTTGTACCAATTTTTCATACAAATAAGAACTGATTCCTTTCATCAATAACATCATCGACTGATGGAAATCGGTACAAGGTTATTTATAAAATAATATTAAAATAGCCTTTGTATTGTTTAAAATTGGTTGAGTAAATCGAAACCTGTCCTGATCCGTATTAAAATGTAAATTTAGTACAATTTTTTTTTATATAAGAGTATTTCATTATGTATATCGACTATGGAAAGGAAAAAGAATGTAACCCACAGTTTTTTAAAAACAGGTTTTTTTCGATAATCACAATGTATCAAACTTGATACACGTTCTATCAAAAGGATGCAAGCTGCAAATGCCGAATTAGTATCTAAATTTAGTTTTTAAGTTTGAAAAAGATGACCTTGTAAAAAATTAAAACCAAGAAAAAAGACTGAAATATAGGTTTTTCCTAGATAATTTCTTTAATTAATATTTAAGATTTCGACTGAAGGTGCTCGGTGGAATTTCAATATTAAGTTTGAATCGTTCAAACTATGTACATTCTCACAGATTTTGTCACTAATGCCCAGAGTTTCGCCTTTCGGCATCTTCAGGCTTTCAAGTGCACGGATGAACTCAAGAACTGACAGTTCAAGTTCAAGTCAGTTCAAGTTCATCTGTGCACTTGAACGCCTGAAGATGCCGAAAGGCAAAACCCGGGTCATTAGTGACAAAATCTGTGAGAATGTACATAGTTTGAACGATTCAAATTTAATTAGTATTATATTGTGTCAATTAAACACAGGTTTAGAAGTTTCCGTGCACTTCAAGAATGTGTATAATTCATAATTTGCATATGGCCCAAAATCATGAAAACACGTCTTTTGCGCCTTCTGTAAAATTTGATATGTGTGGGTTACGTCCTTTTTCCTTTCCACAGTCGATACATGGAATAATCAAATTTTAATTATCTGAATGCTGTGCTTTTCATGCCGAAAGGCGAAACCCAGGTCGTTAACGACAAGATTAATGTAAGAGCACAGCATTCAGACAATTCAAATTTGATATTAAAATTCGATCAAGCACCTTCAGTCGAAATTCTAAAAATAATAATATAGGTTGTTATGTTCGATTGGAATGGATAAACCAACTAAAATAAGCTATCAATTTTGAATTATACCTTATATAATATTCATTCATAAAGTAACTCGATGTAAATTTTTCATTAAATTTATTATCTCATACATTATAAAGAAGAGATATTAAAAAAAGTTTCTAAGGCAGACCATTTTCGCTTATCTGCTGACCCGATTATTCAAAAAGTACCTAAATTTCGCCTGGTAGTAAAAATGTTCCTTTTTGGGCCATTCAAAACGCATAAAACAGCGTAGGTACAAGATAAAGAAGGATTAAAACAAAAAGAGAGAATAACGCAGATAGGATCCACATAATAACAGAGCGGGAACGTGCAACACGCTTCGAAGCTTTTATTCTTTGTTTAAAGAAAAGAGTCAAAGAGTGGTGGGGGGTTTAGGGAGAGGGGGAGCAAGTCATAAAGCTCTGGATGACAATTTATCGCATGCACCCCTGGATTTTCATTTGCCGTGCACGTGAGACCGGTATTGGAATTTGCAAAGTTCGCTAACTCCATTTGTTTCGCAAAGAGAAACTGTTTATAGCGAAGCTTTGAACTTTCCGCCTTTTTTTTTGCTCCAACTGAAGCAATAAAAGCGCAAGACATTATGAAGCAATTTGTTTTGTCCAATGTCGTTCGTTACTTAAATGAATCGAGTAATGTAAATTCGCATTCGAGTGTTATGCGCAAAAAGTAATTGCAAACCTAAACCGGACGATTAAGCACATAATGGGAAAACTTTTATGATAACATAAAGTAGCCATGTCAAAAGCTAAGCTTTAAGTCAAAATAAAATGTTACCTCCCTGATTGTTATTAAAATGTTTCGCAAAAATAAGTTAGGCACGACTACTTTTTTAGGAAAAGAAGGTTATGATCATCGTGAGGCAATTGACACATGTTGGGTTAAGCTCACGACCGAACGTTTTATTTTATTTTTTACAAATAATCACAAAAATTCGTTGTACAGTCTGTAGAGATCGGTGTTATAACATTTTTTCCATGTGCCGATGAAATGTAATAACCCATATATATATATAAGAAATAATTTTTAATTCTTTCATAATTCCTTCATATCTGATATTTAAAAAAAAATTATCACCAATTTAGACCAATCATATAAATATTTAGTTTCCATTTTGAATGCAAAAAATTAATTTTTAAATTATTTTATAGTATGATTTAAAAAAAAAAAAATTTGTAGACCAAATAGTGGAAGAATTTATTATGTTAAATGTTATCATAAGATACGTAATTATCACTTTTAGGGTTAATACTTGGTGGAAAGGCATTAATTACATTAAGATATTCCTTTGCACTTATTTCCAATTTTATTTACCAAGATCAGGACCGGTTTCCCTCACGGTGAGCATTATCAACTGATAAGAAGTAGAATTTTACATTTATACAAAAAAAAGGTGTATTTTTTTAATGCCGACGTAATTATATACGTGCTGATACAATATACGCAAAAATACGTTTTTTAATCAATTTATATAACTCGTTGATTAGTTGATATATAGCCTCAATCAAAACAGTTAATACTTTAGAACGTAAGGTATACTATTAAACTATTCATTTATAAGTAATGTGCTACTTAATATTTCATATTTCAAAAATGTTGAACGACTCAAAGTAAAGCGTAAAATTCGTAGTACACATTTAAAATGTTTTCAGCGTTAGAGTGCTTGCTGTGTAGGAAATATAATACTAAGAGTCGTGAAGCGTCAGGGGTTTAGGAGAATTACATGCAAACGCATAGTGAACTACGTAGTAGTTTGTTCCAGTCTCTCATAATCTAAATGGAAGCAGAAAAAATAATGTAGAAAGTACTTAAATAAAAAAAAAATATATGTAAAAGATAAAAGTACAATGAAATCTCTCATAACTAGTTTAATTCGTTCCAGAATCTTACTCGTTATGTGAAACACTCGTTATGCGAAACAATTTTTTCCATATAAAACAATGTAAAATACAATAATGCATTGTATGCCGAAAAAAAAACATTTTGTTAATATTTTTAACGTGTATTCAAGTAAAATTACATACTTATAAATTGTTAAGGAGCGTTAAAACCTGGAATGCGATTTCGATTTGCAAAAAACGATTAAACATCGACTAGTTGATGCTTCTTAATGTACGATGCAATAGTTTCACATGCTTTCAGATTTTCTCTTATTGCGCTAGAAGATTGTTTCTTTGCTACTTCCTCCTGCTCCACTAATAAACTCTCCTCCATAACTTCTTGCTGTGAAAAACAATGCAATTCCATAATCTTTTCTTGACTGTACTCTTTCACAAGCTCATCAATATCGTTGTTATCCACCTCCAGTCCCATGGTATTGGCCAAAGAAGCAATCTCGCTGACTGTAGACTGAGTTTCAAACCCCTCAAAATTACATTCGACAACGCTCCTTGGCAAAGCTTCTTCCAAGCTGAAGTGAGGGTTCTCTTGGTAACCCCTTCCCACGCCTTGTCAATCATCTTGAGGCAAGCAACGATGTGAAAGTGATCTTTCCAAAACTCTGCGTCACTCGTTATACGAAATATTGCTCGTTAAGGGAGAACTTTTTTCACAATCTGTTTTGCTCGATATGTGAATTACCCGTTATAAGGTGCTCGTTATGAGAGGTTCCACTGTATTCGCATAAAGCAATTTGACAACTTTTTTGAATAAGGTTGTGTAACAAATTATGACAGGTGTTTTGAATCTTTAAAATGCACTATTGTTAAGGTTTTTTAGGAATAAGTCAAATGTTGATTATCGTCGATAAATTAAATATTACAAAATGGAGTATGAGGTTTTTTTTGCCTTTCTACTGGTCACATGAAAGAGTTTTTTTTTAATATTACAGGCGGCTCACCAAACCGTCATTTGAGATTAAACCTTTTTCATAATAAAATAATTGATTATTTTGTCATTATTATTACTGTTGTGTGAATAACATGAAATACTATTGCTGTGTGAAACACTTAAATATCATTTGATATAATTTATATTAAAAATTAACTTTCAATAAGATACCGCAGAATTAAATATTATAATAAATCATGTTCACATAAAATCGGCCTATGTGGTTCAGTGGTAAGAGATGGGTACCGAGTAGTGGGTACATGTCCCGGCAGGTTCAAAATCAATCATAGATTTTTTCAATCTAATATTTGATTATGTTTATGAGTAGGTATTTTGATATACATGAAACTGTAACATTTTATTCTGTTTTCAGTTGATAATTATCGTCATTATCGAAACCGGTCATGGTCGTATTAAATAAAGTGGAATAAGTACAAATGAGTATTAAAAAAAAAAAATGCTTTTTACCAAGTATTGACAGTGAATATCCTAAAAGTCACATTGAAATGTTAAGGTATATGGGCTATTTATGCGATGTTGTTGTGTTTTATCGCTGGGCAAGAACCAGTTCAGCGAGTAATGATAGAAATTTTCGAAAAAGAGCTTGATTAAGGAAACTAAGACCCACCCGATAGCTATGATTAAGTAATTAACGATTTTGAATGGACGAAAAAAAATAAGAAGCTAAGCAAACCTGATTTTCATCCCAGTTTTGTCTTAGTAACAGAAACCAAAAACCATATGCATCGGAATTGGAATCGTGATTATATGTAAGAGAATTTTAAACATGTATGAAATGCAGTAATGTATGTGTGCATAAGGAAAAAGGGAACAGTAACGTTAGAAGTTGCATAGTTCAGAAGGGTAGTGGAAAAGTCTGGGACTGCAGCTGACACCGCAATAGCGCCGCAATTTCCTCGTTTGCCTGTGCTTCGGCGGCATTCTTAACGGACGAATACTCGCGACAGCATTTCAAAACCACTCGTCGCCGCCTACTGTCGCGTTTCGCTACTTCTTTCTGCATCAGAGAAAGCCTGAATGCACAGGCAATCACGAGACGTAAGCAAAAAAATAAACAAACACTATTTAAAGTATTTATAAAATTCTTAAGTTCAAATCGAAATCAAAGAAATTAAAAATACTTACAATATCTCTGATTATGACGTAGATACTATAAATGATGATAATTTTGTTGCAAATCGAAGACTTCTCTAACACCTTCTCCGATTCGTTCATTTAATTATTGCAACACGAAAACTATCATTCGCGGTAAATTCGTATTAGATTCTTCACGACTCATTTATTTTCTCAGTTTACCTGATATCGAAGCAGTTTTAGAATGGGAAAGAAAATGATTCGCGAGATAGATAAGGGTGGCTAATTGAGTTTCATTTAATCCAATGATTACGTCTATTCGATTCCTTCGTTTGCGAATCATGAATGTTTGGTGTTAATAAATAAGGAACGTAAAGAAAACAGTACGGTAGTTTTTTTTTTAAATATAATACTACAAAGGAAGAATATTTTTTTCTATTGGAGAAATCAGTTCTTGAAATTACAAAAATAACGGGATAAAAAATGTGCCTAGAATAAGGTTGATCGTAAATAACCTTACGATAGTTTGTCTGCTTCGCTTAGCAAAGAGCTTTAGCCAACTTGTGGAACAACTAAGTTATTCATTTTGATATTATCTGTTTATTAAGTCTATATTGTGGGATTTATCCTTGCTTTAGGTCACTTTTTGTGAATTTATGCAATAACGAATGTATGGGTGGCGAGATATTGTGAGACCATGTTGGTGACTTGCCGTTGAAAGTGTGACTTATTTGACGGCCGGTAGTGTTAGGCTACTGAAAATTCTTTTGGAAACAACCCAAGTAAAATTGAATTGAAATAGTCCTAGCGTAAGAAATGAAAAATAAATTTGCGTTGAAGGAAATAAAGTATTTTCTTAAAATTGTTATGAGCTCCAATAAATTTCCAATTAAATGATTTGTAAGTTTAAGAGAAATGGAAATATTGATTATTAAATATGAAAACAAGCGAGCAAGGAGTCAATTATTTTAATTTTTTATTCAAAGAACCGAAACAGTTTTTCCTTAAAAGTGGTAAATGAAATTCAACTAGTATTGTAGCTGATTTGCTTGGAGAAAAATTATATTAAAGCTGAACTAATTGTGCTGTTATTAAATCTTACGAAGAGTGCATTTGTAACAAGATTAACAAATATTTGGTACTATAGCCGAGTGATCAACTCGTTGGTGTGTTCGTAATTTTCGGCTGGAGAGTCATGTGTTCGGAGACTTTTATACAATGATTTTCAATCGATTTCGGTTAAAAAAAACATGGATATATACGCTTTAGGTTAAGTGATTGAATAACTGTCATTTAAAATTTTCTTTGAATCGTTCAAAATTTGTACACATCCTCACGTTTAGGTGTTTAAGTGCACGGGTAAACTTGAATTGATGCTTGGTAAATAGTTGTATCGTATATAAAATATAATAAACTTTAATCGATAAGTTAAGACCTATTAATGGCGGTTCACGTTAAGCATGTTTTGATGAGACGCTATATTCAGTTTTCATATGCTTTATATTAAAAGCTGGAGCGGAAACAAATGATTGTATATTGAAATTAGCACAAAATTTACATTGTTGTGCTTAAAAATATTCCATATGTCGATATTTCCAAATTAAAACGACCTGTGCTTTTTCTGTGGATTTTTAAAAAAAATGCTGTTTTGAGTCATTAAACATTTCGATAAACAGACCGGACGAAAAATATTCTTGATAGAATTTTATAAGATTTCAAAAAAAACAATACTATGCATATGTACATTTATATATTAAAATAATGGGCCGGTTTGAAATCTTTGGAAGGCCGTAGTTTGGTGACCGCTAGTTTAAAAGCAAATATATCCCGGAAAATAACGAAGAAAAAGAGCTAAAGGATATTGGAGAAAAGTAGAATTTTCATTAAGTCAACACAAAAACGGATAGTCACTTTTTAATTTTAAGCTCTAAGAAACCCCTACTGAATAGTCAGTGGATGAATGGAAAGCCCATCAAACGCCGAAAGACAAACTTACGACTTTGCACTCCTGCAAGTCAAGTCGCTAAAGCAAATTAAAAGAAGGAAACTGAGCAAACTTTTAGTGTAGGTTTAAGGATAGGCGTTTCCAGAGGCAGTCACGTCTTAATTTGATTTTCCAATCAAACCTTCGGGGGACTAATTTTAGGATCAATTGCCATCTAGCGAAGGGCCTGATAAAAGACATTTGGAAGTGTAAATGAAAATTCTAGACAAATACAATCGCCACAAAATAAATACCGCTCTTTGATGAAAATTAAAACGAATGATAAATAGACCAATGCCACGATAAGTTGTTTTTAATGATATATTTTCATACTAAAACAGTATGACTAGCCTAATTCTGTTATTACGAATGTAACGGTAGGAATATATTATTCATAATGAGATAAAAAGTATTAATTATACAGTTCACATACCTAATATTTTTTTGGTATGTAATATAGACATTCATCAGAAGAGAAAACATTTTTCATATAAAACATGAGACTATTTTAAAAAATAAATTAACAAAAATAATATTTGGTGTCTACTTTTACGGTGTTCACTGTCCATGATTTGTAGAAAAGCATTATATTAAGAAAACACAATACTCATTTGTTTTATTTATCACTTTTATTTATCAAGATCAGGACTGGTTTCGCTCATGGCGAGCATTGTTAATTGATAAGAAATTAAATTTGACAGTGATATTTATACAAAAACAAATTGAAAAAAAAGGTGTAATAAATAGCTGATATTAAAAAGAATTTACAAATTACAGTAGAAATTATCCATAAGTGACTCTAAAATAACACAAATTATTTTTTTTAACACCTCTAACATGTAATTAAAAAATCCTCAAATGATGTTGTTAAACACTTTAATTGATAATTTCTACTGTATTTTGCAAATTCTTTTCAATGCCAATTGTTTGTTACACCTTTTCATGTATATTTGTTTTTGTATACATATCACTGTTAAATTTAATTAATTATCAGTTGACAATGCTCGCCATCAGCGAAACCGGTCCTGATCTTGATAAATAAAAGTGGAAATGAAGTACAAAGGAATATTGTGTTTTTTCTTAATATTTTTTGTTGTCGTAATTCAACGATGGGAGACGCTGCAAAATATATACCTTTGTTTTATTAGTATCAACTGTTAAATACATAATCACCAAAACCTTATAATAACAGACATTGCGGCAGAAACAAGTTTAAACATAAAAATGGTTTATGGTTAAGATGATTAAATCATTTAAATTGCACGAAAATATCTTCCTCGAAAGCGCTCATTATTTGCAGGGGAAAATAAAATAATGCTCATTATAAGAGCATACACAAAACGAATAACGTAAATATATGTTTTGTGATATATTACTATACTCGAAAAGATATCAAGAAACCTAAAAAAATATATTACTGACGCAAAGTATATTCTTTAATATTTAGTTTAGGCGTTCGATGTGTGAAAAAGACGCCGATTTTTTGAAAAATAAAAAATATATCGAATTCAGGGTAGTTAGAGGATGTAACAGAAGGATCTTTGATTATTGTTTTGATACAAATATTCAAGTCTTTGTTATATCGATACCAAAAGTTGATTTTTTCAGTTAAATATTTAAGATCTTATGAGAATGATTTAGAGATGTTTTTTTCTCAGGTTGATCTCGAATGAATTATTAAACTTTTACATTAATTGATTTAAGTCATGTAAACATTCTAGTGTATTGGAAATTTCTTGTCACGCAAAATATATGTTTGTTTTGTATCTATTAGGTTGATACAAAAGTTATGACGTTTTTTTATGATCCCAGTGTTTTTTTTTTTTTTCAGAAATGATGAATAATATCTGCTTTAAAATGATTCCATTGTATAAAGGATACTTTCCCTCTACTTTCTATTCGATTTTGCCTGGCCAGGGTACAGTGAAGAGCCCTTGTTTTTTTCGAAATGGCGGTCGATAAACGACATTTACGATATTGTTTACTTTATAAATTCCGTAAAGACAATACTGCGACTGTGGCAACCAAAAACATTTGCGATGTGTATGGAGTAGATGTCATCAAAGTTCGACAGGCACAAAGATGGTTTACAAAATTTCGATCTGGGGATTTTTCACTAATTGATAAACCACGTGCTGGGCGGCCATTGAAGTCTGATGATGAAAATTTAAAAGTCATAATTGACACCAAACCACGTCTAACCACCAGGGAAATCGCGTCGATGATGGGAGTCAGCCAATCAACCCTATAGACAGACCAGGATTAATAAACATAAAAGGGGTAGTGTTTCATCACGACAACGCGCCACCACATTTGGCGATGATGACCCAACACAAATTTAATGAGTTGAAATGGGATGTTATTAATTACCCACCGTATTCTCCAGACCTTGCTTCTTCTGACTATCACTTATTCAGATCGCTGCAAATTTTTTTAAACGATAAACAAATTGATACAATAGAGCAGGTAAAAACATCCCTCAATACATTTTTCACATCAAAGTCTACGGAATTTTACACTAATGTTATTAATAAGTTAATAGAAAGGTGGGAGAAGGTTATAAGAACCGATGGAAATTATATATTTGATTAAATAAATAGTATTTAAAAAAATAAAAAATGTTTAATTTTATTTAAATAAAACGTCATAACTTTTGCATCAACCTAATATAAAATATGTAAATCATGTTATTTCCTGTTTCACGAGTTTGTAACACATATTGTGTGTTACTGCACAGTGTGTACTGCAAGTTTTATATGCTGCGTTTCGTGAGCATCAAGCGCATTAGACAAATTTTACCAAAAAGTACTGCCACTAGGCACTAATATTGAATTAAATGTATTATATTTACTAATTTGAATCGTTAAAATTATGTACATTCACATAAGTTTACCAATTTTAAATGAACAGGCAAATCTGCCAAATTCCTCATTCTTGTATCCTTTATGTAAGTAAATATATTTATTATTTTTCCAGCAAACTAAATAAATATAATTCTTGAAATAACTCACCATTTAAACCGATAGGCATTCCCATGGGCTAATTTATTTCGTCAGAAATGACTTTAAACTTAGTGATACATTTATATCTTATATAAACACGATACATTTATTTACTAAACATCAGATCAAGTTTATCTGTGCACTTGATCGTTAGTGACAAAACTTGTGTGAATAAACATAATTTAAGCGATTCAAATTTAATATTGAAATTCCACAGAGCACTTTCAGTCAAAATCTTAAATAATTATATCTATATTTAAATATGACGATAGTACAAGACATTACAATATATTCTGTTGTTTTTTGCTTGTATAGTAAAAATAGCTTTTGCTAAATTATATATCCTTTATTTTACAATAATTATATGTGAGAAGTACTTTTCATTTGATATAAATAGTATTGAATTAAAAAAATTAAGCACTATTTTATATTAAATGCAAATTATAAAAAAATTGATATAAGTACAAAAAAGTTTTTTTTTAATATAATACCTTTTCACAAAAAATTGTCAGTGAACACCTTAAAAGTGATTATTTAAGCATTGCGTAAAATGATAAGACAGCCGCAATGAAAGGAATCTTTAAGATAATCATACTAAAATCCGCTTTTGTATGACGAGTTATTTTGGGCAAAATTTACGACACGCCACGCTCGCTATCTTAGCAGCAGAGAAGAGGTTTACTAAAATAACACTTTCAAATTTAATTATTCGTAATGTGGAAATTAACCAGTGTTTTGGACGAACGCTAGCTAAGAAAAACATAATAAAGGGGTAAGGGTAAAATTCACTCCTTCCGCAGCGACAAGAGAACTCTCAATAGAGACGAAAAAATAACACGACAAGCCCAGAGTATTTTTGGCGACACACAAAAAATAAACATAAATCTTTGGCGAAGCGAAAAAACGAAGTTGATGAAAACTGTTTGTGCAAAAATAATTAAGATGTAAAAATAAAAGTAAAATATGTTGAGACATTCGTGACAATAGTTTTTTTTACAATTCTTATGTTTTAAGTATTCTTATGAACTAGCTTTTATACCCAAAAATGTGTCAGCAATACAAATGTAAATAATTTAACGTTCATATGTTTATTTTTGTATAAATTGTGTTTCGCTAGTGTACATTAATACATTGGTAAACGAGTTTGAGTCGTTCCGTGACTGAGCAAGCAACGCGAATTGCTCGTATGTCTAATCATTTACTTTTCATAGAATTTCATTGAAACACCATTTATCTGTTCCAACCCTTAAAACACCATATTTCAATAATATGGGTTTTCAAATAAGAAATCATGTATGAATAAATAGTAAATATGTGTTGTATAAAAACATGGTAAAATATATATATCTAATTTTCGCTTTTTTCGCCATGTCTTCATGAACACCTACGATGAGTTTTGTTTTGTTCTTTAAAAAATGTTTTAAAAATGAATAAGACATTAAGTAGCTTAAATGCACGACCGGTTGCAACCTTTTGAAAAACTCTTTTTTTTTTTTGAAAATTCCCAATATTTTCTTCAATTCATTTGTATCACGGTATTAATTTCCTGCGAAATTTCTGTATGTTCCCGCGACTGTATCTATTTAAATTTTTCTTTTATCAGTTCCTCATCGTGCTCCTTGGTGAGCTCGTTAACACCTTCTTAATCCAACTTCAAGCCTAAACACTTTCTGTATGAAGCTTGAACTTTGTTTCGCAAATCAAATGAAATCGACCAAACAACGGCTCGTAAATCCAAAAACTCTAAGCTAAGCCAATCGTAAGTAAAGGTATCACTGCATATCGCTCCACCAAATGGATGAATCAATATAAATGAATACTGGCACATACATCTGATCAATTATTCATATAAGATTATACAAAATCACATCATTCATTTTGAATTATGTGTGCATGTATTTAATATATTATATATAAGAACTTAAAAAAAGATTGTGAGCGATGATATGGGCAAAAAATAATATTTTACCTTCACGTCGACTTTGAACATGGTGGCAAAAGTAAAAATGTTCTACAATACTATCGCTATTTGTAGAGCTATAGACGAAATCGTAATTTGACGCTTATGAAGAAATTCACAGTAGAAAGTGTTGGGAAAGTAAGCATAGATTTTGAATCGTTCAAATTTAATATTGAAATTCCACCAAGCACCTACAGTCGAAATCTTGAGCTTAGATTTATTGTGATATTTTTGCCTTAGAAATATCGTTTTATCAAATATATGCCAATCAAAACGGTATTAAATTATAACCATAATGAAGTTTACCCTAGACATTCGATTCAATCAATGATTTTCATAGTATGTTACAAATAAAAATTAAAAAATATTTATATGTAGATTAAAATATTCGAAATACATAAAAATATACTAATAAATTATAATATTATGATATGATTAAATATTACGATTTCTGAGGGATTTTCAATAGTAATTCTACAATACCTCTTTGAAACTGTCAATGAATTTTTTTTTTATAGGAAATAGCCACAGCAAAATTTTCACGAATATCCCTTTACCTACACCAGCCATTCGGTTGAGTAAAATAACGCAGTATAAAGTCTACGCCGTGGAAAACAGAATGGTTCTACTACAGAGAGCCATCTGCGAAAACTTTTGTTGAAAAACTCATAACTCTTAGCCAGTTTACAATTGTGCAGGGTTTCCACCACTTGGGCGGGAGGGCGGTTCAGTTATGGGCGGTTATACTACAATCGACAAAGGATTTCGCTTACAAAAGCTGCTAGCTCGATTTTGCATAGATAAATTATATAGACACCACATATGGTGTGAAATACGACGGCGTGCGAGAACGGCAGAATGCAAGGCGAGAGCATAGAAACACGCGCTCGGGTACCATTCACTTTGAATTATGATTAATATAGAAACGAACAAGATGTCTCTTACAATATGTGCGAAATTACTAAATACTTGTTCAAACAGCACGTACGATAGATTCCTAACATCTTTAGTATGTTAAAGACACACACAAGTAACAATAAAGTGACAAGTCAATTTTGTGTGCAACTAGGGATTCCAATTGAACATTCGAATATACTCGCATCTTTTTCGATATTTGGATTTTTGAATATTTGATAAATTATTCGAATATTTTAGTAAATAATATAAACGTAAACATACATATGTTTTTAAATTTGAGTCATTCAAATTATGTACATTCACACAGATTTTATCACTAACGACCCAGGATTCGCCTTTCGGCATCTTCAGACGTTCAAGTGCACGGATGCACCTTCAGTCGAAATCTTAAATTAAAACATATGTTTTTATTTATTTTTTAAATATTTGTCATTACAACTGAAGCCAATACGCCAAATATTTTGAAATTAAAAGAACATACAAGATGAATTTAACACCACAAATACTTACATTTGCCTTAAATTTCAAATTGAAATTGAAAAAATCTTAATTTAATATTGACCTCGGCGAGATAAATCCAAATCCGCCTGAACGATATATAAAGCCAAGCTTTTACAAGCTAGGCCACAATCAGCATCAAACTATAAAATCACTTAATTAAAAAATATGTAATTCGGGGTCGTCATATATCTAGATATAATCTATTTTACTTATTTAATCTCTATAATACTTACTTACTGATGGCAAAACGTATGTGTTGAAAATGAAAAATTCCGACACAAATACAAAATTAATACAAATTATATTTTTCGAACACTGGTTTTAATATTCGATATTCGAATATTTGGAAACACAAGGTGAAACTTAAATATTTGAAAGACAGTAAATAAAGAATCAAAATGAAATATTCATGCATTTATACAATGTACTTAAATTTATTTGATTAAAAATACGCTGTGTGAAAGATATAACTAGAGACCCGTGTTTTTAGCATCTATTTTTTTAAATTTTCGCATTTTGTAGCATTTATAATTCTAGATTTTCAGATTTTAGCATCTATTTAGCATCTATTTTTATAAAACACAAATATCAAATAAATATCATCGTTAATACATTTTAACAATTTATTAATAGAAAATATTAACAAGTATATATAAAAGGGTATATTACATTGTTTGTTTAATCTATATCTTATCTTACTTATTTATTAAAATTAATCATTGAACATATTTCAACGGATGAATTTTTTAGATTAGTGCGACGATCAGTTACTATTAGATTGTATTTACTAAAGAATCTTTCAACATCAACACTATTTACTGGACACCAAATTTATTGGATGGCAGCACAACCAAATTCTTTATAATTTAATTTTGTGGCCATTAACAATTGTAAAATATTTGGTTTTAAATCATTTTTTATAATTTCCAAAAGTTGTTTGAAAAAATATTGATATCCTTCAATACATTGGGATTCTGTTAATAAATTGAATAAGGGCAAGTTTTTAAAAAGTATAATGGTTTGTTTAACATTAATGCTAGATTTTGATCCAACTACGGATGGATTAAAAAGTTGACTCAAAGTTTCATAATACAAATTGATTTCATTTATCACCAAATGAGACTCGAGTTTGATAAGACTTTTTTTTGCAGTGTTAGTTAAATAAAATTTCAGTTCCTTTTTTATTGGCTCGCTGGTGAGGGAAAGTATTTGTTTTACTTCAGCAGAAAAAACTCCATCAACATGATTTTGTAGATTTCGTTTTATGTCGTCTATTTCCTCCCATAGTAAATGTGCGAAAGGATATGTAGAGCCTTCCAATTTATCTATCAAATCTATAAATTTTATATGCAGAATAGTCAAATTTCTCTTAAAAAACATGTAAATTTTGCAATTATTTGTGATTTTAGCATCTATTTGCATATTTTATGAAATTCGCAATTATTAGCAGTTATTCCGAATTTTAGCATCTATTTCGCATCTATTGCACAGTGCTAAAAACACGTGTCTCTAGATATAACCCATTGCCGTAACTGGTAGGGTCTCCAAACTCAGGATCCCAGATCCCAAAATCCCGTCCAATAATGTAATCCCGAAATCCCGTGATTGTAATAGTTCTAGATAAGAAGTGCAAAAATCTCTAAAACTTTTTGAAAAAAAGGTCCCAATTTTTTTTTTGGAACTCAGTAAATTCCTGGCTCTTTGAAATCGGGCAGTGACATTTTTTTCTGAAATCTGCGAGTAAAAAATTTGAAATATGCCAACTTATTCACAACTTTATGGTGAATGTTCAATCCCGGGATTTAAAAAATTGTGATTCCCGAAATCCCTAGATCACAAAAAGGGTCATGGATTGAATGCTCTAGTAACTGGTGGTCATGACAAAAAATCTCCAAAATTGAGTATAGCAAAATTGATTTAATACTACTATTTAGATCTTGTACCTAAATTTTTAAACGAATGCTGAATTAATTTAAATCTCATTTCAATTATTATAGTTTTATAAATTTTATTCAAGAGTGATCGAGTTACAACCTTTAATTGTAATTAACATTTATTGTAAACTATTTTGCATTTATATTTTCCATTTGGAGTCTTGAAACGGTACAATGTAAGCAAATATTGTTTTAAGCAATGTCTACTATTAATTTAGGGGGTAACAACATTGCTCACAGTACAAGACTAGCGTATTATTAATCGATAACAAGATACCGTACTACACAGAGAGTTAAAAATGCATACAACCAGTGAGTCTTTACATAAAATGGCCCAGAAAATACACCGTGAAATAAACTGACCGACAAATTTTAAGCCCTAAGAGTCCAAGACCAAGTAGTCCTATTCGTCGAAAAACCTTGCTAGATTAACAATCTAGAGTCTAGGAATATAGAGAAGGATCAGTCATCGCACGAAACACAAGAAAAATAAAAGTATTCTATCTACCATTGAAATGATGCACTACTTTCTAAAAAATATATCGATCATGCGGTAACAGATTATTTCTTACAAATAAAGTACACACAGCTTTAGTGAATTGAATTTGACACGTTAAGTACTTCATGCAGAGCCAGGTTATTTTGACACTCGTGTTTATAATACAAGGAGTGAATTTAAGCCTCTCTTTTTATTCTTGTCATAAGTCTGGATACTCGAAAAAGTTATAACCCCTATCCAAGCAAGGAGGAAATACGAATTTCTTGGAGGAACCTTCCCACCCCTCGTTTCCGGGCGTAACGGAACTCGAGCGCAGGGTGAAAATTTTCTTTTTGCTGCGTTATCAAAAAAAAACTCAAGATAAGAAACGGGAAAGGCATTATTAATCGATAAGGAAGGAAGATACCAATTCACCACGACACGGATCGCATTAAGTGATAAAGCATTTCATCAGTTATAAGACATTAAAGTGGAAGCCTTTTCAGCCTAATATTTTGAACGGTAAGGTGATTTTTTTCTAAAGAATATTTATGCACGAAGTTTTGCGAGGAAGAATATTTCTGAGGATTTAATTTATAAAGATAAAGTCACTCCAATAATCTTATTATGTAAATTTAACACAGCAGAAAAAATTTTGAACAAATATAAATTATATATATGTATATATTATAATCATAAATGAAAATAGGTGTTTAATTTAAAGAAATGCTTTGGATACTTCAAACACATTGAAAAAAAGTTACTTGTTTACTTGTACGTGTGTGTGCTTTAAATTGACTCTCAGAAACTGTTATCTGACGTTATGTCAGTTAACAACAGACTCAATCAAGATCTTGCAATATGCATAATACAAAATATCTCATGCATATGAATAGGAAATGCAACTACGTCTAGTATAGGAGCGTCGCGTAGCATACATACGTCCGACGCTCATCGAACAAAAGACCACCACCATTAGTGATGAGCCTGCGGTGGTCTTTTGGCAATTAACTCGTAAGCCCAGGCGACTGTGATAATCTAACCAGGTCTGTATTGCTTTTACACTATTTTGGAAGTGCTGGAACTGATTTACTAGTGTAAAATAAGAGGAAAACGAACTTGTCACGACAAGCATTTTTTTTTGACACACAAGATGATCTTAATTACGTAAGACAAGATAATTGAATACCCACAAACAACGACAATTGATCGCTTGTGTCACATCTAAAAAAATAGTGAGGCACACTGGTGGACTACCGTAACATCATTTGTCAAGTGATGTCACACTACATACATCAACATGATTTCGCATTGATTTGATATTTTTCCGCTATAAACGTTTACAGAATCCAATATTTCTTTACATGCCTAGCTGACCACGTATTTGCCATCGCTTGTCTAGTAAACTGAATTCCCCATTTATACAGTAGCTACATTCCACGCGATACATTACCGTGTAAAAAATATACTCAAATATTTTTTTTATGGTGGATAGATTTCTTTGTCTAGCAATCAATTCAGAATATCAAAATTAATTATTGCTTATTGTATCTTAATTTTATTTAAAAAAAAATACTATTATTCACTATCACTATGAGACAATAGACGAACCCGTTTACGCACATTTGGTGCGACATTGCTTTCATTACTTAAGTACTGAGTAGTAAGTACATGCGAGGGATGTAAGAAGTTCCAAATTATTGTTACGCTTTGTTAAATGAATATTTGATTTTTTTTCTCTTTTTTTTTGCAGTGTTATTTCGAAATCATGTAAAAGGGAGTTCAGTGTAAATAGTTCGACGATTACGTATGATCGAATTAATGTGGATAAAAATAAAATATTAAAATAAAAATTGTCTTTGGTTGCATTTTAAAGCAGTGCCGTTAATTACCAATATGAAGTATTTAACAAATTTAAGTTCTCGTTTCAATAAAAACGGTTTCATAAACTGATTTTAAAGTCTATAGATGGATTTATGTTCAAAGTCATTGTTGTAAGTGATGTTTAAAATGACCTTTCATTCGTTTGCTCCTTAAAACAGGGGGTAACGAAGCGATTGGCTTCCTACAAGTCCTGTTTTAGCATTATCCTTATATCCCTACTCCCTTCTAGAAAAAGGGCGATCAATTGACTAACAAACAGTTTTCTTAGAAAAAATAATGTTGGTTTAACTACATTAGAAGTCCATACTCATACATTGGGGGCGGATACTGATAAAAAACTTATACGCGAAAAACCAGCTGTCACAATTAATTATGCATATTTTTATAAGAAAACGCTTTTATCACTTTTTCATATTGAATTATAGATGTCAGAATTTTTGATGATATTGAGAAAAGGCGAAACTTTGAGCTTGTTTTATTTAAATACAATAAAAAGTCATGATCTATAATAAGCTGGATAGTAAATATTTTTTATAGTTATACAATTTGTGAAAAAATTTGCATGGAAATTTTCTGAATAAGTTGTATTTATTTCCAATAAAAACATGTATAGACAGACACATTCAATTTCCAAACAAACAATGACTGTTATTACGGCTAAGTACTTACGAAAATAAAAATCAAATTTTCATTTTACTTTTTAATAGTGAAAAATGGTAAAGTATTCAAAAAATTCTTAAAGATTTCACAGCCTCTAAAATGTAATGCGTTATGACAAATTTTCGACAACAAAAATAATCATTGCATCTATGTCATTTCAACACCACTGTTATTTGTAATGAAATAAAAATAAGACACATTCCGTGAGGAGAAAATCAAATTAACATTTATTTATTTTTACAAAAGAATCTCACTGGTGACATTAAAGGGGCAAGATAATCTTAAACGTAGTCTAAAAGAAATAAAGCGCTATCAGCGCAGATGGCGGAAAATCTGACGCGGAATATAAATAGGTCGGCGGCTCCATCTTAACAAAACTCCGGCCCTGGAGGCCTGACAATGAGAAGAGCAAAAAAAAAAGGGAAATATATGGCCTAATAAAATACTACGACCGACTGTGCTGTATGACGAGAAAATCTGACGACTGTTCCTCAAAGAGGGAGGGAGAGAGAGTTATTATGGTAATGGCATTGTGGCACTGTGTTTATTCGGAATAAAAATATACGGAACAGCGAAATGAAAATCTTTCGAATATTTGTACTATATCAGTTTGTTGCCTTTATTAGCTCTTTATAGCATAGTAAAAATTTGGAATTCATAATTAATCAATAATCATAAACAATATTTTGAATATAGACTTCTATGAAAAAATATATAGTTACTATAAATTACGAAACCGGGATCCGTAATCTTCTCGTCCTTTTAAATATGTTAATAAAATTACGATGAATTGAAATATTTAACATTTGTTAAGAGTCGTATCCATATTGACAAATTTACGTGACTTTCAATGAGATATAATTATTGTAAGAAAACGTAAAGTATTTATCAAAATCAATCATTTATAATATAAAAGTAACTTTCATTATTCCACGTATTGTGTAACTAACTGTGACACGTGTTTCGCCTCTTTCAGAGGCATCTTACCGTTACCGCCGAAACCATCGAATGTATCAATCATTTATGATTACTAGCTGTAAGCCCGTTGACCTCAACGGGAGGATTTTTGTTGCATTTTTAAGAAGTCAGAAAATTACAAACCTATTTATTGAATAAGCCAGAAATTCTAAAAATAAAATAAATATATCTCGGGGCATATATCGACAGCATGCCCTGTTGTATTTAAATTGTAAATTATTTAATTTTTGGAATAATGTTGAGTTTGCTAACAATTATTTTTCCTATTAGCAGAAATATACCTCGTAAATTACCTAATTTTTGGAATAATGTTTAAGTTTGCTAACATTTTTTTTCGTAGTGACAGAAATTTCGTAAAATATTAAATCTTTGGAATAATGTTCAAGTTTGCTAACAATCATTTTTCATAGTAGCATAAATCGACCTCGGCGCATATATCGACAGCCCTGCAGTTTTAAATTGTAAATTACTTAATTTTTGAAATAATGTTTAAGTTTGCTAATAATCATTTTTCACATGCAAAATGGTATAAATTAATTGCACATTTTATCAAAACAAAATTATCAATTTTCCATGTTACAATCAAATGCATATTTATCAAATTAATAAGAATAAATTAACTTCACTAATTCGCCAAACGGAGCTTATTTTTAGGAATATATGAGTCTTTAAGGGAACCAAACATAAAAATGGTGAAACTTTTCCATTTGACTTTTAAGTGCAATTACGTTTTCAATTTTTTTTTGTGGGAACTGTCATCAACTTTTAATTTTATGTGAAAGTTTTTTCAATAAATAAGCATAAAAAAGTAATACAAAATAACTTAGATTATTCCACGTATTGTGCTACAAACTGTGACACGTGTTTCGCCTATTTCAGAGGCATCCTCAGACAGACTTACTTTCAGTAAGTAAAAGTAAGTCTGTCTGAGGATGCCTCTGAAAAAGGCGAAACATGTGTCACAGTTTGTAGCACAATACGTGGAATAATCTAAGTTATTTTTTATTTTATATTCAAATGAACTTCCACAAAGTTACCGACGAATCCATCGAAAGCATAAACAATGTATTTTAGAGAAAAAATGATTTAAATTATGCAATAAAAAGGGTGGGTTCAGTTCACTTTTTCCCATCATCCTAACTTGGCTCACTTTCCGTATTTTAATCTCGTTGTCCCCAATCTATCAAACTATTTCGCTTACTTTATTTATATTACTATTTGAGCATAAATTTACCTTTTCCAAAGCATAGACTCGTTTACTCGTTATTTAAAACAAAAGATACAAAATTATTAAATTATCGGGATAAATTCTAAATACCCTCTGTTAAAACGTAAAATATTTAATAGCCCTCAGCATACATATGACACACATGGAATATTTGCATTTAACTGTCGAAACTATATTATGTAAAATAAACCACATTCATATTTGACAGACGTCACAATCTTGAATAAAAACAATCGAAGTCAGTTTGTGAATCACAAATATCGTTCCATTTTCAAATGCTTGATTTATATAATGTATTTTTATCGCCTTGATATTTATGACGTTAGCTCAGTTGATAGAGAGCTCGACTGGTAATCCAGAGTTCTGTGTTCGATCCACGGTCGCGGCGTTTTTTTGTATGAAATTTTTTCAGCGATATGATTTGTTTCGTCAAATAATAAACAGTGTATTGGGAAAATATGTCTTCAGTATGAATAAAAATATTGCGTCAGCGGAGCTGGTGAAGGAGGGTGTGGGAAGGGGCAGGGGAGGGAAAATCGCGGACAATCATTCAGACGGACGGACATTAACGACTATTAATATATAGATGATAACGATGATATTATTTTAATTACGGTATTTTATGTATAATACCTAAATACCGTTTTTTATATATATCCGGATTTTACATTTCCTTTTCATCGCTGCCGACGGAAGGGCGTGATCGTTACAGAGGTGAGCAATCCTCAGTGAAGTCAGTTCACGTTAGGGATTCCAACTCGGATATCCGGATATCCGATATCCGGATATATCCGGCCTTTTTTAACTATTCGATATCCGGATATTTGGGGAAATATCCGGATACTATTCGTTATAATTTTTAATGAAATATTTTACAAAATCGGCGAAAGATATATGAATACTGGAGCATTTACTACCTGGGAGAAACCATTACTTAAGAGTAGTGTTTTTTTACCTTCCCCAAACTCGGGTATTATGAATAAATATCTCATCTTGTTATCTTAATATTTAAAAGTTCGACGAATCGGCTCGGACTCGAGGCAAAAAAAACCTTTAATGCAGAAATTTCATTCATTGAAGAAATGCCGTTGCAGTAATCTAATGCAGCTGAAAATTTTCAATATTTTAATATGATGGAATAGTATTGAAATGTGTATTGTCTCTATCTAAGGCATTTCAGAAGTGGGAAATGATTTAGTGAGGATAATAATAAAGAACTTAGCAATAATAATGCAAAGTTATTAACGGCCGAGGGAGTTTATAAATTTGTATTCAATAAGTTGGAAAAATTTAGAAGTTCATTAAGTGAAGAATTTTTACATGCGATTAAAGAGAATGAACGAACACCGACATAAAAAAAATAATAACACTCGTTATATATCTACAAAGTGAAAATGTTCCCAGTTCTAATGAACATTTTCGATATTCAAATATTTATGAGGCCATTTCTTTAGCACAAAGTATTATTAAGAGAATTCACCAAAATTTGTTATCTAGTAATGATGAAATCTCTCAGGACTCTGATGTAGAAAAAACACCTCTATCTTTTTCGACTTCCGAATTGCAACATGAAATGCTTAATTCTATTTTATCTCTCGCGGAAACTGACGACAATACAAATAATCTGAAAAAAGATTTTAAACACTTAGATCAATTTAAAAAAATGACGTAAAAGTTGGACGTGTTGCTTAAAACACTTCTAACAATAAAACCAACATCAACTGCAATGGAACGAGTATTTTCAACAGCAGGACAAGTTAAAACTAAATTAAGATCAAATTTAAAATATGATCCATTTAATGCTCTCTTATTTTTAAAATATGAATTGTTAAAATCTGAATTAATGACTTATATTACAAATTAGCTCGTTTTTAATGTATTATTTTAGTACATAAATTTATATATGTAGTAATGCTTTGTTATTTTCATACTTACTGAAACTATCCGGATATCCGGATATATCCGGATAGTTTCAGTTTTACTATTCGATATCCGGATAGTTGAAAATGACGAATAGTTGGAATCCCTAGTTCACGTGGACATCCATACATATACAATACGCATGCCCATACATACATACACATTAGGTAGACATTCGCGTGTATAGTAAAATAATGGAGCTTAAAATTAAAAAAAAAACATGTTTCAATGGTATGCAACGAATTGATTATAACATTTTACAGTGTTATAATTTAAACAAGATTAGTGGTATAAATTGCAAACCATTATATAAATGTTTTTTATCAATATGCGAATTTGAAATTATATTTAAAAAAACACAATTTTCTTTTGTACAATTTCCACTTTTATTTACCAAGATCAGGACCGGTTTTGCTCATGCCGAATATTATAAACTGATAAATATATTTTTATTATTTATACGAAATGCCTTTCCACCAAGTTCTGACAAGGAACACCCTAAAAGTTGAAAGTATATAGAATATTGGACATTTTAAATACAAAATGTGTAAAAAAGCGAACGAATTATTGTTCTTACAATATTGTTATTTATTTATACATGCTTGGATATTATTATTGTTTTATTTTTTAAAACATGTAGAAACAAATAAAAAATGCGACTGAATAAACAAAAAGAAGGGTGAGTATTTTCATTTGCCTCTCGGGGGAAAAAACATAATTATTATTGATACAGACTTTTTTTATTCGATGAACTAGAACTTCAAAAAACACAAACAAAACGAAATTCGAAAGATATTCATACCCCCTAGAGATTCCCTAAAAATAACAGAGAAACCCATTGGTAGCTCGTCTAAAGACGGCGTGGGAGCCTATAAGAAACTTTATTACATATCTATATGTACATTCTAAGAATGTTCAAATATAGCTAGTTGTATATTTGATTAAAAATGATTAATGTTTTAATAGTAAGGAATGTTATTGAAGGGTA
Organism: Himalopsyche anomala; assembly: GCA_031772345.1. Lineage (NCBI taxonomy): Eukaryota > Metazoa > Arthropoda > Insecta > Trichoptera > Rhyacophilidae > Himalopsyche > Himalopsyche anomala. The sequence goes on along the minus strand of CM062824.1, from coordinate 6,853,813 downwards.
AAATCCGATTGTTAATTAATTGAACATTGAAAAAGAACTTATAACCAGATTTGTGGTGTCGGGTTATTTTTCCGGAGTCGGAATCGGAAAAATCTTACGAATCCAATACATTTAAAAAAATATATTAGTCTATTCATTATATTGATTGGTAAAATGATGACAATGTACTAGAATGATTTGACGGTATACATAATATATTATATATATATATATGTATATGTAAGTTATACGGAAATGGTTGAAATATATATATATATATATATATTATTGTGATAATCGATTACCTAGTTAAATTAATTTTGACTCAATAAATTCATATACATACTCATATAACTTGAATATGTGACGGTGAGGTGTGCAAATTGTGCTGTGTAGACAGTATAAATGAGTATAAGGAATGTATGTCAGCTGTCGCTGTGCAGTCAGCATGTCTGAGTCAGCAGAACGCAGTCAGCATGACTGCGCGAGTGACCTATAAATTATGCTGTGTGAACAATATTGAAAATCGATAGACACTATTGTTAATGACGACACCTCGAATTATGAAAGCACAATAGAATTAAAATATAGACTTTTGTTAACGTAGCATTTAAGAAATTAGTATAAATAATTGGGAAAATCAATAAAGACTGTCAGTAGCAGTAGTAGTTACTTCAAAGTCAGAAGTCAACCCAACAAGAGCGTTTTATTGAACCTGAGTTAGAAAGCCGAGCAGTTACACGGAGGGGACACCCCGGGTGTCCCCTCCAAGCGTTACATGGCGATCCTGCCAGGATCTACTTGCTTTGGCAGTACATATACTAAAATTGGAACGATACAAAGAAGATTAGCATGGCCCCTGCGCAAGGATGACACGCAAAATACTCCAAGCGTTACATGGCGATCATGCCAGGATCCCCTCCAAGCGTTACATACATTTTGCGTGTCATCCTTGCGCAGGGGCCATGCTAATCTTCTTTGTATCGTTCCAATTTTAGTATATGTACTGCCAAAGCAAGTAGATCCTGGCAGGATCGCCATGCAATGTTGGAGGGGACACCCGGAGTGTCCCCTCCGTGTAACTGCTCGCCTTTCTAACTCAGGTTCAATAAAACGCTCTTGTTGGGTTGACTTCTGACTCTGAAGTAACTACTACTGACAGTGACTTTCTTTATTGATTTTCCCAATTATTTATACTAATTTCTTAAATGCTACGTTAACAAAATTCTATATTTTAATTCTATTGTGCTTTCATAATTCGAGGTGTCGTCATTAACAATAGTGTCTATCGATTTTCAATATTGTTCACACAGCATAATTTATAGGTCACTCGCGCAGTCATGCTGACTGCGTTCTGCTGACTCAGACATGCTGACTGCACAGCGACAGCTGACATACATTCCTTATACTCATTTATACTGTCTACACAGCACAATTTGCACACCTCACCGTCACACCTCCCCTCTTAACGAAAAAGGAGGAATTTAATTATGGTTAAATTCCTTCTTTCTTTACATAATTTTATTCTTATCATTATATTTTTTTTTTCTATCTGATACATAATCATTATCATATATCAACTTTATTTTTCTTATTTCTCCTATCGTTCTAATTGGGTGATCAGTCCTTTAATTCTATTCTTAATTTTCTAAAGCTTCATAAATGGTTTTATTCTATTTTTGTGTATTATTATTTTCTTCTCTTCCTTCTTCACCGTACAGTTCACTCCTTTATCCTTTACTTCCTCGTATGGTCCTATGTACACTGGATCCATCTTCTTTCTACCTTCATTTTTTATTATCACCAAACTTCCTTTCTCGTACTCTGTTTCCTCTGCCTTGAAATTTTTGTCGTATTTTACTTTCCTTTCTTCCTTCTTTCTTATCAGTACCTCCCTCGCGTCCTTGTGTGCTACTTGTAGTTTGTTTTTCCACTCGATAATGTAATCTTCATAGTTATATTTTCTCTTCATGTTGTTAATCATGCGATTTATCCCCGCATGTCCACTTGTTGATAAAATGTGGTAATTGTTGAGTATTAACCTTCTTATTCCTGGGTCTTCTATTTTAATCTGACGTTCCCATATATTTATCATTATATTTGATCCTTCAAATAATTCCTTCAATATCTTTTTTATTATTCATTATTTCATCTGGCCGGCCGACCGTAAGTTTATTCAATTCTTTTTTTTTTTCACATTCAATGGTCCACAGATTTTCTGCACGTCTCTTAACAACATCCTGCCGAATGTCGCTAAACAAGCTGTAGTGCTCTCCGTTGGTTTAACCATAATTAATATAGGTATATAACCTCTTTAATATAGGCCAATAACTTGCTTGGTCCTAGAACTATATCCTGACCCGTCAGGTTATCGAATTCGTCGCTGAATTTCTCAACAATTTTTGATTCCATTATCTTATATCCTGTTTTTGGTGGTTTTAACAATTCTTGAATCGTTGGTAGCTCTTTCTTTGTTTCTTCTTCTTTATCACTTCGTTTCTCATCCTTCCCACTTTGCACTTAAGTATGTATTTTATTAATATTGGCTGAGCTGTCGATTTCAATGTTTCATAGTAAAATTCTATATTGTTCAAGAAATCTCTTATATTCTCGTCTCTTTCTTCTTCCCTTTCAACTGTAAATCCTGGCAATTTCTGTGCCCTGTTGAAATCAAATTCTGCCATTGTATCTGCGGTTTCTGTTGTAGTTTCTCTCAATTCAATAGTCGTCGTCCGTTCTGCCGTTTCTATCATTTTTTCTTCTTTTTCGTTCTTTTCTTTTTTTTTTCGTTTAAAACGAAAACGATCCGCCGAAAGTTTGAAATTTCTTGTGCGAAAATTTTTTTTTCACTTTTAGTTTTATTTATTTCTTTAACTGTTTCTACTTTCACTTTTCACTGTTTTTCTTTGATTATTTTTTTCAGTTCGCTTTGCTGAACTGGCAGGATCGCCATGTAACGTTTGGAGGTTTTGGGTGTCATCCTTGCGCAGGGGCCATGCTAATCTTCTCTGTATCGTTCCAATTTTAGTATATGTACTGCCGAAGCAAGTAGATCCTGGCAGGGTCGCCATGTAACGTTTGGAGGGGACACCCGCGTGTCCCCTCCATGTAATTCTCGCCTTTCTAACTCAGGTTCAATAAAACGCTCTTGTTGGGTTGACTTCTGACTTTGAAGTAACTACTACTGACAGTGACTTTCTTTATTGATTTTCCCAATTATTTATACTAATTTCTTAAATGCTACGTTAACAAAATTCTATATTTTAATTCTATTGTGCTTTCATAATTCGAGGTGTCGTCATTAACAATAGTGTCTATCGATTTTCAATATTGTTCACACAGCATAATTTATAGGTCACTCGCGCAGTCATGCTGACTGCGTTCTGCTGACTCAGACATGCTGACTGCACAGCGACAGCTGACATACATTCCTTATACTCATTTATACTGTCTACACAGCACAATTTGCACACCTCACCGTCACAAATACGATATGATTTCATTAAAATGAAATTTAGGAATAAAAAAAGAAGTATTTCTTGCTCAGCTTAATATCATGATAATATAAAGTTAAAGCCAAAAAAACGAAGGTAAATATGTGTTGTAAATGACTTTTCATGAAAATTACCAGGTCTTAGTTGAGTTAATATGAAGAAATAAATCAGCAATGTATTTGGTAAAATAAATAGTATTCTTATATTTGGTAAATCAATGTTCAGTTTTCATATAATCTAAACTAATTAGGTAAATCAGATTTGTCCTTAAAAGTGTATTATGTTAAATTGTAAAGTACAAATAAACAACCAGCGCAATTAAAACACAACATTATATTTGATTGTGTTTAATTGTAGAATCTAGGTGGAAAATGAAGTACCATTATGTTGTGAATATATCACAACGGATTTATGTTTTTTTTACATACCAAAAAACTTTCAAATGTAGATAGGATATTACCGAAAAGGATGTGATAGAAAATCGACGTATAAAAATTGCAAAACAATTTGTATTACTTTTAAGTTCGAAAGTATGTTGTTGTGTTAATACACTGTTTTAAAATTTTATTTCTGAGCAGAAAATGTGTTAACCAGGCCTGTCATTCCCTTTACAATTTTGGCGCCGGATAGTCTAGCATACTAGGCAGAAGTTTCTAAATGGGAAGATATTGAGCAGCGGTGGTAAACTTTAAGTAATAAGGTGTTATCAATATCAATGCGACACTTCGGAAATGAATATGTAAGTCGTCGGATTATCTGATATATCATCATAATTAAAAACTCCATTTTAATATTTTTTTTCTATTAAATTTGAGTATTATTCAGAATAAAACTATTTTTTATAGATGTATTGATGAATTTAAATTCATTTTGCATACTTAACTCAAAAATGTCAAATGCAAAATATGAGTTTTGATTCTAAGCGCTACAAATGTACGTAATATTATTATAAATTTATTGAGACGAATTTTAGCGAACTAATGACAAACATAATATAAGATTTCGACTGAAGTTGCTCGATGGAATTTTAAAATTAAATTTGAATCATTTAAATATTGTAAATGTAGGCATCGTTAGTGACAAAATGTGTTAAAATGTACAAAATTTTACCAATTAAAATTAAAATTATTGAAGCATATTTTAATGATAAAATTTTTCAGTATAACTATTACAAAAACAAGAGTTTATGAATACAACAATTCATCCCCTTAGAACTATAAAATTCCGGTCTAGTAGTGATTACCTGGTCTAATTACTCTAAAGAGGTAATTATTGTTGTTAAATGCACGGTGCTTTGGTGTCAATTGAAATATAGAGTGTAATTTTTAATACTCAAAAAATATTCAATGAAAAAGTATTTCGGGATTAATTTTAATATAGCCTAAGGTTTGTCACAACTAACATACGATGTCTATATATCCGTGTTCAAAAACGTGGTTGACAAACGAGGCAAAGATGAGAGACGATCTGGATTTTGTAGGCAGTTTTATGAGACGATTAATTTTTGTTTCCTGCCAGGTACATATTTAATGTTGCTTTTGAAGGGACAAAACGAGAAAACTTTTTTGTTTACGGCAACAAATGTCAAAACACACTTTGCATATGTGAAATATTATTTGCAAAACATTCGATATTGAGGTTTCTCCTCGCACATACTTGCCATTGAAGATAAGGGATAACTTTTTAAGAAAACTAAAATGATAACATGGTAATAAATAAGAAACATTAGACGTACACAAAAAGCATAAATAAATACACTACCGAAACTGTTTAGGTTGATTTCAAGTAGAATATAATTTAAAACACCATGCTGATTACTCTAAACTAAACAAAACGATATCGTTCGACACCGCACATATCAAAATATATATAAATCACATCATTAACGACATACGGGCGTATCCAGATTTTTTGCAGTTATGAGATATATTTGTATATTTATAGTTTGTTCGCTGAACGTACAACGCACACGATGGTCGAACGGCTTCAATTATTAGAATGGCAAACCCAACTGAGAACAAATCCACTGTCAGCTGTAAAATTTGCCGTAATAGGAAAGAATGTTGCTAATTCGAAAAACAAACATGTAAGAAACACCCTATACCAGTGTTCCCCAACCGTTGGTCCGCGGCCCAGTGCTGGGCCGCAGAGACTTTCCGCCGAATTTCAAGAAATTCGCCATGCAAAAATATTGAATATAGGATTTTTTATCGCCTGCACGTTTACTTCTATTTTAAGATATTGTTTAATACGAAGACCGATACTGCGGCTCCGTATTTTGTTTCTTAGCCATTTTTGTGCGGTTACATATTACTCACACTTCTAAAATACGGCTTCAAATTTGTAAAGTTGAGTTTATTACGGATACTTATTCTGTTGTATCATTTTTTCTGTGTGCGACACGATGGTCGCTGGTTTTTTCAGAATCGACAGTCATAAATATTTGCTTTTCGATAGTGAACCCAGATGCAAAACCCTAACTAAATATACCAATAATTTCATCATACATAATTGTTTTCATCTTTAGGGTGTTCGCTGTGAATTAGAGGTCTGCACGGGCCAAAATTTTACAAAATTACCCGGTCCGAGCCCGAAAAAGTCAGACCCGACCCAGCCCGGGCCCGAGTCTATTACCGCACTTGTTACCCGAACCCGACCCGAAGTCCGAAACTCCTTATTTTAGCTCGCCGAGGAATTTGAAATCCTCTATTTGCTATACTTTTTCCCAGATTATCTCCGAAAGTCCTTTTTTTTTTTAGCTCACCGAGGAATTTGACATCCTCGATTTGCTATACTTTTTTCCCAGATTATCTCCGAAAGTCCTTTTTTTTAGCTCACCGAAGAATTTGAAATCCTCAATTTGCTATATTTTTTACCAGATTATATCCGAAATTCCAAAGTCTGGTCCGGCCCGAGCCCGACTCTCAATTGTGCTTACCCGCCCGAACCCGGCCCGCGGGCCGGGTCGGGTAAGAGCCCGCGGGCCAGGCCCGGGCCCATGCAGACCTCTACTGTGAATACTCGGTGGAAAAGCATTACATTATTAAAAACACAATATTTCTTTGAATTTTATTCCACTTTATTTAAAAGGTCAGGACCGGTTTCGCTCATTGCGAGCATTGTCAACTGTAAAAAATTGTATAGTTATGTCCATTTGTAACAATATAATATCGGTCCGGAGGTGTAAAAAAGTTGGGGAACACTGCCCTATACTATAATATAAAACCGTAATAAAATAAGCATAAACCGGATCAAAGTGGTTTAAAAAATTCCCAATAAGCACTCATTATAATTTTTTTGATACATAGAAATTTATTTGGAAATATTTATTTTGTGATGATAAAATATAATGTATGGAATACATTTTTTCCTATCCTATTTTTGAATATTCATAGCGAGAACGATCAGTTAAAAACTAGTCTTGCCCTAGCCCAATCCTTATATACATACTCTCTTCGAAAAACAGATATTGAGCAACTGAGTAGATATTGTAATAAAACAAATCTGTTGGTAAATTTTACTAGGAGTTCAAAAACATCACACTAGGAGCGAATGTGGTTAAAAAACATAATATGTATAATATATGAGAACTATGATAAGAAGTTATAATCACCGTATTGACAGTGGTTGAAAAGTAACAAACGTGATAAAAATGAGTTGAGTATAACTATAAGAATAATGGATATCAATGTCTGGAATAACTCAGTAGGTGCATTTATTTGATAACAGTGTAAAAAAAACAGCAATTTTTGGATCGTATGTAATTGTATTGATTAATGTAATTATCTATGTAACACAAAGTATCGATAGAGACTTTACACTAAAAGTACAATTTTTTCATTTCCTGTTATCACAAATTTATTAATCTGTTACTTACCAAATTCTGTCAGTACGGTGAAGATATAGAGAAAAAATCATGTTATTGAACAAAACAAATATTGCCAGCGTATGTACAGGCGGAGAATTTCAATATTCCAATCAAAAGTCTCATCCATACTAAATGAAGAATGCAGACAATGATTAAAAACATTGGCAAAAAATACACAATTCTCCTACAACTACTGCAATTCCACGTTTATGTAAATGTACTTCGATTGAATGTATATTATGTATGCAATAGAAAATGGTAAACGTGCCATTGGGACTCGTGCAAGTTGTAATTTGCATTTTTGTATCCGAATGAAGAGAACGTTCGTGTCTTCGTGTCAGCAACACTGATAGATTTTGTATTTATCATTATTTGATTTATTAAAATGGCAAAAAATACCATTTTTATCACGAAAATGTAACTTCCATTAGTTTCATTCGAATAAATGTACATCCAAATAATATCTATATAAATATAATTTCCCGCATGATTGGATTATTTTAGTAGTCTCATTTTTAATACCTGTTAGAATCATGACCTAAGTCCTTATGCGTTTATTTATATATGTGATCAAACTTACAAAAGATTAACAAAAACATGTACAATATATGAACTTCACAAGCGCACTAGAGGCGCACGTTCGGAGCCCTTCAATCTTAAAGGCTTCAAAATTTAAACTCTATAAAACCGATATAATATTTTTAATTGAGTTTTAGTAATTAAAAAAATGAGGACTCCAAGCTTGATTGCGCCTGGGGCCTCCTAAGTGCTTAATTCATCGCTGTATACTAATTATAGTGTAAATAAATTAAGTTATTGCTATAATTTAAGATTTCGACTGAAGGTGCTCGGTGGAATTGCAATATTAAATTTGAATCGTTCAAACTATGTCCATTCTCACAGATTTTGTCACTAACAAGTGACAAAATCTGTGAGAATGTACATAGTTTGAACGATTCAAATTTAAGTTATTGTTGCTATAAATAAATAAGTAGGAGGTTTATTGTCAAGAAATCTAAGTCGGCTGCAAACTATTGTGGGAAATCTTATCGACACAATGGTCAAAATATGTATTTAATAAAATGTTTTCCGCCTCACAACTACGAATGTATTATGAATATCAAACACATGTCCACTTTACTCCGGCATCCCTACAGAGTCGATACAGATTAGACCTCGTTACGGCAGTAAATGAAAGTGTGATGAAGTCAATTGATGTGTAGTTTTATTTTGTTGCGTTACCTTGGAGGGTAAGTCAGAGCAAAACACGTGCGCAGACAACCACCCAGGAAAAATAGATTCTGATGAGAATTAAAAAACGTAACTCGGTTGGCAGTTGGTAAAAAGTCTATAGCAGTTAAAATTATTTAGGAACTAAATAAGTTTAATTCACACGTAATACATATTGTTTTAATGTTGAATAGAATATTTATTTTGGTGTATTGGATGAGTCTCAAGGTGGCATTGGATTAAGTAAATCTAAATGCCAAATATTGATAATTTAGAACAGAGCTTACAAAACCACATATTCGGCTTTACAAAGTTTTTCATACGATTTTTATATATGAATTCATTTTATAAATGTTTTTATAGGATTCCAATAATAATTTTTTTCGTTAGACCCGTTAATGTTTTCGAAAAATTTATCCGGGCCGTTTCTCAAAAACTCTGGTGACTCCAGACAGTCCAGACTAAGAATATAAAGGATCAAAAATAAAACGATTTGGTTTAATAATTTACAAACAATACTCAGACTGAAATAAAAGCAAAACACAATTGTTTCGTACTACGATTAATATTTGGCAGATGTTATAAAAAAAACTGTTGCACAGAAGGTTGTGCTTAGATTTAAATAGTTACTTGTATGGTGAAAAATAAAATAAAATAAAATTAATACGAAAGTTTTTAATACTAATGTTACTTTACTTCTAAGAAGGACGTAATAGCTTGAACGCAATGTCTTACAAGTTACTGTAATGCTTTGAATTAAAAAAGTTTTATAATAAAGGAGTGCAGTAGACAGCGATATTTCTGCCAGCAACAACTAAAAAAAGCTCGATTAAACACGAGAACGTTTCCAGTATAATGTATTTAATGTCTCATTCAATTAAGTTTACACAATATTCTTACAGCAATACTATCAAAAAATAAAAAGGTGCGTCGTGGAAGTTAAATTTGAATTGTTCAATGTCCACATGTTTTTCTACTAACCATCCGGGTTTCGCCTTTCGGCATTGTCAGTCTAACACAATGCAGAAATGTACACATATTGAAAGATTCAAATTTAAAGAAATTTAATATATTAAAGTCTTCTAATACTACTGAACTCTACTGAACAAAAAATGTTCCAAGGCATGAATGACATCGAAAACATTTAACGCTTTTAAATTTCAAAAACCACCAATTATAAACGCGTGATAGATTCTGTCATCGATTTCAGAATAATAAAATAGCACACTTATCTATATTCCGATTGCCGCAACCAAGTAACAATTTTTTTTCAAGTTTTGAATTTCCAGCTGGCATTTAAGTATGAGGTGTTTAATTACAAAGTAAAATTATATGCGATGCACAGGTTGCCGTAATATTTTATTTTAAAATAAAAAAAAATGATTAACTGTCCTCAAATTTGCTTATACCACAGATAGATATAAAATCTCGTGAAAAAATAAATACACAAGCAGAGGATCACTAAATGGAGAGAAAGCAAGACTTAGTTTGATTTAGCGGAAAAGTACCTTTTCCGCGATTTTAAAGCCCAAAGATGAGCTAATAAACAAAAAAAATACTCTTGTATGCAACACCGTTAAGAATTATTTTCTATTAATATAATTAACTCATTTCAGACCACAGAGAACAAATGCGACGTAAAATATTAGTTACTACGGATAATATTAATTATATACACAACGTATTGACTACGACTATGCTACAACTGACCTCGATTTACGACGTACAATTATAGAAAAACGTATTAGTTAAGATCTCTTAAGTTTTTCTTTTATCAAAACAGTTTTCTAAAAATGTGATACGTATATGTTTTTTATGGACGTTAAAAATGTTAACAGATTTATTTTTTAATTTGTGCTTTCGTTACACATGTCTTAGCATAAACAAAATATAATGATAATACAATGGAATACTTATCAAAAATAAGGCCACAGTTATGCACGCATATATTCAAAGACTGCTTAAACGCGAAATCCAACATAATCGTATTACAATAGAAAAATAAGAACGTTTAAAATAAAGAAGACAAAAATATAAGATTTGCATATCGCAATGTTAGACCGTGCACACTGTCAAAGAAAGTTGTTTTTCACTGGGAAAAGTTTCTACGACTAAAAACATCTCTGAATGATTTATTCCTTAAAAACTAATGTCTTGGAAAGCTTTCGATTGTAAGGGAAAGAGAGACTCAAGTTGAGAAATAATTCGTTTTATGCATCCACCAGTAAAACCAGTTACAAAAAGCTCCTCTAAGGAGTTATTTATAAACACATTATGGAACTTTAAAAAACGTGCTTTAAAGTTGTATAAAATATAAACTGTTTGGAATAATAAATCTGTACAATTATTAAAGCAATGTAATGTAAATTATAAAACGTATATGTATCAAACATGGTTTAAACTATCACTAATAAGGTGACTATTAAGGTGTTCACTGTCAATACTTGGTGGAATGGCATTATAATAAAAATATTGAGAGATTTTTAGTACTTTTTTCACTTAAAATTTATTTGATCAGGACCGGTTTCGCTCCTCGCGAGCATTATCAACTGATAAGAAAAACAAATTAAGCAGTGCTATTTATAACTTGTATAGCAGTGCTATTTATAAAAAAACAAAATAAAATTATTAGGTTGTAACAAACAATTGGTAATGAAAATACAAAATACGAATTAGTGGCACTAAATTAACTATAATTAAAATGTTTATTACCCCTTAAAAATAAATGAATATTTTAAGAACTCTTCAAAGAACAATTAAATTAAAATGGCGACTAAAGATAAAGTCGAATATAATTATAATATGGGGTATTTTAACAACATAATTTATAATGCAACAATAGCAAAATTAGTAAAAAAAACGATGATTAAACAATGGTTTGAACCAATTAACTGTTACCACTGTTACCAGCATGTAAAGTATTTTTTATTCCAAAATATAATTTTGGAAATAAATACTTACATGGAGGGTCGAATATGAATATATGGATGAATATTTAACCAAATTATTTTGCATCTCTCTTACCGAAGACCCACTTGCTAGGGTTCTGAATGCGAATCGGAAAAAAATGATAAAATACAATATTGCATCTACATAGTTAACATTAAAGTAATCACTTAGGTCACTATCATAGGCGATAACAGACGAAAATATATAATATTAAAGCGAATTGTTATGAGACGTATTTGTCGATAGAATTTGAAAACGAAAACCCATGGTTTTCATTCAATTACAATTCACGATTGCATTTTATGGGACGGTTGTAAATTTTATCGAAAAAAGACAATATTCTTGAAAAAATTTCAAGAATATTGTCCAGTAAAGTCATTTATAACTTATGTAAAATTGACCAAACCATATTTACAAAAAAGTATAATTATTGAGTTCTTCATTTGGTTTTACTTTTAATTCGATGACAATAAAGTTAAACAAAGATCTTCCATGATAATATTTTTTTATTGATTGAATTTGTGATTATTTTTGTGGATATTGATTGCTATTTCAGCTTTAGGTCCTGTCAGAACAATTTTTAAACGCAATATTTCATAGTTATAATCTACTAAAACATCCTAAATAATTAAAAAAAACAAATATTAAATGATGAAAAAATGTAGGAGAAACGTTTATAAATAAAAAAAAAAAAATACTATCAATTTTATGCATAAGTAGTAAATCATAAATAAGGATAACTTTTAGGATGTTCAATGTCAATACTTGGTGGAAAGGCATTATATTAATAAAAAAAGAATATTCCTTTGTAATTTATTTCCACATTATTGAAAATGCTCGCTATGAGCGAAACCCGTCCTGATTTTTTTAAATAAAGTGGAAATATGGTACAAAGGAATATTAAGTTTTTATTAATAAATAAGGATATAAAAAAAATGAAAAGGTTCTGGAAGATTAGTATTTAAATAAGCGTGTAAGACGACTAAAGCAGTGCACTAGAAATTACACTAAAATATCTCATAAATCAAGGCAAGTGACAAAAGCCGACGCCAGGGCTCGCCACTCGCAAGAAGACCGACTTTTTAATCCGCCATCGGACGCCAGCGATAAATTAATTCCGCAGCGCGACACAAAGAGTGTCGGGGCGCCTTCTCCCAAAGCTTGCTCACATAATAAGCCAAAGGGCACTCGGTGGGTGTCTTTGGCTAGTAGGATTTTGCAGGGATGGTAACACAAAGTAGTGGTCTTTAGGCAAAACAAAAAAGATCACGCTCACGAAGATAGCGAAAAGGTTAATTAATATACACGTCGTCGGCCTTGCTAACATGCAACACATCAACGATAGAAAACTTATAATAAACTAGGTTCATGAAAGAAAAAGGTGTTCAGCATTCGATTTGATTTAATTTCCAAAAATAAAATTAAACTACAAAATCAATATTTCATTAAGGGGAACCGGTGGTCTAGCGGCCGAAAATTTAAGGGAAAATGAAGGGAATGAACAAATGCTTTTAAATTTTTTCACACATATTTTATTACTTAAAAAAAACATTAAGATAAGAAAAATGGCACTGAATTCTTCCTCTCCAAAAAAATGAACCTGACTGGTAGGGGATGGTGTATCTCTCCCTCTTATTTGAAAAAAAGTTGAAAGTCTAAAAACTACCCGGTTTTTAACAACGTTTTGTTTATAAAAAAATAGGTTTTTTTACCTAAAGTATTTCTTTTAGTCCCGGTCGTAGCCAGTACTTTACATAATAACATACTCAAATTTCAGACAAATCGGTAGAGTAGTTTTTTTTGACCCCCACCAGACGAAAAAAGTAGTTTTGAAATAAACGCGTTTAAAGTTTCACGCGGCCTTACTACAGAGCTTGGCGCTGACCTTATAATGGGCTCTAAAACCGGAAATACTCGGAATATCGTCACCAAACTTTAAGAGTATATTTTTAAGATACTATACTTTCAAAATATCAAAAAAAAAACGATCTTTTGAAAATTCTAGACGGCCGGCTCCCCTTAAATATGTAACTTTTTTATTCCACTTGCTGACACGTGTTTTGCCTCTTTGAGAAGCATAATCAGACTATCGCAACGTTTACGAATAAAATAATAATTGATTCAAATTTTATATTATAAATTACAAAATAAATATTGGGGTTTGTCCATTTTACTGGAGGAGGTAAGATTCAAACATTAATAGTACTAATTGTAAACTAATTACATTCATTACGTGTGGCAAAACCCAATAGAAATAAATTAAGCAATGGTGATCCCAATCTTATTTACTTATGCTTCCTTTCTTTTAATGACTTTATTTATTCCTAAAAACCCCAAACTATTCATTCTAAACACTTAACTTGAATACATTTTTTACTTTTTTTCAACATTTTTATTTTAATAAAAATTGTGATAATTTTTCAGAGTTTGCGAATAAAATGATAGAAATTGATCATAATTTTGATAAAAATTGAAATACTTCATAGAGTAAATATTAAGGGGTTAAGAATAAATAGGTTAATGTTGTCATGGAGTGACATATTTTTTTTTGATTAGTTATTATGGTGAATTAAATGAATTCGACAAACTTTAAAATTGCAGAAAATGTACATTTGACAACCCTAGTCGTGACAAAGGACAAAGCCTAAGAAATTTTACACACACGCAAATTTTTCGTTGAATTCTAAATTTGATTTTTTTCGCCGCGAAAAGTTTATATGGAAATGGAAAAATTAGCTGAGAGGTTCGGAGACAAATTGAGCGTCTCGTGGTAGGGCGGGGTAGCGCGCACAGAATTTGCTTTCAAATTAAGCGAATTAAAAAAAGAGGGTAGTCGCAAGAAGCATTTGCATTTCGGACCCTGTCGGCACTCTTGTACGGGTGTATATTTTTTTATTGCGTTTATTGTGAATTTGCGGAGAACAAAGCTGCCACCGTTTTTATGTCGGTCATTAGGGCCTATAAAATATTTTTTATGGCCGAGTAAAAGAAATGTACACGGTCCGCAATTAAGATGAATTTCTGGAAAATGGCAGAGTTTAACTGGAGAAAAACTCTTAAATTCGCTCTAAAAATAATACGGTGTGCAATAAAATTAAACTGATATGAAAAATGTTTTATATGAAAATCTTTTGCGGTGTATAAAAAATTTAAGAACTCTTAAATAAATACCCAAGATAATGTTAACCTAGTTTAAAAATAAACACAAGAAGTTGTCCAGAAACAAATTTCTTAAAATAAAAGACAATCAAACGTTTTTCATATTCTTGATCGAGTTACGAAAATTGATAACTGAATCGCTAAGTTATCATTATATAAATCTATGAATTATTCGTATAAATAAAATGTTACATATTTTTTGTATATATATCAAATAATTGTCAGTGTAACAAAGAACCGTATGAAATTTAGATTACCATTGATCTAAGTCTAATCATAGCTAATCAAAGACCATGATCTTCATATAAAAATAAACGTTTTCGTATTTACAGATATGTAGGTTATGTATGAAACGTTAACAAAATTATTTGATATGAGTGTATTACATTTGATGAGTTCTGTGTGTTATACGGTTTGTTTAATTACGGTTATGTTATGAAACAGTGTTATGTTGTTAGATTGTATACTGAATTAAAATGCTACATATATTTTGACGTAAACAAATAAAGCTATAACTCTATTAAATTCCCTAAAAAATATTTTTATTTTTGAAATTATAATTTAACATGTGAAAGATTATCACTCAAAAATATATTTGTTTGGAAACTGTGACAAAGATACACGTAATGTAATTGTAATAGTATAAATCAGGATTAAATGGCTTAAGAATATAATATTCAAAGAATTACGCCATTAACTAATAGTTTATTTGAAATACATTGTGAAACATATATCGTAATTATGAATCTGTAATGTATTCAATAAAATAAGTGTAAGAACAAGATAAAAAACATTTTCGGTGAGCTGTATTGAGAATTTAAATTTTTATTATAAAAAGCCATGCTGAAAACGGTGTAATATTCATTAACAGAAAATTACCATTCCAAGATAAAAAGGTTTAAATAAATCTCTACTTATGCAAAGAAAAAAAAATATGCGCCTTCCTTGAGTCTGAAAGTTTCCCGTAACATTATCGGGACACTTCAGAGAAAATTTACGACTCCGAATAAGAGAAAATTGAAAGCGACAATCGCCGGTTTGCGAAAGATTTTTTCTGCTTACAAATATAGAGCCTACAAGTCACGGTGTGTTATTTTATTTTTCTGAATTTGGATATGAAGATGTCAGTTACAGAAAAAAAAACATTAAGAATAAAAACAAACTTCAATAGCGTTTTAAAATAAAAGCACAAAAAAATCGTGGTTTAACCATGGAAAATACCTAATAGATTTAGAGAATGAAGACCGAATTGAAAAATATATATTATTCAAAAAAAAAAAATATTATTATGAAAAAAAAAGTGTAATGGCAATATACAGCGACTGCCTTGACGATATCTTCTGTGTTAAACATGCTGAGTTATTCGAATTAAACTTTAAAATATTGAAAGACTTATAAAGCTGTTGATATTGAAATTTGGTATTTGAAAGGTTTTGCAATATATTTACCAGTATGTATTAATACGAGACAATGTTTTGGATGTTGGTTTATGATATTTTTTGAATTTATAATTCTCAAATTCTCAAGAACAGATTTGAATTGTCTTTAAGATTCTTTCAACTTTTTAAACTCAAAGATTCATAAATGCATATCATAATCGATACAAAAAAGTTAAAGGCTAATTTAATTTTTATATAAAATATAAAAAACTCAGGTACTGGAGAATATACTACAAATATTGCGAACAAGCTTTTATCGAATAAAAGCATCAACAAAAAGTGTTTTTATAAAAAAATCTCTAAAAGTTCAGAGTTTAAATCGGTGACGTATATATTATATCCAACTAACTAGTCGAAACAATGCTGTCAGGCGATGCTTGATAACGACGCGGACGACGCTCGCAGTGTTCAACTCAACGATGGACGTCGCTGCAAGTGTCATGTTGCTATGTGAGATGCATTCATCTGCAGTTTTATGGTCCGTGCTACACAGTAGCTTTGTTGCACTGCAAATGCAGCCATGAATTCACGGTTATGGACAGATAGCACATCAGTCACGACTTGTGTCCAATTTAAAAAGAGCAACACATTTGAGTCGCCAATATCAAATGTATTTTCCGATATTTTGCAATGATACAATTAAGTATAATAATGTGCACAGCTTATTAGATGAATTGAAAATCAACAAATATCGTTGTAGTGAATCTCACATCACACCAATTCTAGTGTTTTTAGTGAAAGGAATAAATAACAGCAGAAAAAATAAACGTATGTTTGATATTATTCTGACATAATTCATGAAATTTGTTTTAGTAAAAATACAGTTGTAGTTACAAATCAATTGAAAAATTTGACTAGAAAACAACGGCTTATTAGTTCCCGTTAATAAGGTCAGCCGTAAATATAATATGTTCTATGACGTATATTTTTTCACGTTTTAAAGATATCAAATACATTTTTAGACCGTTTGTTATTTACATGATTGCGTGTCTGTAATATTTTCAACGCATCACATCCCATTTAACGAAAGTCGCATTAAATCCAACATGATTTTTGTAGTTGGTTTTGACGGTTCGTATAACATAAATGTAAAAATTGCGACTATGTTTACAGTTATTATAGTTAACTTGTTAAACGCTTCACTGTTTTTATCATACATTAATATACTTTGGTTGTTTAAGTCAAGTTTATGAAGCAGCGTGTTCTGAAGCATGTTTATTTCATTACAAATCATATTTCATTACGATCATTTACGAATATTTCCATAAAGCGAGTACAATTACTCTAAGACTTCATTAACCAGAGATAACAAACTTGAACGATCAACAAAAAAATGTACCAATCGTTGGCGATTAACAGATCGACTATAACAACAGTGAAGATAGACGCAATTATAACTTTTATGTTACATCAATATATCAGTATTAAAAGAGCACTCTTAATTGGTGTCTAGATTCTGATTATATTTAAGAATAGCCACTACGCACCTGCATTGAAATTAGTTTTACTTCATAAGATAATCAATGGGCATCCAATCAATTATCTATTAAAGATTTATTTTTTCCGATAGCAAGTATGTTGATATTGTAGATTACATGTTTTTTATAACTTGTAAATCAGTTTGAGGCATGATAAAATATTTTATTAAAAGTATTTTAATTTTCATTTTATGAAATCTGTATAAAAAAATGTATGTTTTAATCCTGTCACAAAAACAGCGAATGATTTCTTTCCAGTAGTTATTTTCCACATGAGTCAAATATGTTTATGTTTAATATTACAACATAAAAAAAAGTAATAAATATTTCAGATGAAGGTTTACGTTTAACTGTTCATAAAGTATTGCAATAAAACGAGAAAATTTATGATTGCTAGTTGCAAAGAAAAATAAATCATATACCTCGGCGATTGATGTCGAAATTGTAGGACTTCACATAAAATGGTTGACAAAATATCAGAACTGCGTTCATTCAATCATACACTAGAAAAGAAATGTATCAAATAAACATTGTTTTATTTTAAATTGCGTTTTAAGGTTTTTTTTTTACAAAGTATGTATTATAATACATATACATACAACTTGATTTATTTGATTATCTGCAACAAAGCACACACATGTATTATAGATTACAGAATACAAATCTGCACACTGTACGTATCTTTCTCTTTTCTTTATCGTTCCTATAAGACAATTTTCATAATTGTATAGTCTATCTTCTCCATCTTCAATGCTTAAATTGATAGTAGAAGTAAATAAAGATCAAAGTAAACTGATTCATACAATAAATTCGGAAGTCTAAAATATATGACATAGCTAAAAACATTATTAGTAGTATCAAAAATCAATCAAGCATGATATATATAGGTTTTGTAGAATGCGTGGTGGCAAAATAGTGATTAATAAAATAGTGATAGCAATACTCTGCTCTTTGGCGATCAATATTGTATAGTTTTGTTATTCATGTCCCCTCTCAATGCGGAGCATATGGTCTTCTAATGGAGGTATTCAACAGAAGTTTTTCTACGATAACTGTTTGCTACTCAGTCGCTCAACCTCTCTTCGGAAAAGAGAGTAATATGGATAGAAGAATAAGGCTAGGGCAGTACTAGGTAATTGAAGAATCGAAAATGTAGGAAGAGATTTTTGACATCACAAACACCCATGCCTTTTAACAGAAATCGATAAATCGATCGAAAACGTGATGTTTGTACTAGGTCTTGAGCCCGTGAGATCCAGCACGGAAGCCAACAACGCTAACCACTGCGCCATGGGACCCTATTTTTATATAAAATTGAAGTAATTTGTGAAACGTTTCGTATTCATAATTCATATTTACGGTTCCACTCACTAGTCTCGTATCATTTTTGTAATACATGAAATGGCACGAAAATGCTGTCAAATCAAATGAAAAAAAATCCTGTGTAAATTTTGACAATTTTAAAACTATATCTAATACAGAGCATATTACACAGTCAGTTAAATTTTGTTAATCAGGGTTTGCTGGCTAGATTAGTATGTGATAAACGTTTACATGGAATACTAATAAGCAGGACGAGACTAAAAAATTGAAAAAGAATGACTTTTATAATCCTCATTATATAAAACTGATAATAACTATTAAAATGATCGAAAAAAAGTGTGTCATACTGTATTGTTTATATATTCCACATACAACAAAACAGCGTCGGTTTTCCCGGATATAATGCTTTGTAAAATCCTCAACGGCGCTCGTGGATAGCCGTGTAGCGCGGTTTTATGCACTTTTCCTCTTGTACCGACGTTCGAGCGTCCGCTGCCATTTGTCCCAATCAAACTGCGTGAATTCGCATTTGCATTCACATGTTAAAAGCGCCGCGATGCCGACGCCTGGCCGCCCATTCAAAATAAAATAGTCGACAATAAATTACTCGTAGGCTCTTTGTGCGACCGGGCCGGATGGAACATGGCTCGGCAACCGGGGAACAAGGGACGCTCGAGTGTTCAGCGGTAATTAAAATCCAATCTAGATTTGACTATTATTTTTGGAAAAGTGAAAATAAGAAAAATCGTACAATAAAAATCACGTTAAATATTTTTCTGTGCATTCTTTTACTTGTTTCCCAATTTTAAAATTTTGCTTGAATTACATAATTGTATTAACTTTCAATTCAGGGTAGTACATCTTGTCAGTTTTAGATGCAATATTTAGCACGTATTCCAAAATCGTATGAATGTACTCTAGGCATCCTAGGGTATGCAACGTTGTACCCAGAACCTCACACTACGGCTTCACACTCTTATTAAATGGAATATACTGCAAAGTTACATCGTTTTAAAATGTTGTCAGCAATTTTTACTCGTTAGAAAAGACATACAAATGCACAGAAGTGTGCAAACAGGTAAAATAAAAATGGATGTGAAAGAGCTTTTATGGACATTTACTTTCTTAATATATATATATATCGACCGTGGAAAGGAAAAAGGTCGTAACCCACACATAACAAATTTTACAGGAGACACAAAAAACGTTTTTTGGTGATTTTGGGCCAAAGGAAAATTATGAAATATACACAACCTTAAAGTGCACGATGACTGATAAACTGTTTTTTATTAACTTAGACAAATATTATTTAAATAAATTGTTCAAGAAAAATCTTTTTTAAAGCCCTTTTTCTTGGTCGGAATTTTCACAGGCCCTTCTTTTTTAAACTTAAAAGCTAAATTTAGATACTAATTTGTCATTTTTAGCTTACGTCCTTTTAATAAAAATAATAAAACATTTTTAGTACTTTTTCCACGTAAAATTTATTGGATCAGGACCGGTTTCGCTCATTGTGAGCATTGTCAACTGATAAGAAATACAATGAAACAGTGATATTTATACAAAAGTTAAGTAAGAAAACCAAGGTATGGTTACATCCTTTTGATAGAACTTGTATCAAGTTGTATACATTGTGATTATCAAAAAAGCTGGTTTGGAAAAACTGTGGGTTACGTCCTTTTTCGGTTCCACAGTCGATATGGTTACCACACGAAATATTCATCGAAAAAGATTATTTCTTGTATAAAACGTTAGTAGACTTTTGTTTAAATAGCCTTTGCTTAAAAAATAGAGAATATTATTCAATATAAACACTTGAAATTCAATTATGTAAATAGCGAAAGCAACCATGAATTAAATGATTATGTTGGCAGGCACTGAATTGAAATCCCACTGAATTACCAAATAGGCGATAGCCACTGATAAAATCAGCAATAAATTAAATAATCCATGTCAAAAATATACCGTTTATCAAAAAATGTCATACATATCGCTCTGATTTGTAAATGTAGTCAAATGCAGTGTTATTGCTCAAATTAATTGCCTATAGTTTTATTGTCGATCGGGCGATAAGGCCGATACTTTACGACTGTTATAATTAAATGGAATGTTTGATAGGAAGTGGAGAATTTACGACCAACAAAAACTATTCGTAATACATATGAAATACATTTCGTATAATGTAGTACAACAATGAATGCGCGAAAAAATACTCCAACAATAATTCATATTCCGATAAAATAATTCATACTCCGATAAAATTCATCACAATTTTTGAAAGCAAAAAATTACTAATTTAAAAATGTATGTTTAACTGCTGTATTAATAAAAACACAATATTCCATTGTACTTCATTCCACTTTATTTAATAGGTAAGGACCTGTTCCGCTCATTGTGAGCATTTTCAACTGATAAGAAATATAATTTAACAACGCTATTTATAGAAAAATGAAAAGTTGTAAACAACAATTGGTAATTTCTTTTCAATGCCAAGAACTGAGAAGCATACTTAGTTATTTCACTTTAAATTCGTAAAACTTTCATGATTATTTATATTGATTTCTAATCAATTTATATATTAAAAATCAACTCATTTAATATAAAAATGACTCTTTTGTAATTCGACTTTCATCTATATGTTGGCATTAATAAATCATTTCTTCAAATTTTTTACTTGAATCTTCATACTTCTTAGATAATTACTATTGTAGTTTACTAAATATACATATAAACTTCAACATTGTAAATGGAATTGACGGAAGCTTTGTGAAATGTCATGTTAAATATAAATGACATTTGACAACTTTATTATTCCACTTGTTTGATTACAAATGTTGACATGTGTTAAGTCTGTTTAAGAAGCATCATTTACGAATACATTAAGCGTTGATTAGTTACCGTACCTAATATAATACAAGTTGATAAAAGCTTGCTCTTCCGACCAGGCGGACCGTTTGATTCCTTGTAAGATCAATGTCAAATTTATAATTTTTCAATTTAAATTTAAACCTAAGACATGGATGTTTGTGATGTCAATTTACCTCGAGTTAATCTCAAGTGACTTACAAATAATTCTCATTAAGTTTTTCTCGTATGATCTTTCAACTTTACAATATTTTTGTGCATTGGAATTAGCTGTAATGCCAAATATTTTTTTAAAATAAAAAAATATTTCTACTAAAACAATCCTTAAACTGTAATTGGTCATATATATGGATGTGTGTATTTTATTCTTAAAATGTGTCCAATATAAAGAAAAAACCCACAACATCAATATTATATTTTAAGTTTTTCGTAAATAGCTTTACGACAGTGTGTATAAAGATTCTTCTCTAATAGATGAAACACGTGTCACAACCTGTGGAATAACAATGTCATCAATTTTAGTTATATTATTAGTGTCAAAGGTTATTCCGTTGTGGAAATACTTTTTATGAATGTATGAATTTTTTAAACCATACAAGTAAAGCATAAATTGAAAGGTTAATACTGTGTAAGCTTTTAGTTTTTTGGAATTGTAAATTGATGTATGTGCAATGCGAAGGTTCTCTGAAATTTTGAACGTCATTAAAATTTACGAACACAATCCGACACAACGGCCTCATTAGCCGGACGTTTGAACGAATGGCTGGGTTGTCGATGTTCGCTGTAACGGTGGCAGCAAATGAAACTATCATTTGAAAAGCTTAGCAATCATATTTAAAGGACAAAAAGGAACGCTTACTTTAATAACGTTATAATTTATTAAAACATATAAAAGATGGAAAGAGAATTATTCTTCTGCAAAAACTAGTTACATTATTCGTATAAAATATTTTGAGTAAAAAAATAACTAAATTTTGATAACAATATGATAATAATGAAATAACGAATATATTTTTGCAATTCCCCATATTAAAGATGCATATGAATTGAGCTGCATTTCACTGGCGAAATCGATCTAATTCGTAGTTACTAAAAATAACGTATAAATATAAGTATAACACATCTATTAAATATATTTGTGACCAGTGTGACAGCCTGCGATGTTTGTCACGATATTTTATATAAATATTAACATGGCACGTATTTAATGTATTGAGTTGCGTAAAAAACCATGTTAAGTAAAATATTCATAATATTTTATCAATTATTTGTAATCATCAAAGCTTTCTTCGTCCAGTTAACGGAGTAAAAATATGCAAACGCTAATTAAAAAGTTTAATTATTTTAACGTTGCAAACATTGTATTGTATTGTCCGTAAGCCCACGATCAATGAATGATAATGCAAGCTCTTTGTGAATATTCGTTTAATTAAAGCCACTTTTAAACGGTACCACAATAACTACCTCACATCCCGAAAAAAATGCTGTCAAAATATTATAAATCCTTTTTAATGGAAACTATTCAACACAATATACAATGCCTATCATAAATTTATACTGTACTGAATAATAAAAAAGTCAATGTAACAAAACGTTTTACATTTAAAGAGTTGTTATTAAAAAAAATGACAAACAATTCAAACTATTTCATTGTGAATAAAGAAAGTCTTATTCTGAGATATTAATTAAGACATGTGTCTATCTGTTGCAGTCCTTGTAGGTCAGTGGTTTCCGACCTTTTTGTCATTGCGCCTCCCTTTGAAGAAAAAAATATCTTCGCGCCTCCCCATCCTTTATTTCATATAGTAATAAAGACACGTTTTAAAGGGTAAATAAATATTTTGGACTGTTCACGCCTCCCTTTGCAATAGTCCATGCCTCCCCAGGGAGGCGCGCCTCCCAGGTTGGAAATCGCTGTTGTAGGTAGACGGGAGCCGGTAAATTGCTCGAATGCAAATTGCTCGAATGGAAATTGCTCGAATAACAAAATGCTCGAATCACCAATTCCTCGAACGTCAATTGCTCGAATTACAAATTGCTCGAAAATTTCTATAAAAGTTTTATAAAAGTTTAAACATTAATTGCACTAAATAACTATAAATAGCATTTTTTTATCCTGACTTTTGTTGTTTTAAGATTTTTCAAGACTTTTTCTACGAATTTCATTTTTGTTTCGTGCAACACTTGTTTAGAGAGTGAAATATAAAAATAATTTTCGTAAGTATTTATTTTAGCCGTGTTCGCTCCAAATGCGGATCATATGACCTATTAACACTCAATATAAGTATTATATTTATTGATGATTTTTAATTGTATGTTATAGGTGTTAAGCATTTTAATTTTGTGTAATTATAATGTAATTTGTAAATCCTTTTAATTATTAGTAATTGCTTACACCTTTTTATTTCAATTTAACTTGTATAAATAGCACTGTTTAATTTATTTTCCTTATCAGTTGATAATGCTCGTGAGGAGTGAAACCGGTCCTGATCAAATAAATTTTAAGTGGAAAAAGTACTAAAAATCTTTTATTATTTTTAATATGCTTGTTAGTTAGTTACTCAAACTGTTTCTATATTTTTCCAGAACACAGAAGACTAAGGCTAAGACAGAACAAACGGTTAGCTTATCACTATCGCTACGCCCATTTTTTAGTAAGAATGGGTGAGAGGGTTTCAAGAAATTACATATATGTGTGCCTTTAAACAGAAATCCATAAATAGTTTAAAAAATAATTGATTAAAAAGTGTACGTATTAAGATTCAAGCCCCTGACTTCCGAAAATAAAACCAACGACCTTTTCCACTCGACCACTGGCAACTTAAATAAAAAATATTTTTTTATTATGACTTATTTTGATTTATGGTTTTTATTTCCCGACTTGTATAAATATTTTTTTTAAAGAATGAGTAATTAATGTTTAAGCTTTTGTAAAATTTTCGAGCAATTTGTAATTCGAGCAATTGACGTTCGAGGAATTGGTCATTCGAGCATCTTGTTATTCGAGCAATTTATCAATTTACCGGGAATCGTAGGTAGACTATATGTTTAGATTAAATCCTTCAAAGAACAAGTGGTCAATGGGGCATGAAAAAGTAATGCACGCGTCTCATGAAGGCGAGCAAAAACGCAACGCTGATTTCTTGAAACATCCTGAAACCGAATAAAAAATGTAAGTCGTCTAATAAACTGAGAAACCATTCCAGCTGGAAATTATTAATAGCAGAGTTGATGCAAGGCAGGCTTTTTTTGGAATGGATAAAGTGGAACAAACAAATTGTTACCCATTTTACACCTATTCACCGAATAAACTTCCAGAAGAATAGTAACAAAAGTGAAAAAAAATACTTGACACTGTCATGGAAAATAATATTGGATAAAAGATGATGAATATAACTGAGACTCATTATATGCTTTAAAGAGGAATAAAAAGTTAAAGGAACTCCTAGTTATCTATCATCTAGCACACAAACACTGCAAACTATTTATTTCCACAACTAATGAAAAAAATAGAGACCAAAAGAAGTGGTAGAAGATATTATCTTGCAACTGAAACTATATATTTAAGGCGTTGGTGATCTGACTCTGGATATAGAGTCGCAATAAATAACCAAAAGGTGATTAATAATAAGGTACATCGAAATCAAATATTTATACAACAAAAATAAAGGAATAATCATGGACGTAAAAAATATGTATAAAATTAAAATACGCACACTTTAGAAACAATACGGCGGTTTGTATAGAAATTCGACTATTTCGAAATTTCCAGTTTACCATTTTAGTCGGCAGAGTTGATTGCATTCATATTCATTCGACAAAATGTTACGATTGTGTTCCGCCTAACTCAATTGTACAATGGTAACGAACCAATAATTTAATTTTGCTAATGGCAGCTGTGTTTTTAGTAATGGATACTATGGATTATTCATTTTTTTTTTCATTCATAAATTTGTTGAAATATTCAAGAGAAATGATTACATGTAGAATAATTCAGACAGCAAAAAATGGTAATTTAAAATGTTTTATGTTTATGTGATTATATATTTTTACTGGTAGATAACCAGTTTAACTAGGTAAAAATAAAACAATATGCATTTTAAAATGTATACTCTTGATGAAAATTATGGTTTCAAATGACAAGTATCAAATGTAAATATGTTCAACAAATATTGATTAAGCCGGCACATCTTTGGTAGAACTACATTTTGTTAAGTAAAACATAATAATATTAAATAAACCAATAAACCAAGGCGTCTTGCGGGTTGTGGACATTCGATCAATAAATTGAAGAAAAAAAATGCCTGAAGGTTAGCAGTTTTGTAATAAGGACCGCAGCAGCAGTAGATAAATATATATATATGTAGGGGAATAACTGTCCCAATGATCAAACCTATAAAAATGCTATACCATTTGATAAATCATGAAACTCATTTAAAAAACACTTTATTATTGTTTACACATTCAATAAATCAGTTTTCAATATCAATGCAAATTATATGTTTTCTTTTTGACATAACTTAAATCAAAGCAATCAAATCAAATAACTTAAATCAAACTACAGGTATAAGAGAACTTAAGTTGACTAGTTAGCATTATATGAAAAAAAATCCGTTGTATGCTAAAACAGTTATAAACTATATTAAACTATTATGGTGCAACTTAAAACTTTGTTGACAAAAAATTAAACTTGAAAACTCTGTTACTACACTCGTTGTTTACTTTTAGAGTGTTCATTGTCAATAATTGGTGGAACTGTAGGGCTTCCAATTAACCGGACATTTAAACTAACCGGTTTTCGGTTTTTTTCAAATAAATAAACCGGGTAACCGGTTTAAACCGGATTTATTTTCAAAAAACCAATTTTAGTACCACATTAACCAATGTTTCAAAAAAAAAGTTTTTGATTACTTAAAAAACAGTCAAGAAGTGCATAAAATTAGAACTACCAATTTTCACTATGCGCAAACATGCATTCGAGTCCTTGCGATTGTATGCCTAACATTGTCACATTTTTAAATAATTGTTTAAAATAAATGTAACGCACATTCAGCTAGTGTTCAATTGTATTATACTTCGAATACCTTTTTGCTCGTCTTTATTATTATTTTTGTTCACCACATCTGCATATTGGAAAAACACTGACTCCTTAAAGTAGCCGATGGTTTATGGCACCGATTGTTAGAAAATAATATTATTTTTTTTTAAATTGAATTATTTTATTACTTAAAAGATATAATAAAACATGGGCTTGGTCACTTAACCTTTTTATGAATGTATGCTGCAAAAAAAGTGAATATAAATTGCCATCTTTTAAGTTCAGGTACTTACTACTTTCTCGGAATAATAGCAATCTATATTATACAATATTTAAGTTCCATATCCAATATTATATTGTTAATTATTATAAATAATCCGACTAATAAAGATCAAATGAATACGTGAAAAAATGATGATTATAAATTTTATGAGTACAAATTTTCGGTTCGGATATTTTTTTCATTTAAAAGATATAATGATGAACGTATTTTTGGTTCAATAAGGTTCACTTGTTTTATTATCATTGATATTTTGAGAATCCTTTCGTATTACAGATATTTGATTGAAAGCAGTATAGTTGTCCATGATTTCGACTACATAGTTGTTATTAATATGTCACAGAAATTAGACAATTGAACAGTAAAATACTTTATTATATTGTACTACTTATAATACTATTATTATATACAACATTTTAAAATATTTATACTCTACATATGAATAGTTAAATAAAATCTCGTGGTGTTCAAAGCGGAAAAATATTTTTTTATTAACCCGGTTAACCGCCCAAAATAAACCGGTTTTCGGTTTTTTTGAAAACACCCACCAAACCGGTTAACCGGTTTCGCTTGAAACCGGTTTGGCAGCCCTAGTGGAAGGCACTGTTTTCAAAAAAGAAAATACTCATTTGTACGAGCATCATCAGTTGATAATACTCATCATAAGCGAAATCGGCCATGATCATGTAAAATAAAAGTAGAATTACTACCATTGAGATTTTTTTTCAACATAGTTGTTGTGTTAAAAAAATGTGCGACGTGTTTTGCTTCTTTCAGAAGTATCACCAAACAGCACATCGCTAGGTTTATGAATTAATTAAAACATGTTTCTTATGCTTATGTTATAAATAACAAAATAAAAGTTGGGGATTTTCCTTTTCTTAAGATACCAACATTGATATTACTAATTACAAATTAATTACCCAAGCTTGGTACGGTAAAATCCAATGGAAATATATAATAAGTTCAGTAATGGTTTGTCTCATGTCTTATTTGAAATCTTGTTTACTATTATATATTGCCAATGACTTTGTTCTCAAAAAACTTCGGTTATTATTTACTGGATGTAGTATATTAATATTTGTATTAAATGTTGTGGCTGATAATGATTTTTTATGGAGGAAAAACATGTGTCACAACTAACAAATTGTAATACTACCAGTGGAGTAATAAAGTTATCAAAAATAATATTTTTAAACATACAAAAACGGATATCTTTCAGCGATAGTGTTATCGTAATAATACAAAGTATTAGATAGTTTACTTTTAGGGTGTTCACTGTCAATACTTGGTGGAAAGGCATTATATTAGTAAAAACACAATAATCCTTTGTACTTCATTCCACTTTATTTAATATGTCAGGACCGGTTTCGCTCATTACGAGCATCGTCAACTGATGCTCGTAATGAGCGAAACCGGTCCTGACATATTAAATAAAGTGGAATGAAGTACAAAGGATTATTGTGTTTTTACTAATATTAGATAGTTTCCTATTTTGTAGACTGGCAATCACCGCGAAAAGAGCTGAACAAACGAAGAGGCGTCGATCCCACAAAAGTAGTCTGATGAGCTTCTGCCACCCTTAAATATCCCCCCACCCCTATGCAACCAGCATGTGGAACTACCAGTCTAGACGTTACCGACGTAGAGAGCGAAATATACGATAGATATCTAATTGATCAAAGATTCGTACAATTTTCACAGATGAATACCATAGATTCTGGAGTAAAGGGTTTGCACAGGTTAACAGATGCATGAGACCATAATCTACTTTGCTTTCATATGTATTTCAATCATTTTAAAATTTCATTTCTTTATTTACTATATAAATTTTTGACGAATATTATTAAATATATGCTGTAAATGACTTCACCAGGGTTACTAATTCCCAAAGAAAACAAGAGATTTTTTGGCAAAAGAGTCGAACTGTCAGATAAATCAGAAATCAAATGATCACTAGCTAAAGTTGCTCCATGTCGAAGTTTCAGATTTATTAAAGGTGAATGTTTACTACTTTAAAATTAGGTTTTTGTCGTGAGTATAACGACAGAAGACAACGACGTTGGCTACTCGACAACAGATCCAACATTATTTTAAAGTCGATGTTGTTTAAATCTCAGTAATAAAGCAGACATCTTACAAATACAATTTTGGTTCTCATATTCTTTTTTGTTTTTTTTATTTCGTTGAAAGAATAAAATAAGTAAACTGAATTGTGGTATAACCTATAAAAAATATAATTAAAATACGAGTTTTCTATAAATCATTGAATATTTATCTTTTATGTTGATTTGCAAAAACTTTCTATTTACCAAGCATGTGGTATGTCTTAAAACACGAAAATTTTTATTATTGAATATAAATAGAGTGTAAGCTGAAATCAAAATCTATTTGATTTCATAATACATTTTATCATTGAAAATCAATAAAATTTCTGATTATAAAGAATGCAGCTTCTTTACAAAAGTTTTCATTACTAATTGCCTAACTGGCACTCATTTTAAATGCATCAATAAACTATATATGCACTTTCAACTGTAATAAGCCATTCGCAGCTCATGGCCTACAACAGAGGTACGCAACTGTATTTAAAGTGGGTCAAATATAATTCCTATTGCGCTTTTTCATGGTAAAATATATATTTTTTAAATAGCAAGCATGTCAAACTCGTGGTCCACAACAATTATATTTACATTGTAACAATATGTAACACGTGCTTAAAAATAAATGATTGCGATTTTTTATAATTTACAATTACACAGGTCGGGAAGAACATGTTAATTTGATCGTCATTGTTTTCTTAAACGGTACTTTTAAAAATAAGCCTAGGTGTATGTATATATATTTTTATTTATTTTGGGGCCCACATACAACCATTACTTGTTATTTGTTTTCCAAAGAAGCCTTTGAGTCTGAAATGTAAATTTTGCATTTTTATCAATTTAAAGGCAAAATCAGTAAACAAGTGGTAATTAAAAATAAAATAAAAATGTACAATGTTCAGTATCTTTATTATTTCATGGCATTTTAATTGTTTCAAAAGCAATTATTTAATTATTTTTTAATCTTACCGACAATTATTCAATTACTTTTAATGTGTTCCTACCCATCCTATCCTATGAACGGAGCGTATCGAGAGCGATTAGCTAACCACTAGTCCTGTCCTAGCTCTTTCCTTCTATTCCTACTCTCTTGGAAAAAGAGAGGTTGAGCAACTGAGTAACAAGCAGTTCTCGTAGAAACATTTCTGTTGAGATAAGCTCCATTAGGAGTCCATATGATCTATATTGGGAGCGGACATGGTAAAAAAAAATTTTTTTTGAAGCAAAGTTTGTCGATGATTATTAATATCGCACGTTAGGAGCGGTTTGCAGGTTGGATACCCCTTGCCCACACCCGACACAATGAAATTTTAAGCACGTTTAGAGATAATGGACTGAGTTCGGGACTTGGGTGCATAGTTACACAAAGCGGAGTATCGGAAATTGTTTTACATGGGTACATGCAGAGTAGCCGAATCGATTTTGCTGACTTTGGTGGGGTTTTGGCAATTTGATGTGCAACGCGGAGCGAATGACGCGTCAGCCGTCAAATCAGAATGATACGGAGACTATGCAGGGTGGAGATGATTAAGCGGAAAAGTTATGATTGACTCTATCGGTTTGAAAAACTGAAACCGAACATGGTAGAGTTTCGGATCAGGATTTGAAAACATCGATGACAGGTTTTAATACTTTTGATTACGATTGTGAACGGAATTGTTTCTAACCAAACTATGTAATAAGGATTCTACTATGTCGTTATGTTTCGAATTGTGTAATGGTTCTTTAAATATTGATTTCTATATGAAATCAGCAAATGGGAATATTTCGTTAAAACACATAAAAGAATGACTACTGCACGCATTATACCTTTCGAACCCAATTGATTTTTTAATTTCTTATACTATTAATTACAAAATATAAGTATTTTTTTGTTAGAGTTCTTAAGAAGTTTAAATAAAGATAATTTGAATTTGAATCGTTCAAACTATGTACATTCTCACAGATTTTGTCACTAACGACCCGGGTTTCGCCTTTCGGCATCTTCAGGCGTTCAAGTTCATCCATGCACTTGAACGCCTGAAGATGCAAAAAGGTTCAAATTTAATATTGAAATTCCACCAAGCACCTTCAGTCGAAATCTTAAATTATAAAGATATTTTTTTTATTTTCATTCAAAATTTATAGAGTATTTTTATCTTTAACGTATATTACTTTTAGAATATTCACTGTAAATACTTGGCGGAAAGGCATTCTATTCAAAACAATACAATATTCATTTGTACTACTTCCACTTTCACTGAAAAAGATAAGGACCAGTTTCGCCCATGACAAGCATTACTATATGGGAAGAAAATAAAATTTTAGAGTGTTATTTATACAAAACAAAATAAAATAAAAAAGGTGTAATAAACAATTGGTATCGAAAAGAATTTACAAATTACAGTAGAAATAATGACTAAATGACACTAAGTAAATTGACTAAAATTAAAATGATTAAAACCTTTAAAATATAATTACAAAACTCATCAAAGAGTAATTTAGTTAAATTAGAGAGTAGCGGCAAATGAGAACATAATCATAGTCTCGGAACCGGTCCTGATATTAAAAGTGGGAATTAGTACATATGATTATTTTATTTTTCGAATATAATGCCTATCCAAGAAGTATTGACAGTGATCACCCTGAATGTGAAATAAAACAGTATTGATTTATATTTTCAACCGTGCTCGTGATCAACGAACCAGTGCTGATTTTTATTAAAAATATGGAATCGGTACAAAGAAATATTTTATTTTTTAATATAATGCTTTTCCACCAAGAGTTCTAGACTCTAGAGTGACAAACCTTAAAAGTGAAATGCTTAGGCCTTGGTGTACATTGAATTCCTATTATCTACAAACGGTTAGAATAATTGACATACAATTCTTAAATGAATACAAACTGTATTGACAAAGATAAAGTATTACTATTTGATAAATGATGTTTTCATATGCAGATAAAATGATCTAAATTGACGTGTCAGCGTGTCCAACACGCAATGCACGAAAAAAACATCCGGTTAGCAAGCGGCGGCGATGAAAATTTTAATTTATATAAAATGCATTGGTAAACTGAAATAAATAAAACGGCTATTATTGGAAAGGGGGGTAGGGGAAGGCCGTAACCGAATGACGCTGGACGTTGCCGAAAAACGTCAGCTAAATGGGGACTTTAATAATGGCGGACCGCAGAGCCACGTGACCTGGAACGGAACAGCCAATAACGACATCTCTGATACGGAGGGCTTTTTCATGTGTACAACTGTTTTAGAGAATCTATTGTAAAAATAATTTATAGTTATAAAAATGAGGCGAGTAGGTTTTTCAATAACAAATACTATCGAAGTGGCGCAATGTTGTGATTGTTAAAAATGTGTATGGCTTTAAAACTAATGTGATACAGTCTTTGGACTGCAGTAGTGCTATTCCCAAGTGCATGGCACTTATTTTGAATGTTCTGAAATACTCAATAAAATCACGTTTTGAGTATAAAGATCGTCCAACACAATTACGTCACACGTGTTGATTATTTGAAAACGTCCAAATAAACTGATATGTAAAAACTTCAAAAGGCCCAAAAAGAGTACATCACAAGCGATAGTGTAGATTAGAGGTGTGGAAAGTGCCACCTTGTGGCTACTCTGGTGCGGCTATCTGACTGATGCCAATTTTTTTATTAATAATTTTGAATATTTTTTTTCATAAATACACAATTTGATGGACTATTTTGTACGTACTTAATTATGTACATGCAGATACATAGCTGGATGATTTTAAGGGAGTTTAAAAAATTGAGATAAAAGTAAGAATAGATTTTCTTGAATTAAATGTATTCCGTACATAAAATTACTATATAACATATAATAGTAATGTTCAGTTGAAAATACTCATCATAAGCAAAACCGATCCCGACGATAGAATATTCAATAAACATAGAATTAGTACAAAAGAGTGCCATGTTTTTTTGAAAAATACACGAGTTGAAACCAAAATAAATCTTCTATATTTATATAACAATCTTCTATAAAAAAATATCAATGCAAACAAATATCAGTACAAGTAATCAAATCGTTGGTCGCGACGGATAAGGGTGCAGACGATCGGATCTTGTTAAAAGAACAAAAATTATGATAAAAATGGACCCGTTTGTGCATATGTTTCAAAATAAATGTCTGCGAGGTTTAAATTGATCCTCGTCACCACTTATAAGTGATGAGATTGTTATGTTTCAAACTATCCCAGGTTTCACTTAAAGAAACATTTTTCAAATATCTTTAATACCGTTCGTTCTTCATCTTCTAGGAACTAAAACGTATGATAGTCTTATTCTTAGAATACTTTGATCGCTTCGGTTATTCAGCTGACAGGGCAAGATGAAATATTTCAAAAGCTCGTTCACACCCACCGACTTCACTTTCACAGTAGACGAATTCAAAAGTAAAACTTTTAACTAACAAATGAAAACCCAACATATTTTACACTTTGGCGAGCAGAAAAAAAGTTTATTTATAATTAAAAAACAGCCGAGTACTTTAAGACTTTGCAATATATATATTGTTTATTATACAAAATTTTAAACTTGTAACTGTATAAAAACAAATACAATTACAAGCCGTAAGCCAAGAGTATATTTAACGTTTATTTGTAAGGTATTTTGAAAGCAAAATAATTATTAGAACGTGAGATTCAAATTCTTAACTTTTTAGATGGGACATATTAAATTTAATACTATTTATAAAATGATGTAATAAATTTTATAATATTAAATATCTAATGATTAAAAAAATACATATTAGATAATATGTAAACTTGTGCTTAACTTTTAAGGGGAAAAATTACATCGATCTATAAATTCTGTAGTGCTATTCCCGTGCGTATATTACTTATTGTAGAATATCTGAACTACCCAACACGCGATTCTGTTGGACAGTCTGTATTCTCAAAACGTGATTTTGTTGGTTATTTCAGACATTTTTTGAAAATAATGTTGAAATTAAAAATCAAAAAATACTGTTTAACTACAACTACAACATTATATAGTACTACAAATAATGCAGTTAAAAGTACAACACAAACTAACGAAATAATATTGTTTTCAATTGATAAATTGGATTCAAATATGCTTTTCATCAGATCGTTTTGAAAGCTGGTTGTCGACACTTAATTAAGGTAAAATAATACATAATATTCTTATAATTAATTATAAATTTGTATGATATTCTTACAGACAAACACGGCAGAAAAATAAGAATACCTGTATTGTAAATCGTCATCCAGAATATCTGACGATTATTAATAAGAAGATTAATTGTGTTATGCGTTAGGAAAATATTTCCGATGAGAAAACGATCGAAGTGAGTGTGAGTATAGCTTTGAAGAATGGCAGACTCGTAACGGAAAAACTTTAAATTGGTTTCACTTAGATTGTGCTCGGGCGTTTCGTTTTCTATTAATTTTAGAAGTAGCAGCAATTCAGCGGACATTTGTCAGATACCAGAAGAAAAAGCCTTTTCATTAAGATATCTAAAAAAACATATTTTGAGAAATAGCTTAAATTGTATACAGCAGGAATTCAATTGAAATTGTAAGATTGAAAGGAAAATAACATCTCCGAATCGAAATTGCAAAATTTGGTACAACACATTCATAGGGACGTCCAATTCTAATTGCTAATCAAAAATCATATGTTTTGAATAAAAAATCTAAGGAAAATTATCAAAGCAGTTGATCTACGACGTGGCTGTCTTAACTGAGGCCGTGACGTATTTTTGTGCGGCCCACAGTAAATTTAAAAAATAAAGAATTTCAACGGAATATATAATATTTTTTAGCTCATGTTAAGTATATTGAATATATATATCATCACGGATTTTGAGAAAAGATTTATCCATTTTATACATTTTGAGCAAGATTATTGATTTTAATCAACTTTTGATTTTTGGAATTACTAATGTAAGATCCAATCTTCAGCTGCAGTTGTGCGACTTGCAAACAGATCCTTTTTAATTTTAGATTTAGGCAAATTATTAGTTAACAATAAAGATAAAATACATTATTTAAATAAATCCGGGATTTATAAATTGCAATGCTCTTGTTGTACCAAATTTTATATCGGCAAAACACAAAGGACACTAAGCACCAGGTTATCAGAGCATATGGCAGCCTTTAGATTGAAAAAAGACACGTCTACTTTTGCTAATCACTTAATTTCGGAAGGACACGTGTTCAATCAGGAACAAGGGATAAAAATGTTACACCCAAATACGGACGGTCATAAGCTCTTTT
Organism: Himalopsyche anomala; assembly: GCA_031772345.1. Classification (NCBI taxonomy): domain Eukaryota; kingdom Metazoa; phylum Arthropoda; class Insecta; order Trichoptera; family Rhyacophilidae; genus Himalopsyche; species Himalopsyche anomala. The sequence continues at coordinate 6,818,343 of CM062824.1, read as the reverse complement.
ACCAAGAAATTTTGGAAATAAACAGGGCACAGTTGTATCGGCTTCCGATTTTAAATGAAATATTGTATATGCCGGGGTCGCCACTTCTGTACCCTATATAAATATAGTCATAAAACCTTTGCCGACAAACAAATAAATATAATTCTTAAAACCACTCCCTACTCAAATCTTTGGGAATTCCCATGAGCTTATCCTTTTCGCCAGCGATGGCTTTAGACTCAGTGATACATTTATTTAATATATGAACACGAAACATCCATTTACTGAGCGTCAGTTCAAGTTCATCCGTGCGCTTGAACGCCTGAAGATGCCGAAAGGCGAAACCCGTGTCGTTAGTGACAAAATCTGTGGGAGTGTGTATAGTTTGAACGATTCAGATCCTTTTTATGTCAAGAAATGTGAAACAGAAGATTTTTTAAAAAATATTATCAGAAGATAGGTACCCTAAATTGAGGAACTTTGGTCTTTAAATGAGCTTAATGCTTGGAAATACATACATTCATATATTTGTGAAAGTACGTTTTAAGCCGTGAAATTCATTGATTCAAAATACAAATGTTTGTTGACATATAAATCAGTGTCAAATTTGGTGCGTTTGGCAACTACAAACATTAAAGTTGATATAGGTACTTCTACTTCAGTAAAGGATACAGAGTTCCCGCAGAATTCTAGATTATAATGAATGAAATAGATTACTTTGTATAATACTTCATAAAAAATAATTGAACTGTAGTATAATAATACGATTCTTTTATAATATTTTTTTGAAATGCGAGCACTGATGTAGGGCATATTGGAGCTATTGGGCGTAATAAAACGCTTGTAGTGCGTTTTACCGATTTTGTATAAAACGAAAAGCATTCGTACTAGCAACTCGCTCAGTATATTAAATACAAGAAACTTAATACCTATAATATATTTTGTATTGGAAAATTTAGTATATTTACCAGACATGCAAAGTTTTTGGTTCTACAGAATTTTTAAAAACAGTTTATAGCTATTTATTTCGACCTATGCCATCATCAGAACTATGCTTAGGCTTGCATTTAATCAGATGTATACGCATATACTAGCTGGGAAGAGATACACAATACATACTTGTTACTTACTCTTACATATTACAAATTATAGTATTAAATTGATTAAACATGATTAGTAGTTTATTGTACATGACGTACTATGTTCAACCAAGTAAATACCAATTCAATCAATATATTTACAATCAATAAAATTGCAATGCTTACTACACAATGGTAACCCACTCAAAAAATGTATGCGTGTGTTAACGAATGACCTTTTCTGACTTCAAGGTGAACGTTATACTTTTTAACAAAAAACTAATATAGGTATACACTTATATGGAATCGCAAACTGCCATCGTTTAAAATTTAACGGTGCCGTCTTTCAAACAAATTGTGGCAAAAGGTAATTTACCTGAAGACGCCGACTATTGTCATGGGAACAGCTTGGTATACGTGCGCCACACATTAGGCGCAATAAAATTGACCATAAACAATAAAATTTGCATTTATTAGCCACAACAAGGCCGCAATCATGTTATAAAAGGGACATAAAACAGAGAAAGCTATTCGCGATGACGGTTTTATTGTGACGCAAAGGGGAGGAAACGCATATCGAAAGCTGTCGCCGTAATGTACATTAGGAGAGAAACACTTAAGTAGATAATACGCAATAAGCAACCAAGGAAGATATCGGAATATGAAATAAAACATTCAGCTATGATGAAAAATCGTATGGATACGGGACCATGCGAGAAGGTGAGGATTACAGGGGATTATCTACAAAAATATAGTTTTAAGTTCACTAAAAAAGAACAGGTGATTGAACTTTGTCATTTTAAAATTATAATTTCATTTGTAGATATACCCAGTGCTTTTTTTTGAAAAAAAGGTGCCGGAACGCACTTTTTTCGAGCATTTTCTAAGAAGTTATATTATTTATTATATATTCGAATATCATTTTGATCAAATTAATGACGGCTTTTCATATAATGCATAGAAAATAAAACAAAATATACATATTTTAAAATAGAAAAAACAAAATTAAGCATTTATTAAAATTTCGAGAAAAAAGGTGCCGGAACGCCGTTCCGCCGCGTTACAGGGTAAAAAAAGTCCTGGATATACCAAACCGTAGGTACCAAGGCTTCTAATCCCGGACCCTTTTTGTAATTCCGGGATTTCGGGATTCACAATTTCCTAATAGATCTTTTACCATAAAATCGTAGAGAAATTCGGGATTCGGTATTCTTTACCGATTTTCAAATTCTGGGAATTTCTTTAGCTCTCACGGACATTTCTAAAAATTTCGCTCGCTGGCCGATTTTTAAAAGGCATGAATTTACGGATTTACCAACATTTCTAAGTGTAAGACCTTTTTTTAAGCTTACTCGCAGATTTCATTTTTACTACTATCGCAATCCCGGGATTTCGGGATCACAAAATTATACGTGATCCCATGATTGGAGATCACGTATAATACAGGTTATGTGTGTATAGCTTTGTTTCACTAATATACATGATTATGACATTGCCAAACCCGAACATAGTTCAAAACACGCATTTGTGTAGTAAGACTTCTGATCCTAAGCCATCCCATGCTTTTTGCATAAATGTAAGTTTTGACTATTATTATTGCGATTCTGACTTCCTATGTTATATTAATGATTTTTGGTGTAGTAAGGTTAATATTATTGAATGGTTTTTAAGTAATTTACATATATTAATTTATAAATAAAACAAGACGCTATGAAATAAATTGTTTAAAAAACAACGTATTCTATTTAAATTTTAGGCTTTTCCTAAAAGGTTATAAAAATCAATCAAAGAGTATTTTTTTGGTATAAAGGTAAACATAACATAACTTTGGTCGAATGTTATGTAAAATTATTATTATTTTTCACAACAACGTATAAACGAAAATTGGCTGATTTATATTTCAGAATTACCGTTACACGAAAAGTTTTAAAAACTTTTCCGAAATCGTTACTCGCAGCAGTGAATACGTTTAAAAACAGAAACACCTGAAACGGTGCATGAGTAACAAAAATGTAAAAAAAGTGTAACTAGCAACTCCACTGCACTAATGAAAAGCATTTAGCTTGAGTGCATGGAAAAAATGTTCAGCGGTAGTTTAAAGGGGATTTTTTGCAATTTGCATGTTTTTGAAATTTGAATAATTTCTCAGTAGAAAAGATTGATTTTAATATTCATAAAACAAAGATATGTATTCACAAATAAATGAGTTATTTAAAAATTGTGTGAATCATATAAACACATATATGTATGTATATGTATAAAGGCTTTATCATAAAAAGAGAAAATGCTCATTACATTTTTACTCAGAACTATCAATCTGTTACTTACCAACTCGTGATAAAACATGGACGAGTTGTTAGTGTTAAGTGATAGTTGAACAAATTATTATTCATTATAATTGTTTTTTTTTCAACATAACATACGTATATATCAACATTTCAATAAATAACACTAGATTTTTCTATTGTATTTTTATTTAGAAAATTGTTGAGTTTTTTAATGTTAATTAAAAATTGTTTTTTTGCCTAAAACATTAAGTGCTTTATTAAAAGAGTTATTTTTAATTCAAAACGCCATTTGAAAATATTGTAGTAGTTAAGTGTATGAATTCAAAACTGCATAAAAGCAGTGGCGATAGCATGGAATACTTTTTGTCTAACGTTACCGCCCGCCGCCAGGGCAATGCATGCATATGCAAAAAGTCTGACTTTTGTTCTTATCATTACGAAGCTGCAAAAGGGCGAAGTTTGTCTCTTGAAGCCGCCCACGTCAGATGATGCTCCCGGCCGCCCACTGAATATTCATGGACGGCATCAGGCATGAGGCATCAGCTGCTGCCCGCTTACGACTCGCGGTCGCATTCTACAGACGCAATTTTCTCGTGTAGATTTTTTTAGTGATTCTCTGCTATGCATTCAGTACTTAAATGTACATTCAGAGGATGATTTTTACAGAAAAAAATATATTGAGATAATGCAATAAGTTTTTTATAACAATTTAAACGAAATATAATTAAAGGTTTCGACTAAAGGTGCATGGTGCAATTTCAATATTAAATTTGAATCGTTCAAATTTAATATTGAAATCATGTACAAGTCAGTTCCAGTTCATCCGTGCACTTGAACGCCTGAAGATACCAAAAGGAAAAACCCAGGTCGTTAGTGACAAAACTTGTGTAAATGTACATTATTTGAACGGTTCAAATTTAAACAAAATAATCGTTTGATTATGAATACAAGTCTCAAAGTTTTCACTGTGTTTATGTTACAGTTGAAGTATGCACTTCAATGCATAAATAAACTCCTCAGTGTATACATCGTTTATTTTTGTCAGTTACAGTATACACAAGAGAACAAATTGACACTTTAAAAAATCAATGTGAAAATAATTTACACAGGCTTAGTAAATTGTTCAATCAAAATGTCCTTTATATTTTGATTCACTATAATAATTAGTCTAGTCAGTATCATAGCATTACCTAATCCGTAATGTCATTTCTGCTCGTCAGTGAGCTTATATAATTTCTAATTAATTTATACATTCACTAGTCGGTGAATAAATTGATGATATTTAACACTTTCACTGCGACATAATGTTATAGAGCCAGGACTCAAAATATCTTTTTCTTGAAAACGATGTTGACGAAGAAATTTCTTTTTTGCCATTTTTATGTCACGTAATTAAATTATCTCGGTTCGTGCGCCCTGGGTGGCGAAACGATGTTCTTCCCTTTGTAATAGAATCATCGAATAATCGTTCAAGTAATTAAACAATCAGATAGGGCGTCTTGTAAAACAATACCAAAGTTACAATTTTGAAATGTTTTAGGAGATGAGTGATATATACATTAAATAATAAACTGACGCCAAAATTTAATTGAATTTTCGCGATCGAAAAAAAAAGAATATCGTTTTACCAAAAATTTTATCAAAGAATAATAATTGCTGTCGATTTCTTTTACGAATATTTCTAGATGGCAAAAGTGTTCAATATATTTAGATTAATATTTCAGGATAGCTATTATTTGGATAAATAGGATCAGGACCAATTTTAATTACGAGTTGACAAACATTTTCAACTTATTATACACATTAATACAGTGCCATTTAAAGGACTGTATTCTAATTAGTTAAATCATGTTAAATAAATGTGCAATTAACAAGAAGAAAGAGAGTTTTATTTATTTATTTTAATTCCTTTCAAGTATTTAAGTCTATAACACTTTTATATAAAATTTAAATAAAAATAGCATTGTGATCTAATGCGGTCGCAAACCCTCGATAGATTTGGTGGTGCCCCAAAAGAAAATAATGTTTAGTGTTTATTAAAATTAGCATATAATATATAGTCAGTGTGGTTGTGTAGTGATAAGATAATACAAATAATTGTTTTTGTAATATCGTATAAGGCAAAAAAAGATTGGTCAGATTTACTTGATGTGAATCAACAATGTTCTAAAGATATGTTGACATGACAAAAAAACAACCCGACGCTCACCTATCAACGATCGTTTTGTATAAGCAAATAATAAAGTAAAGTGCTAATGCAGAAAGCTGAGACAAAATAAAGTTAAAGGGAAAGTTAATTGATATCTGAAAGATTATCGAGTTTGCTCTATAGTCTATACCGAGCGAAAGATATGAAAAAGGATATCCCTACCAAAGACACAATTGAATCAAATTGAAAACAAATATAAGTGTGGAAGTTTTTAATGCATAATTTGTTTTACTCGTCGAAACGAATACGATATAATAAATCAAAGCATTGGACTATTTTTTGATCCAATCCAATCCAATAAAATCATATTTATATAACTAGGCTATGAATATTCTTTTTCCAATAATGACCATACAGAAAGTGGCCTCGTTATATGTTTTTACCGTAAATCATTGAATAGAAACATAGAATTGAATATAATATTCCGATAACAATCGGTAAAAAATTTTCTAGGACCAGAGATATAGGATTATAGCTTTAACCAGTTTTGTAATGATAGAGGACATATTCCATTACCAATGATATTAAGCAATGACAAAATTATTGAAAATTTAAATACTTTGAATAATTAATGTGCTGGGTGATTTGAGTAGCACAGAATGTCATTAGTAATCAGCGCATGTTTCATATATAATGTACCCATTAAAGGTGAAGTGAGCCAAGTGGTATTTTGGAAGAAAATAAGTCGGATGCGTTGTAATTATCGTTGTGTTATCTCTGTAAAATAAAAATATGCAATCGACCAAAATACTAATTAAAGACGTGATTGTACTTAAAAATTCAAGACTTTTTTACCATTTTACTATAATAGTATGCTCTTAAAATTTAGCGCGTAATCTGTTAACTGGATTTCGATACTTTCGATGGATTCGGCGGTAACTTTGTGGAAGTTAATTTTAATGTAAAATATAAAATAACTTAGATTATTCCACGTATTGTGCTACAAACTGTGACACGTGTTTCGCCTCTTTCAGATAATCTAAGTTATTTTATATTTTATACTAACTAGATTTTTACTAAAAAAACAGATATGAGTACCGCCATATTTGAACAATAAATGTTGATCAATAAAATAAAATACGAAACTCGTCCCACGCATCTATAAAATTATATTCCGCGGGAGCTCTCTGTAGGTTTATTATTGAACACGTACAAGCGAGTTTCGAATTGAATCAAATTTTAAGCTAGCTAAAAACTTTGTAGTGAATAAAATACGGATTCTACTTTAGATTATGTGAACAATTTATAAATGGTGAACAAAGCAACATATAAATCAGTCAAAACGACATCTTCTCTCTCAATATTAAGCAATTGATAACATGAGCCGGGAATAAACTTGTTATATTATTTTTCAAAGGGTTCATAAACAACTGTCTAAAGATGAATGTCAAATATCTATAAGCGCAAATTATTTAACATAAATACAATATGAGTGCAGTGACGTTTCTAGGCTATGTGCCGCCCCTAGACAAAGCCATAAAAAGGCGTCCATTTTTTTCATTATTTCCCATTATTCTAAGAATATATATATACAAATATAGAAGTTCGAATCCTCTACTCAACTACGTACTCAAACAAATGTCTAGTCACTTATTCCGTTCTGATTTCAGATAATTCAAAATATGTTTTTACCTTATTGACAAAAATCCTCACGAATTAATATGATCCAAAAGCTCATATTATTATAGTTCAATGATTATGAAAAAAAAACTATTACCTTCACTACACACCATAAAAAATAATTAAATTTTTAAATGCACTTACATTATATACGTATCTATTCTTGATTTGTTATTTTTTTTATCAAAGACATTGAGGCATCGCATTTATTCGAGACCAAATTCGTGTCAAAATTATTTAGTCATTTAAAAAATTCTGTTATCGTTTGCCGCTCCCTGGGACTTGCCGCCCCTAGGCACCTGCCTATTCACCTATGCCCTCGGTACATACCTGTGTGTATATTATGTACAATAAATTTAATGAAAATTTGATACCAATACTGTCGCAAAAAATGAAGAAGTTATTATTTTTCAATCTAATATAGTGCTTGAAATTTATGTTAGAGAAGAAACCGTTTTTTATGTAAAATCTGAAATATTTGTTGTTAAACTTCCACCTCTCGAATCGCAGAAACATTGAAATGATAATATCGGAACACGATAGTGGAAAAAATGCAGAACCCGCCATCAAACGGTCTTGCATGCGAAAAATCACTAGCTCTGGTTTGTTATTTTAGCGTCCATTGTTCGATGGAATGATGATTTTATGGCAGTGGCGTAAAAAGTGTCCGATATAATATTTTATAAGTAAGAATACAAATAAAATATACAAAATTGTTCATCCAGTAACTCTACAAACACACCGGATCGTATTTCAATATTAAATATCATTCTGTCGTAAAATAATGAAACGGGAGATGCATAAAAATTATAAGATGAAAACATATTTTTAAATTGTTTTAACGCTTCACAACAAACTTGGTAAAAGCGGTATCTATAATTCGGATATCTGATGAGTCGTGCAATTTGTTATACATATTATAGACTGGTGTATCAAGTCGAGCTAAAGAACATATAAAGTGATTTATTAATAAAAAGACGGACTCTCAATTTTCAAAAAATCTCATAAAAGAATCACACAGTATAAATTGTAATCCATCACACATTGTTTACATATTTTAAGTAAAGGCCCTTAGCTAAATTGCACTAGAACAACTAGAAATCCATGAGATATATATAATCAATCACCGTTGCTGAAATCCTGACACGTCATTAATGTTTAATTAACTAATGTTAAATTATAAATAATTTACTTCCAATAATCCCATATTTGTTATCATATCATGAAACAATAAAGTCATTTAATTAAATATAATACAATATTTTGCAATAAAAAGTGTATGAAAGAATGTATTGTGTATCTCTTCGAAGCCAGTATACATAGCTAAGTTAATAACAGTTTAAACAAAATTCTGATGAGGGCATAATCCGAAATAGCCATAGACTATATTCAAAACAATATTTGTAGATATACAATACTTTGATATTTTTTCACCTTATTGAAATGAGGTCTATTAAGTTAATGCCAATTCAATCAATACGTAAAAACAAAAATAAATATTACATGATAGCTATTTTAATACTACATCACCGTAAGATCAATACTTAAACAAATTATTGTATACCTATACTAACTTTATTAGAAGAGAGAGAGAGAGATAGATCAGTTTACTTACGCTGAAAACTAAAGTTTGATTTAAAAAGCTATCTGATGTGATCACTCAGGACCAATTTGTTCCAGACTTATTCATCTTAACAGAAATTATATACTTTATGGGTCAACAAGACAACATAATTCTACAAATTGTATTTGAAGCTATTAGGAATAAAGCAATAAGAGTTTGAACAAAAAACAAAATAAAATGTATAGATATCGAACATGGGCCGGGCCGTCAATGCGATTTTTCGTTGATTTTGAGAGCCAATAGCTAACGGAATGAGCACAAACCGAGTCTCAAATAAAATGGGCTTTAATAGCGCTCATCCACCGTATGCCATATTTTCCTTTCATGAGTCGATGTTTTATTTTATTCTTTTATCCACAATAGGATTGCGACACGTCCCTGGTGTTCGAAACGCGGAACGGACTTTGGTTTTATTTTAAACAAAGTAAAATGGAAATTGAAAAGAGAGGTTTATTTATTAGAAAAACGGGACTAGAAAAATTCATTCAACCCATATTAACGATCGAATAAGCTCTGAACATTGGCCTACTATTGACAGTTCGCTTTGTGTTCATCAAGATATTATGAGCTTTAAAAAGTTAATCTAATGTTTTTGAGTGATTGTAAATATTTAATGGTTGGTGAAAATTAAATATCATGAATGAAACAAAAAAGTGATGAGTCAATTATACTCAATGATTTCATCCTTGAAAAGTTTGGAGGGTCTCCTGGTTAACGGAGGAAGCAATAATAAATACTCAAGAAACTTCAACGAAAATATGACAGTCGTTATATACAATAAAACACTCATTTGTATTAATTCCGGATTTATTTCATATGATCAGGACCGGTTTCGCTCATAACGAGCATTATAAACTGATTATAGAATACAATGTCACAGTGTTATTTATACAAAAACAATCAGTCGATATAGAAAATTACAATTAAATTTAAATTTAAAATTAAGGTGCAACATATGAATACGTGACACTAAATTGACTAAAATTAAAATGTTTATTATCTCTTAAATATAAGGACAAAACTCACCAAAAAATAATTATGTTAAAGTGGAATAACACTGTAATATTTATAATGTCAATAGTTGATAATAATTGTCATGAGCAAAACCGATCCTGATCTTATTAAGTAACTATAGAAATTAGTACAAATGAGTATTTCATTTTTTTAATATAATGCTTCTCCACCAAGTATTGACAGTGAACATCCTAAAAGTGATGACAGTTGTTGGTTGTGACCTTTTTTCCAATGTGTTTGAATTAGCAAAAACAATATTCGTTTAAATTAAGAAAAATAAGATACATTCGTGTATACCTGGAATAGTATTTCATGACCATTTATGATTTCAGATAATTACTAATAATTTGTATTAATATTCACATAGAATATGAGTTTTACACATTTCGACTAATAAGAACGTTTGTTTTGACTTTTACGTCAGGAAAATCTGTCGCTGAGTAATCTAAAATGTTTTAATGAACAAAAAAAACATTTGTTTATAAAATATTTATATTTTACATTTAAAGAAAAAAAAGTATTTCTTTAAGTAAAGCACGAGCTGATTATCGCACTAGTACGTGCTGATAATAATATGAATTAAAAACTTAAAGCTTTCTGTTAAGTAAGATTTTCACTTCAGTTAGAAAATGGAACGTTTAGTGATAATTACGCAAAGCGTAGCACGCAACCTTAAAGTACAAATTAATTCACATGCGTGTTTAATAACACGCATTCAGTATTAAAAACTAAATTAAGAAAAACAAAGAACTAAGTGCAAGGAATGTTTCAAATATCACAAATAATTATATGAAACTGTTTTGTGTGAGTTTGATTATAACTTTAAAATGTTTTTATACATGACACATGCTTCAAACACCGCACTTTCAAAAGCATCTATCTTACAAAGATACGATATAAAACAGAAAGTATGTTTGTTTATCCATCAAAGAATTCCTTCCAAACGGTAAATAGTAGCGACTTGAAATTTTCATTCATCATTCAAGCTTCAATTTCTGGGTCAACTGTGGAAAAGTTCAACATTCTATAGTAATGCGGTAAAAATATCAAAGTCTTTAATACTACAATTTTTTTGAAATCAGTTTATAGCTATTTCCTTTTTATGCCATCGTCAGAACTGTGTTTAAACCTGCATTTGATCAGCTATATATACTTGCTTGGAAGAGACAATTTTACGATTAAAACAATTATACAGGATATTATTAAAAACACAATATTGCTTTATACTTTATTCCACTTTACTTAAAGTACAAAGTACAAAAGAATATTGTAATTTTATTGATATAAAACCTTTCCACCAAATATTGACAGTGAACACCCTAAAAGTGAATTATCAGGAAATAAAAATGAAAGCATTTCCACATTTATGAATTAAATTATTTTTTGATTGAATTGAGATTTACTTGGTAGAACTTGTAATAAGGTGAAAAATAAAAAAGTTTTTAGTTCTACAAATATATATATATAAAAAATAATATTTGTAGAACTAAATATATTTTTTTCACTTTATTATATAAATTATCTGTTTAAAAAAAATCGTAATTAACTTTTACAAAGCAGTGAAAAATGTATCCAATCTAATATCATGAAATACAAATAAAGCCAAGTGGCATTTAAGTAATATGAATGGAATATGAAAATAAAAACTTGATTAAAAAGTTAAGCGAGACAGTATCAAATACCGTTTGGCATAAACCAATATCCATTTGAGTTTGTACAAATACAATGACAATGTTTGTCGTTTTGATTAATATTTATTTGGATTTCGCCCTTATAAATCGGCAAGCGAAGTATGACACGGATTTATGTACTCTGAAAAAGCGAAGTTGCGTAAATCTACGGTTAAAGTAAAACGATGGGTGTTTCAGAATAGACTCGACGAACTTTACCTATTATTAACCATAAGCATAGGCGAGTGTATTTTTACAACGCTGTAAAGTTGCATTAGACACGTGTGATTTTTAACGGTTTACTTGTATTCAATATATTAATTAATACAGACAAATAATTATTTACTCTTATGATGTTCACAGTCCATTCTTTGTGGAAAGGTATTATATTGAGAAAAAAACACAATACTCCTTTGTACTTTATTTCCACTTCATTTATTAAGGTCAGGACTAGGCGCGTATTGTCAACTGATAGGACATCATAATTTAACAGTGATATTTATACAAAAACAAATTGTGGTAGTAAATGCTCGCCATGAGCGAAACCGGCACTGACCTTTATACATAAAGTGAAAATAAAGGACAAAGGAATATTGTGTTTTTTCTTAATATAATGCCTTTTCATCAAGTATTGGCAGTGAACACCTTAAAAATGAAAGGTATTATTTTATTTTCGATAGATTCGGTGGTATCTTTGAGGAAGTTAATTTTTAAAATTAAATTAAATTTGATACTTTATTATTCCACTTGTTGTGTTAAATAATGTGACACGTGTTACGTTTCTTTGAGAACCAACATTAGATCTTATGTTATAAATAGCTAAAAAATAAAATACGGAGTTCTTCAAATTTTACTGTACGCAGGAAGGGGGGGTAAAATCTTATAAAAAATACTTATAATGTTTTAATTAATTTAAGTCATTAGATTGAAAATGATCGTTTGATGAAATTGTGTCAAAATTGTAAAAAAATGGGTTTATCTTTTACTCTTAGCATCATAAAGGTAATGTCACTGATGTGGTATATAAATGAAATATTTATTTTCTCAATTAAAAATATGACACCACTTTTTAGCATTGGTCCGTTTTAGCAAAAAGTTGCTCTAGAATGACAATATTTAAAGGAAAAAGAAAACATGTTTTTTTTTTGTAAAATATAATTACAGTATCTGATTTGAATTTCATACGCTGTGAAATTTCCATGTTACACCATGTGGAATTTTGCATAATACTTTCGAAAACCCCTATGATAACTTTGGTGAGTTCTGTTAAAACGACATAGAGACAAACACATACATCACGAGATGAAGCGAGACTAGGGGGATGGGTTTGTTGGGAAATTGTGGGGTTGACTTTAAGGGAATTGAATGGATATTTATGTATATGTTGCGGACGACGTTATATTTTTGGCGGAGTCACACTGCGGTGCCTAGACCATCAACTGATTACGCCTATATGAGCTTAGACAATAAATGTTTATGAAAAAGCAAACCAAGAGGAGAATGTTAACTCTCTAACTCTACAAATCATTTATTTTTTTAAATTCCTATTCCATTATTTTAGCTTTCTTTCACTAACGACATAAATCAATAAAATAATGTTTTCCTTTTTGTTTTCCCAAAAACTTATTGTTAGATGAAAAATTCACGTGACGTAAATTTATAGCATTGTGCATTGTAAAGAGTAAGCACTTACAACGTGGAATTAGCGGGTTCTTAAAATTTTTAAATTGTCATTGAAAATAATTCAGTTATTTTTACGTCTTGTTATAAAATTTATCGCTATTAACTTTTATAGTAAATAGCAATATATTGTAAAACTATAAAAAGCCAATGATACTACATAAATAGTTAAAATTATCCGTAATCGGATTACAATGCTTTTTTTAAAATAATTCAGGAGTAATTAATTAATGTAAGACATTTCGTAATGACAATAATTCCACCAAGTATTGACATTAAACGCTCGTTTAAAAAAAAATGATATTAAAAATGAGCTTCAACAAAATTACCGCCGAATCCATCGAACATATGTCATTTGATTAATTCTAATGATCAAATTTTATTTCTGTGTTTAATTGTACGAACCAACGCAAACATACTAAGGTCTTTGTTTTGTTTATGATAATTTTCTTAACGGTGTGAAAAAAACGAATAATTAAGAATATATTATAGAAAATATTAAAAAAAACTGGTTATTCTCATTAAAGTGTCGCACTAATGAATAAATGATTTAAATCAAAGTAAATATTTGTGCCTCGCTACGCAGACAGCCGCCGTTCCCAGTTCTCATCCCCACGTCAGAATTCAGCCCCCACCCGGATCCACCTTCTAAAATATGGTCCCAATATCTGGCCGACGTTTATATGCATACCATTAAAGCAGAATAACGGGCTAATGTAACAATAATAAACCGGGTGCGGACCCTCCGGTGGAGTGGGCGGGATAATGGGGGCGGGGGCGAAGTTTAGGGCGGATGGGAGATAATAACACTTTCAGAGTTTCACTCCCATTGTAAAGTTTCCTTGTTACAATAGATATGAGTGACGAGAAGTAAAATTACCTCGGTTATTGAAGTCATTAATTAATCGCCATTTTAAAACACTTCCGAAATGGGATTCATTTTACGCCATTTATATCGGCCTATTCATTCGACAAATTTAAAAACGTAATACATAAAATATCACGTTGATTTTATATTGTTTTGTGTTAAATTGAACAGTACTTAGTTCACCCCTTGAAGTGACCTTTTTTCCGGAATGAAAAAGTTCGATCTTTTTTTTTGTATATCAAATTTATGAAGTACTGTTATTCGAGTCTCCTTCATCGCTAATATTTTGAAAGTTTGTATTCCCTTACAATTGTTGCTGACGGAAGTCAGTTCGCTACAGAGGTGAATCCTTAGTGAAGGCAGTACACGGGGACTCCATATGCATTCATTTGCAAATCACATATTTATGCTTTCCCTCATACTATATTCATTCATATAGACATACAGTATACAGATAAGTCAACCAAAGAGAGTCATTTTCATGATCCTAAGTTCTAAGTTCTTAGATAGTTTATTAATTTTAGACGAAACATAAAATCTATGGTGAGTCGTCGAGCGGGACTGCTCTCGGTCTATACTGATAGTAACAATTGTTAGAGTTGCTACGGAGTCAATAAAATAATAAAAAAAATAGCGCTTGTATGGAAGCACAAAGTGGCGTAAGATAAATAAACTTGTGACTCGTGAACACATCAACATCAAACGCGATTCGAAAGAGTTAATATTATTTAGGGATGGACGTAGCTTTATGGACCGTCAATGTGTATAAAGCGATTTGTCGAAAACAAGCGGCTCGCGATTTGGACGATTTCTGCCCGGAAACGGTGAGAATGTACGATATTTGATATTTGAATGTTTGCACAAGTCCTGAAATGGCGCTACGAATGCGTGAAATGGTGCAGACACGCGATAACGTATCCCATATGTATGAACATACAGTGTTTTTTCTCTACACAATTTATGATCGATATGTATGAAAACAATAATAAGTGATTGAGGACACAATTCGATACGCTTTGGTAAAAAGGAATATGATGAAAAAAATGTCGTACTATCCAGTAAAGATTGGGTGTTGCAATTAATGGTCATTTTATTTGTATTATCATGATGGATTATGTCGTAACAAACGATGCTTGAAGGTAAATAAAATATAAAAATAATGAATATTTTAAAATAATAAAAATTAAGGCATTGTGAGACATGGAACTGCAGAGTGAAAAACGCAGTGTAGCATTTAATTTGTCACTGTCCTTTAAGAAGTTACACAATGTATGTAATATATGTATATACAAATTTCAAATAGCAACTTCTAAGCGTCTCTATGAATCGTTCCTCAGAAAATCGCATTATTATTTATGGTGTCCGCCCTTGGCAACGCGTTGATTGAAGACACTTTTGATATTTTCACAGTGATTCCTACTAGAACATTCGATACCAACCACAAAGCGAGTGCTATATTTCATTTTTTAAATAAGTCGAGAATATTATAAATAAAAAAAATGCATTTTCAACAATATGTTAGCTTATATTGTAAGATGGCTATCGACGTATTTTAAAAATTACGGTGAAAAACAAAACAAGAAATCTCAAAAACCAGTTGTTCTTCTAACTGAATTACTTTTATTTAATGCATCTGTGTAGAATGTGTAGAGTGTCCAATCAAAATGTAATATAAATGTCATCATTCATTTTAAAGATTGTTTTGTTCATGGACATCAAGGAGTAAAAATAATAATAGCTAATTTACAAAAAAACAGAGATATTTTTTTGTTTTACCAGACTATAAACAAGCATATTGTATTACTTCAAAGGGACATTACTCTGCATATATCTATGTACTTTACTATTTTAAGTGGGTATAGCTATTCGCGAAATTGATACAGCATGGAGAAAAATCACTTGAATTTCGAAAAAATAACGAAGTCCCTTCTACCATGTTAAGTATACGATAGAATATCGAGTTTCTGTATTTTGAGAAAAAGTATCTGGAACACAATCAAGGATATCAGTTTATATAGATTTAATATCTTAATTCCAAATATTTAGATTATAAATGTTTACAAAAAAAAAAACTAGGTTTGGTGAGAACATTGTCAAAAAAAACTCATTTAAGAAGGAAGAAGAAATCCAACGTGTCAATGAGTAAAACCAGCCTTCAGTTGAGTGTCTGACAAATTGTTACTTTAATCACTTCATGAAATAGAGTCTTGGCGCATTGCAAGACGTAATGTTTAGAAATAGGTTACAGTGATAAAAAAAAATATTGTTTTATATTCGTTTGTTGAAAAATAGAAGGACGTGGTATCAAGTGATTTTTACGTGGAACGAATTGGAATTTTCAATTTTAATAAATTGATGCGGCAACACGACTAATACTAAAGCTATAAGAGCAATCGACACTCTAAAACAAGTGTCCCGAATGTTCGATCCCTTTTGAAATATGTGTGCTTTTTAAACTCGTATCGGAGGATAGAACGCTCGTTAAACGGGGACGGAGCGTCGTTGGAAGGCTTTGCGGGTGGATAAACGCAGGAGGTATGGCAGTTGAGGCTTTGGCAATCGGAGAGCTGCGGTAAGTCAAGAGGCATGCAGCGGCCAAGTGTACGAGGGGTTTTAGTCGTAGAGTGATGCTATGTATTTATTTGAAAGGATTCCCAGGAAAGGCTGTGAGGCCACGTATAGACGTGTTCAATGCTTTGAAATGATACGACACTTTTACTGAACAAAAAAAAAACATTTGTCTGCATAAACAGGGAAAGGTAATATTGAAAGTGATTTATTTACATTAAAATTAATTACATTCAAATATAAAACGAAATTTTAGGATCACAGTTCCAATGCGATCATTGAGTTCATTATTGTTTTAGGTGTGTTAGATTTTAAAATTTATGTTCGCTTCCTATGTGGAGCATTTGGCCTTCTAATGAAGGTATAATAAATGCTGTTCGAACTGGGACATTAGCCCTTGTGATCTGCTATGGAATCCAACGGCATTGATCACTCCATAACAGAGCCGAAATTTTAGTTTATCATATCAAATAAGGGTGTAAAATATGATGTACTAGACAGAATTTGCAGCTCATGATCGTTGATAAACTAATTACTTATTAAAAAATAAACAACATTCATTTTATTTTAAAAAGTAGAAGTAGTACAAATGAATATTGTATTTTATTTTTGAATATATTGCTTTTCCACCAAGTATTGACAATAAACACCCTAAATGTGATTATTACTTATTATTTAGAAAAAATATTATGTTATCCGTTATGATATACAATGTTTATTAAGAAAGTTTTATTTTGTCTTAAAATGTTGTTTTAGTTATGCACTTTCGTCTCGAAAAAGAAAGTGATTTATGTTAAAAATTGCATGAGTTCAAAAAAATGCATTAACTTAAACTTCTGGAGAGGACCTACATTTGATAAATTATTAAATTAAGATCGTCCAATAAAATAAGTAAGTTTTTTACACATATCTAAGATCGTAACCTGCAAAGGTGTCAGTCGTGATGTGAATCGGTCGCATGAACAATGGCGTGCGAATGGTTTAAGCAATTGCCGATACAATTCGTGTGATAAATTTTAAACGAACGTTTATATTAAACCCTTATACAAAGATTGGATCCATTCCGAGTCCACAAGTGTACCACACTGCGATAAACATTCTAATGGTATAAGGCCAGAAGAGAGGGCTTGCGAATCCAGTCCAAGTTATGACGAAATTTACTTCAAGTGTTGTGTTCGACAGATTTACTGTGCTTAGCATCGGCCGTGTGGCGGTAGGATAGTATATTATGCGGTCATACACTTCATGTGGAACGATGGGATTACGTTACTACGGGAAGATGGTGGCTGTAAATCGATTAAAGTGTGGATTTCGAGATTTGCGTCAGTGCGGTGGTCGATCGACAATCCCCGCAATGCTCGGCGAATCGCATCACATTGAAAATATAAATAAAACATTACGAGAATATACTTGAGAAAATGCCTTATTCAGAATAGTTATGAGACAGATATTATGAGAATATCTTCATAAGAGCCAGTGCAGATCATATGTCGACAAATTTATTCATTTAGCCGAAATAGCTATCAACGCATAAAATATTAAAAAAAACTGTAGAACTAAAATACGTTGATATTTTTACCCTATTATAATGAGGTAAATGCCAAATCAATAAATAAACTGTGTTGTGTATTGAGAATAAAGAAAACTTGCTTTAACGAAAGAAAAATTGTTCTAACAAAAGAGTGTACGACTACAGTATGAAATAATTCAAAAGTAATACCGAGCACTTGAAAAAAGTCTGCTCCGAAGTTGATGGGAACATTCCGCTTACTGTTTCGGTTTTCCTAGCAAGTTGAATGTGTATGTGACTGTCAAGAAATATACAGGAACTTGTCAGGCGTGAAATGCAATAAATAGTAACAGCGAGATATTTTCAAGTGTTCAAGTACAAACAAATAAAACTAGGGATACATTTCTTCCCGGAATGCAATTTCGCACATATCCTTAGGTATCAAATGTCATTTTACCATAGCATATCTCTTTTATTCATTCTTTATACTTGTTATAATATACATTTATATCTTACACGAGTTTTCCTTATACAACATTGACATCATAAATAGAAACATTAACCATATAAGGTATTGAAATTGATTCGTCTCGGCTTTATTTTAAACGTTTAAATCAACTCATTGAATCGGAATTTTTGTATATTATATATGTAACTCTTGTATAATTAATACTATTATATAACGGTTTTTGAAAAAAATCGCCTTCATTCAAATGTATAATTACATTATTTTATTTCCGTCTAATTTGAATTGGTGACAAAAAAACGTGTTATTGATACGTTTTGTAAATAAAGACTCGGGTGTCGCTTTTCGGCATCTTCATGCATTAAAGTGCACGGATGAACTTGAACTGACTCAGTAAGTATTTTTTATCGTGAATATTACATAAGAACAATAAAGAGAAAATATTCTCACTTTTAAATGACGAAATTATTGTCATTAATAATACATATTTTTTTTATTCATTATAAATTTGAAGCCACTGCGATCTTTATGAAAGCCCTAAAAACTTAAAAAGGTTCAAGTAGCAAAAATTATTAAATCAATACATCGCTAAAGCCGGATTATTTCAGTGGCCTAGCTTGATTTATTAATAGAAATAAATAATACTCACAAATGAAAAGTAAATATATAACGCTGAAAAAGTCAGACTTCCAAGACGAATGAAAAGTTGGAATCAGCGTCGGGGATTCCCGCCACGTTTCGTATTATTTGTATCGCTGATTGCATGGTAACGAAATCTGTCAAGAGTCCAGACAGCCGCTGATGGGGAGATTGCGTGATTCCAACAGCCGTATGCAGATTGACTTAGCCAGGCCTCTTGAACTCCATAGCTGAAGTACTAGTGCGATCGTTTTAACAGTGTAGCATTACTTCGAATTGACTAAAATAAGTTCTCACACATTTAAAGGAAATATCAGTCTAAATTACAAAGTCAACGACTACGATCACACCATTGCAAATGATGTTTGCTAAGACGTTTATTATTTTTCGTATTGTATTATCAAGCTACAGTTTTTCATTTTCTACTAAAATTGTTTCATTACCCCTTATGTTTTATGCAGTACCTCGTTCAAGGAATGTTGGCATTAAATTATCTTGAAGCTCAAAGATCGATTTCAATTATAAACCATTTGTCTTTTTTACGGGGTCGTGTTTAAAATCAGTATATTTTGAATATTATAAACTTGTGGTGTCAAGTTTTATCTGCGAAGTCGAAACCATAACCAAAAATTTATTTTTCCTTAAGATGTTCCTCGCGTTGGTCATTTGAGTCGCCAGCTGCAAGGACTGCGAGGCTGAACAATGGAATGCCTTGACGGTGATGGAAGTATTCGCCAACAACGTCTGACTTCGAAATTAATCTCAAAATTTTTGTACAGTCTTATCTTAGCATTATTCTTATATGCTAATTGTATCAATAAATAAGATAAAGCTAACCTTAAGGCTCTGCAAACAAAGACGGCAGTATCCATGTTTTGTCGAAAATAAGTTAAATATATCATCGTGTGAAGCAGGCAAATAGTAGAAAGTTAAAGTTAAAAAATAAGGCTATAACATTGTACATTTTTGAACATGAGTTTGTAAGAAAAGTTTAAAAGACAGTTTACGAAGTCATGTATAGTAATCACGACAGTTATCAAACGGATTTCACAAAAAAAATCCAAAATTGAATTAAAATAGTAAGACAATAATAATAAGAATATTAAGACTTTCGATGGATTCGGCGGTAACTTTGTGGAAGTTCATTTTAATATAAAATAAAAATAACTTTGATTATTCCATGTATTGTGTATCAAAATGTGACACGTGTTTCGCCTCTTTCAGAGGTTTGCTTAAGTACGAATTCGTACTTAAGCAAACATTTGCGAAAGTAGTTGTCTGAGGATGCCTCTGAAAGAGGCGAAACACGTGTCACATTTTGATACACAATACGTGGAATAATCAAAGTTATTTTTATTTTATATTAAGAATATTAAGCATTACTTTTTTCAGACGTTTTATCCATAAAAAACGTTTTAAGTGATTTGTGAAAATGTATAGATTATAAAAACTGATGAAATTGTTTTTTGGATCCTCATATTACGTTCTACATTGTTAGTGTACACGGCTTGAGATATATCAAAATCTACTTAGACAAAACTAAATACCATTAAACGAAATTTTAGCCCCTGAAACGCATTATCAACTCATTTATATCCGAGCTGTATAATAAATCCAACATGCTTTCATTACAGCAAAAGCCGAATATAGTTCCACGCTTCCGAGAAGTTTGAAAGCGAACAAAACATTAGGGATACACGATCAAAGATAGTGTATGGAATAATAAAATACATAGAGGTGAAAATTAGCGAAATTTACATCATTCGCAAAGCCGACACGATAGAATTATCATATTTCGTACAGGTATCTGAATTGTTATTAATTATATTTTCTACAAAAGGTCCTGAAATTTCAGTTCGTGCCAATTCAATTTTATTTGTAATTTTTAATGTAATATTAAAGCTTTGTGCGTAACTGAATTTATATTAATTTTACTACGTATCCGAAAGCTTTTTTTTTAAACACAGCAAAATTCGTTTTTTATTGAAATTGCTAACGCATATCAAATTGAAACATTTAAATTATCAACAAAACAATTGATCGGAATATTTTTTTACCCTCAGTAGCTTAGTTGGTAAGAGCTTTGTCTTGGCAATAAGGCCGGTCTAGGTTAATCAATTTCAAATGTAGATGTTAAGTTTTAACTATTTAAATTTAAATCTTAGAAATAGGTGTTGGTGACGTTTATTCTTCTTAAGTTAATCTTGAGTAACTAATAAAGTATTCTCATCAAGCTTATTTCGTATGATTCTAAAATATTTGGCGATTAACTGTAATGTCACTGTTAATTATAATGAAATTTAATACCACCTAATAAAATGTAAACGGTATATTGATTTCTAAGAGAAAGGTTGTGTTTTTTTATCTCAAAGATTCACACGGGTGAAACTAATCCGTTACAATGGCTAAGAATGTTTTAATTTGATATATGATTTAGACTAACTTTTTCTCGACCCAGATTATTCAATGATAATAAATGATGAGTTTTTTTTTCAACGCATGGCTTTTATTTTATATTCTCGTGTTTATATTGTTCCTAATTTGACATATATTATGTGAGGTGAACAGATAAAAATTGGATACCGTAAAAGCCTACAGTCGTAAAAGCTCCATGCGAGCAGAAAAAAACAGCCCCATTTTCGACATAAACGTTAAAATGTACATGCCATCAAAACTTGTATTTGTGGCCTGATGAATGTATAAAGCATTAAAAGCTCTGTGTTGCTTGGATTAAGTATTGTGAAAGCGTGATTTATGTTGGATACTGAATTAACACATGTCATTCAAAAAAGCTCTACACATTACCGAAACAATTTGCTTAGGCCGCAATACTTCCGGGACAATATAGTGCCCTGGTTGTTACATACCTGTGTTGGGTACGTGTAACAATTGGGTACCTACAATGCGTTGCATGATTAACAAGTCCGTTATCGGTTAAGCATTTGACGACAAACTGAAAACGATTCGTCTTGTCAATTTGCAATTTCCAAGTTAGTTTAAGATAAGTATGTTTTGAGTTAACACTTAACATACTACACTGAAAAACAGAAATCTTTTCAAATTTGAATCGTTAAAATTATGTACACTCCCACAGATTTTGTCACTAACTAAACACGAAACATTCATTTACTAAGCGTCAGTTCAAGTTCATCCATGCACTTGAACGCCTGAAGATGCCGAAAGGCGAAACCCGGGTCGTTAGTGACAAAATCTGTGGGAGTGTACATAATTTGAACGATTCAAATTTAATATTGAAATTCCACCAAGCACCTTTAGTCGAAATCTTAAATTATAGAAATCTTTTCATTGATTTTATGAATACTAAACTACTGCGACCTTTTCTATTATTTGTATTTTTTTGATTGTTTCATTAATTTTAAAGAGAGTCGTGAACTTAATCAAAACAGTTTAAAACTAATCTTTTAACTGATACAATTTTCACGGGTGAATTAGGATATTTTAACAGAAATTAGAAATTAGATTGTTTTATCTGTGTAAACAGAAGTTTATAAGATTCAAAGCACACAAATCCAAAGATTAGAGAGGTTGTGCCAGTAAAAAATCTTCGACGCTTGAAGAGATAGCTTCGTTTAAAATGTAGGTCACGTAAGCTTGCAATTGGTCGAGTTTTTATCGTAAATAAGTAACAATTAATTGAAGTGAAAATATGTACAATATACTAATGAAATAGTAGATGATTTTTTTATAATCTATTCGTATTTTTCATTGGCCAGAACACTGTAATACCACGTAAAATATAATCAGTGAAATTATATACTTTAAACAGTTATATTATATACCTAAGTTAATTTAACTGAAGAATTTTGCTGCCATTGTCAGCTCGGTTGAAAAGTGACACACCAGAGAATACCTTCGTCGAGCGACCCACTGTAATAAAGGCTTAACTTGTAGGAAACCGCAGCAATATTCCACAATTACCAGGCGCGTAATATGCACATCTTAAATGCTTTGCTATGACTATAACTATACATTATACAAGGACGTTTTAAGGCGAGTCCTTGATGAGAAAAGCGGTGTGAGCTAAGAGCATTAATGTTATACCCTATTTTTGGTTCAGAAATACAAACATTATAATAATAATCAGGAAGTTATTTGTAATCACTTATAGACTTATTTGATTGAACGCAGCTTTTTTGAGCAATCGATTGAAAAATTGAATTAGGAGATACTGATATATAAAACAAATACGGGCTATTTTATAATTAAAAAGAAACTTTTCATTTCTATAAATATCAATTATACGACCAATTAAATCCTGTATGAGGTTCCATTTTGTCACGTAAGCAAAAATACAGTATTTAAAAATATATTATTGTGATAGAATATTCGTATGAATATCAAACGTTAATTTGCTATTTATAATATACTTTTCTTACAATTTATCTGCAACAGTCTTCCTGACAAAAATCAAACTGTTTTTGTAAAATAAAACTATAAAACTTTTTCAGTATCACGCGATCGTCAAAATTATAAATATATTGAAATAAATATTCAAAAAACAAATTACTCAATTGTACTAATTCCTCTTTTATTAAATATGATCATGACCAATTTTGCTCATTACGAGCATTATCAACTAATACGAGAATACAGTATTACGGTGTTATTTAAAGAAAAAAAAAATAATAGGAATTATAAAACAAAATTTATTTTTAGTTAATGCAATCAATAAACGAATGACGACAATTTCTATAAACTTGTGCCACGCTTTAATTCGTAAGCTCATTGGTTTCTTCCGTACAATCATAAAATTGTGAAATCGAAAAGATGGAATATTCTTACTTGATAGGCAGAGTAGTTCGTAGATAACATAACTGCTGGTTTAGAAATATACCTGTAAACAAATGAAAAAAAATAATGAATATCAACTGGTAAATATGCCAAATGGAAAAGTGTTTACTGTCAAAATTTGGTGCAAAGGCACTATATTCAAAAAATAAAACACTCATAGATACAATGTAATTTTACTTTTATTTAAAAATGGATGTTTTAATTTTACACGGCAGGTTTCACAAAAACGTCGCGTAATTAAATCACCATTAAAAAGATAATATCATTTCTGTCTATGAAGGTTGGTTATTTTTTATATACGAGAGTCATTTTTAATGCAATCGAGAAATTCAAATGCCGTGCAGCTGAGACTGAAATAAAACTTTTAAAAAAGTATTGGTCATGAATCAATAGAAGATCCGTTTTCTCATCGACATCGAAATCAATGATGTTTGAATATGTAAGAATATGTACTTTGTACTTTACTTTCCATTATAAGTTAGAATGTTAGAATATATGAGAAGGTGAATTATGTATCTCTTAAGCCTGTATAGTTTTATTTTTAGTTTTAAATTTCTTTGGAACGATATTTTGATTGTTATCAAGCCATGTTTGACACTGGTTTCTAAAAATACTTTCAACATCTATATGTATTCACTAAATTACATTCATGGTTCAGATTTAAACAATTTTGGAACGAGTCGGTGAATTAGGTTCAAACATACATATATATGACAACAGCGTTACGTCAAATTAGCTAGCATTTTTTATTAAACAATAGTACGGTTGATAACTAAAATATTTGTTTGGTAGGTACGTGGTTAGAGACTTATTGAAATATGTTTTTTAAACATATTATTTTTGTACTGCGGCAAATTCTCTACAGTGTCTTTTGCTTTTAAAGTGAATAATTCGTGTGTTGCAAATAGATCATTTTGAACTTGCGAAGTCCAAGTAACAGAAATCCGAATTATTTAGTAGATATAATTTGTGCGCATCGAAAGAAGAATCATATAGTACCTTCCTCATTCAACAGAAGTGAACAAAGAAGCTATACAATGATTCATAAGCCGACATCGTCCAGGCTTTGGCCGCAAAGCTACAGTTTCCGTTTTAACTTGGATCACAAAACTTTATGGTGGCAAATCGATTATGGTTTACTCGGATATTGATACTTCTTCGATAAATAAAACTGCATTCACCAATGCTCTAAGAAGCGTGAAAGCAAACAGCTGTACATGTATACAATATAACAGGGGGTTTAACCTTAACGTAGTTATTTTATTCCCCTATTCCGGAAGTGAGCGGTCAATGCTTACGACATAATTTTAGACGGTATTTTACACAAGAATGATGCTTAGTTTATATTGAAGCTATTTTGGTTTAGATTTTAAATTTGGTAACTTATAAATCACATTACAGCGGTGCAGCGGTGTGCTAACAATTTGTTAACAAGGGGCTCGCTTAATCTCAAAGCTATATGTGGTGTTCCCGGGAAGGGGTGATTTTTTTTACTACTGATACAGTTTTACACAATAATTAGTGATGCTACCGAATTCAGCAATAAAAATTTATATCGTGTAACTATATGCGATGTAATTAATATCAATAGCTTAAAAAAATATTTACTTTCACCATACTTCAACAGCGAAGACAGACACAAGATTGACACAGAAAAAGGTTCTGATATTTTCGCTTCAATTCCATTCTATTTACCGAGGCTGCAAATTGTTAGCATTGTGTTTGTGTTCGTTTTTAAGACAAAGCAAAAACGTTTCATAAATTTCGTATTCTATTAGAATTAGACAATACATTTACAACTGACTATCTACGAAACAAATTGGTATTGGTTTGAAGTACAGTAAATGATTAATTGTCAAATAAATACAACATGTATGAGTAAATGAAAAACACCGTCGCCGCGTCACTAATGAGAATTTTAGAGATTACAGTTTTATATATACATGTGTGTAAGACATGCGATTAAATTTACTTTCTTTGATTCACAATATAAACGAAATGTGGAAATTTAGAAAAAAAAATGGTCATAGTTATCATACGGTATGAGTATTTCAACTGAAATATAAATGTCTGAGTATTTTTTAGAAGTTTACTTGAATACATACTGAAACACAAAATAAGACGTACTAAGACTATACGTAGTAAATCAAAATGGCGATGCTTTCAATAAATAAGAGTCTTTTGAAAATCATGATTATAATGAAATTTAGCTAAAGCGAGCATTTTGCTGTGTTCACTCGAAACAAGCTGCTGGTCCCCGACCACCTCGTGTTTAGGGAATGTACCCCACTACCTATGCAGCTAGTAGATACGCTGACAACTTGATCTGGCGGTCGATGGTTACTTCATATTATAAATTTACTTATTTTATAATATAATATACCTATACAATAGAAAACAGACTTTTGAGAATAAAAAGCACTGGAAATTCCAAAGACTTGCAGAGGTGATATAGTATTTGTGATTACTTCCCCAACTAATTTAAAGTCATTAGAATCTCCATATCGCAATCTATAGTTTTTGAACTAAGTGATAAATGGATGTTTTTTTTTTATATTATACATACAAGATACACTGCTCTATCAAGCATCAGTTAGATTGTACAAAATTTCAAACAACTAAATTTGATATTGAAATTCTCTCATCCACCTTCAGTCGGAATCTTTAATTGATCAAAGTATATTACTCTAAATATAACGGGTATTATAACATTTTTGCATTACCAACCGTAAAAAACCAAATCATGTTAAGTATTTAAGAACCCCTTTAATAAGTGTCTAGATCAGTGTCTGCCAAACTGTGTGCCGCGGCACACTAGTCTCAGGTGTGCCGCGAAAGAAGAAGTTTAAGAAATGTTCAATATAAATAATGCCTATTCATTTAAATTTTCTTTGATTATGAATAAATTCAAGATCTAAAACATCAATTAAACATTTGTCACGTTCGTACATAGTGATCAACGAGACACATTTCTTTTTTTAAGCACTTTTATTTGGTGTGCCGCGGAACAATTCCCGTTCACCAGTGTGCCGTGAAGTAAAAACGTTTGGTAAACACTGGACTAAATCCTAATTATTTGAGAATAGCCACGCAAGACAGATAATCAGAAATCAAGCCCGGCCAGGAATATTCTAATAAATGATCAAGCAGACAGCAATGCATCAGTTCTTTACCATTACGAGAAGCACATTTTCATTCAACTCAAATAAATCTGTCTATACTATCAATTTAATTTGTGTTGTATAATGATAACTATTTCTTTACTGTAAATCAAAGCTTTAATGTCAAAGTAAAAAAGTGTCCCTAGAGCTATAAGATTTTATCTTCAATAAAAGTATGCAAACTAGATTTTGCGATATAAAAATGAGTTTTTAGTTTCATGTTATAGTTCACTTGTTAAATTTCTTATGTATTAAAAAAAACTCCACACTGCAAAGTGGAGGACTTTCTGAACTGCTATGAAAATTTTCATTTAGTATAAAGATATAGAAGACACCTTATTGTATTTAAAAAATATATTTTAACCGATTCTCCTGTTGCATATTGGACATGTTGAATGTGTTTACCAGTTAACTTATATGTAGGAGACAGCGCAACGATGTACAACTGCATCTGCTGCACGAAAGCTGGGAGACATACAAAGGAAAAAGAACTAAAGCTGTCGTCGAATTCTGTAGTAAGTTTACTTCATATAGCAACGGAATGAATATTGACGTACAAAATAACATACATCGTTTAGCGAGCCATACAATATATTTTAGCGGCTCTCACTTATAATTGTGATTTATATGATAACCAAAGCTGATAATACATAATTCATGTAGTGATATTTTTTTACTGACGTTGAGTGTATGGTTTCACTGAAAAAAAAACGTTTTAAATAAATAACCAATTTTTGAAAATCGAAGCTGTGGTAACGTATCCCTTCTACTGTTTCTATTACAAAAAAATGAGTATTTAAATTCAAACGCATACAGATTACATGTGTTTTAAGTAATCATTGTGTTCCAAAATATATGGCATTGTCTGAATTTAATTTGTTACTTTATATAGTAAATGTGGAAATAGTACAAATAAGTGTTCTGGAAATTATTTTTAAGACGTATTTCAATATGTATACACCACTCAATATTTATTTACACATACTACAAATTTAAGTACATCGTTATTTCAAATATGTGTTTGTTACTAGAATTTCATCTCACATCCCTTTTTTGAATTTCCTTATAATTTTCTAAGCAAATAAATATTGTCGGGTATGTAGTGGTTTAGTAAACGTCACTGACTTCAGTCAAGGGTACTAACGGGGTCGAATATCAGTACGGAAAGATTTATTTTTCAATTTATCAATGAATTTCCGTTCGATGGGATGAATGTTTGTGACGTCAAACACTCCCTCTCGCTCATCAAATCCTTATTAGCTAACCACTAGTGCTATAATAGTCATATTCTTATATCTCTAATTTAAAAAATAGATTTTGATTAACAAGCAGTTCGCGAAGAAAAACTTATATTTAGATACACTTCATTAGATGCCTGTATGCTCCACGCTGCGATTGAACGTAAAAAGATTGCAAGATTAATTTATGTTTGTTTATGGTAATGTATGGCCATAAATAAAAATGAATCTTCTTTTTTAGATGAACTTAATCCAAAAACGACATGCATTTTAATTTGAGATCAACTAGGCAAATAGATCTGTTGAGATGAGCGCTGTAATATTGTATATACAATACGTGGCATGTTTTTGTTTGAATTTAATTAATATTCGCGTACGAGACTAGAAACTCTATCCTGAACGCAGGGTGAAGTTGCTTCAGGTATTATTTGAATTGTTATGTTTGTGATAGATGGGTAACAGCAGACAACATGTAGTTAATACCCAAAGTCCCAGTATACGTAAACCTTTGGTCGGATTCGATCATGATTCTTATTTTTTTTTTACCTTAACGAAAATATTTGCAACTTTCCGATGTCATATTATTTTACCAACAATAAACGTATAAATTACCTCGCTGTCGTGATTTTTGAAAGTTTTGAAAATAATAGCCAATGAGATAATAATATATACTAGGTCAGGTTTCAAAATGAATAATCAATGTTTCGCAAACTATTAACGAAACGCAGAATATAATGCAAAGATAACTGTGTAGTTCTTTCATGATTAAATAAAGTGATGTATAAATTATATGTAAGCTTAAATTCATAATTTTACTATTACATACCATAAATAGATTTTTAAAAAATCAAAGCGACTAAAATTTTTCGGCGTCAAAAAGGGTTGTCTATGGCGCAGCGGTTAGCGTTGTTGGTTTACGTGTTGGATCTCACGAGTTCAAGTCCCAATACAGACAGCATTTTTCGATCGTGTTTGTGACGTCTAAAAATTCCCTACCACCTTCCTTTGATAACTGGGCGTAGCGAGAGTAATAAGTTAACCACTTGTCCTGTCATAGCCTTATTCGTCTATCTCCACTACTCTCTTTAAATATGAAGAAGACGCCATAGCCTTCCAATTTTAAATGAAATATTAAACCTACCGGGATCTCCACTTATATACTCTATATACATATAATCATAAAACCTTTGTCACAAACAAATAAATATAATTCTTGAAACTACTTACTACTCAAATCTGTGGGCATTCCTATAAGCTTATCCTTTTCGCCAGCAATGGCTCTAAACTCAATGATACATTTATTTCTTATATAAACACGAAACATTCATTTACTAAGCGTCAGTTTATGTTCATCCGTGCACTTGGACGCCTGAAGATGCCGAAAGGCGAAACCCGGGTCGTTAGTGACAAAATCTGTGAGAATTTACATAGTTTGAACATATATGTTGATTTTATATTCCACCACATTTTATTTTACTAAATGTGTTGAACCACTGATTTTTGACAGTTTTTTATTTAATCTAGGATGAACATAAAACAGCTCTAAATATATTCGTTCGTCGCAATTAAACATTTAATTACCATCACAAAGTGGAATACATTTACAATGCAATGTACATACAACAGTAACAATGCAACAGGGCAACATGAAGCGTCTGGTCAGTCATGCGGAATAGCAAAAGCCACAACTTGTGCTTAGGGGCCGAGCCTCCGGGGCCCGAGCGGGGTCGTCGGGGCCTAGCAGGCTGCGAGTTCAGACGACCGCAATCTCCGAGGGGCAGAAATTTCATTAAGAGGAAGACGGGAACAGCCGAGTGGGACTGCGGTTTCATAACGGGCACAGAACGGCGCCCCTTCACCGTCTTGTTTGAAACTGCTTAAGCTCCGCCGACTAGTTGTATATTGTCCGCGCGTTAAAAAATATGTTGTCATTATATTGTATTGTTGTTGGATATATCAAAATATTTTTTACGAGCACCCGTTTCACTGTACTGTGTAATTGGTTTAGAGGATTTCAGTGAGATATTTATTCCATTGTAATACAACTAATAATAAAAAACCAAAATAGATGCATGATAAACATACCTAATTACATAGTAAAAGAGATTTCTAATATAACATGAATATGTATACTTGGAATGCACCTTTCGAGTGAGATTTTTACTATTTTGAAATAGGAAGAATCAGTTAATAATGTTTGTCACGAGTGAAACAGATTCTGACCTAAAATGATTAATGTGAAATCAGTACAAACTTGCTCGATGTGTTAATACGACGAGCATTATTATCCCTTGATTTTTAAGAATGTGTTACATTTTTATTTAACAATTTACAAAATAAATATTAAAAATTAAAAGTTTTCGGAAGGCTCTTTGAGTAAATCGGGCCAGGTTTTAATTATTTCTTCAACAAAGAGTGATCTTAATGACGGCCTGTTTCTTGAATTGACGAAACAGTGTTATCAGTTCGCAAGGAGTTAATAGGTAAAATTATCTGATGCGAAGGACACAAAGGGACGAGACGTTCGGTTCGGTATTAAATTTCTCCGGTCCACAGGAGTGACGTATCCTGGGTCGCGTGTATATATAATGTGTGATAGTTAGGGTGCCGGGTTTCGAATAGTTAACACTGTTGACGATATGCTAATTGCTCGATTAAATTCAACACTTACGACTAGATTGGATAATTATTCTTGGCTATCGACAAACCGATCTAAGAATACAAATACACCGATACTGAAAGGTTTGCATACTATGTATATTTGAATATAAGACAGGTGATAAACTATAAAGTTATATGAAAAAGATCATCAAAAACTATTGGATATTTAAAATGGATCGTAGTTTGATAGTAAATGTACATTGCCAACTAAACTAAATGAAAAAAATACTGTACAAAATTGAGAAATCAAAGGTTTGCCTTTAAAATAATGTTGTTTTGAAAAAAATATAGAACCTATTTTTAATACTACATAAAATAAATAGTACATGATGAAATAGATAATTAATAACCTACTTTCGATGGATTCGGCAGTAACTGTGAAAGTTCATTTTAATATAAAATATAAAATAACTTAGATTATTTCACGTATTGTGTTACAAAATGTGACACGTGTTTCGCCTCTTTCAGAGGCATCCTCAGACAACTACTTTTGCAAATGCTTGCTTAAGTACGAATGATTTTGATTTTAATTTTACTATTCTGATATATTTTAATAAAAATGGATGAAAGAGGCGAAACACTTGTCACATTTTGTAACACAATACGTGGAATAATCTAAGTTATTTTATTTTATATTAATAAATAACCTTTTTTAATTTTGTTCTTGTGACCCTATGCCCCTTAATAGAATCAAAAAAGAGCAAATAGTAATGAAGTAGATAAAATGCGATAATAAAGGTTAAGTTAACTATGATTATAGTTTAAGATTTTTACTTTATCCATTTTTTTATATCAGATAAATGGTATGGAAATTTAATCCGTGTAAAGTGTCTTTTCTGGGATTTGAGCACGTAAATACATCAACAGAGACTACGCAGTCAAGCACTCGGTAACAGGCAGCTTTTCATTTAATATACAAGACACTGATGATAAAAATGCCAATCGATATAGCCCTAGTCATCAATTTTATTTGATAAGGATGTATTAAATTTTATCTGACACCCACGAGTTTCTTATCGGAAAATGATATCGTTCGATTTATACTCATTACAACAAAACATGCAACATTATAATCTTTGATGGGTTCTTCAAAGATAGCTTAAATGTATGGGACTTTGTTGCCCTATATACGCACGACCATCGAAGGATAAGAAACGACCTAATTAATACCCTAGAAGAGTGGCCCATTACTAGGGTTCATATTACCCGAGCGGGATTGCAGAACAACGTACCTAGATGCAAACAACAGTTACACACGATCGGATTGACTTCTGGTGTAATTAAAAAGCGATTAAACCAGAAAAATATAATGTTTCTATTATTATATTAATTACTTATAACGTGAACTCAAAACGAAATTATTTTAAATGTTATTATTGCCATATCTTGTGACGAGTTTCTCAAATGAATCACATTAGCATTTCATTGTTTTTTTAACTGTAAAATTAGCCAATACTGTGTCAAATTGCACCAACACGAAATAAACAAAACTACAATTCGGCTAATGAAATACAATAATAACATTATTATGTACAACATTGTATAATATGTACACGAAACAGACTAACACTCAAGAATCCCTGGTGGATACGAGTATTTTAAAATTTTAAAACGTTTGTAGCAAGTTTTAGAATTTGTTTTAGTTCGAAAGTGTTGAGAGTCTAAATAAAAACTTGTTCGGTGCATGTTCATGTTTTATTCATTCGCATGTGTAGGTTGAAATAATAAGGGTGCCAGGTGTAGTGAGGTAGCATAATATTTACCCCACTTAGGTGCGTTCTGACGTGTAAACGTTGTCCGTGTAAAATTATCGCGGAACTAAAACCCACATTCGGCGACTGTTAGTAGGCACGGTATCTATTGTTGAAAGGGTTAATAATAAACATCGTATTAGTGCTGGGCCTTATCACAACGCTGGATATGTTGTTCGGGAAAGTTTGTTTTAACGTCAACAACGAATCCGTATGATTCGCGTATACAATTAATTATATAACAAAATATTCAAATGAAAAATATTTTTTACAGCAGAAGAGCAATGTTTGCGTTCGTTGTAAAATTCCGCCTATTATTGAGAAAAAAGCCTTTGTTTATTTAACATATGGTCGATATTTTACCCGTTTATATTCAAAATTATATATTATATCATCGTACGCATTTTCGGTTTGATATTGGTTCAGAATAATTTTACGATAAAAACATTTGGTTTTTTAATGAGACATACATATTACAAACGGTTGGAAAAAACAAATTTATTTCAGATAAACTCGCCTGAAATGATCAAATTTTTAACAATAAAATAACGGAATAACAAACTTATCAAATTTAAATCAATATAAAAACAATGTATTCTATAATTATTATATTATTTCATTGACAGTAGCCAGCTTTTATGGATTAGCTTTCAAAGTAATAGGGTATCAAAAATTCTATTTGATTGATTGAATTAGGATTTACTTGGTATAACTCCATTATACTGTATAACTAAATACGTTGCTATTTTTACCCTATTATTAATTATATTAGATATCCATATTTTATTAATATGGATACATATAGTTAAACGTGAAAGTAATATTAGTTATGAAAGCATCACCGTTCGCCGTGTTCGTTCAACCGTTTACTCTTTTTTTATTTATGTCAAATCGAAGTGCAAATAAATTTATTGACAAGTTTCTATATTTATTTTATTTTGATTAAGTGTTAAGATAAATAGATATTAAAAATCCTTATTATTGGATAACTGGGAATCAGTTTAAATTAAGACTCATATTCTTGTATTGTAAATTCGTATATTTTTTATCAGATAAAAAGCGAATTTGTTTGTAACATTCATTCATTAAAATGTTTTTGTGAGAAATAAAGTAAAATTAAAATGCCATAAATAATTGCAAATTTTGTAAGTATTAGTTAAGTCCCCAGATGATACAACGATATTAAGGGTAGAATCATATTTCCGTTAATATAAAATACGAATTAAGGTATTAGGAAACTTGGGCAATTATTATACCTTTTGAATTTAACTCAAGTTTAAATACATAAACAACATTGTTTACCTTTCAAGGCATTAATCCGAAACCCTCCAGGGAGGGGACAGTAGATACCTCTTCTCAGGGTTTTGAAATAAAATTAAAAACGTATTATTTTAGATTAAATATAAATCCCTGTCATTCTTTTTTCTCAGCTGAAATGCCAACGGATACAGCTCGGTGTGAAAATGTAATTTTTTGAGTGATGAAAAATTCAACTTTTAAGTTAAAAAAAAACCACGACGGAATAGAAAATGGTTTGACGGGAGAAAATGATCCATTGTTACAAAATCTTGTGTCAAACTTTTTGCGTTTGACGCGATTTTCATAGCTTGAACATTTTCTTAAAACATTTTCTTTCGTGAATACGTCATTATGCAATACTTCTCCGGGTTTGTCAAGCTTGTTTGACCGTTGATAGGGCACATAAGCCGTGTTCTGCAAAAGGCGATATTTAAGTAGGGGGGATTAAGTTCGGGTGCGCAAAGAGCAGAGTCTTATAAGGCTATTAAAAGTAACGCAGCAAATTTCAGTGAGCACGTTTACTAACAGTTCGATGAAAACAGTAAGCCAGGCCATTTTATTCAATTGAGATTGAAATAATAGTATTTTTTTTACACATCGCATCACACATTTTATAAAATCACATCGTATTAACTAGGGCCACCATAACCGGATGCCAAAATTGTGATAGTACCAATCTTGGGACTTAAAAAGAGGCTCCCAATTTTTTTCATTTTGACAACTTATTCCGCAAATTCCTGGGTTTTTAAAATTTGAATTTTTAGAAGAGCTAAAAAAAGGTCTCGCGTCTTTTACCTGTGAGAATTTCTAGGTTTTAGGATTCGGAAATTTTAGGAAAAGCTTAAGAAAAAGTCATGCGTCGTGACATTTTGGAAATTCCGTAAATT
The DNA here is from genome assembly GCA_031772345.1 of Himalopsyche anomala. Classification (NCBI taxonomy): domain Eukaryota; kingdom Metazoa; phylum Arthropoda; class Insecta; order Trichoptera; family Rhyacophilidae; genus Himalopsyche; species Himalopsyche anomala. The sequence goes on along the minus strand of CM062824.1, from coordinate 6,783,320 downwards.
TCTGGGTTTTTGAAATAGACTAAAATATTTTTGGAAAATCCCTAGCAAAAGCTAAAAGCCCAGGATTTCAAAATCAGCGAGAAAAAAATTCTCAATCCCGATTCCTGAATTTATACACGATTTTATGGTGAATGTTTTTTTTTGTATATTTTTAAGAATTAAAGAATATTCGGCATTACAGCTAATGCCAATGCGCCGAACATTTAAAAGTGACAAAACCCATGTATTAGGTCTCAAACTTAAATTGAAGAATCTAAATTTGACATTGAGCTTACTGGGGATCGAACACAGACCCACCTGGTCGGTAGAACAAGTTTTAACCAACTAGAGCACAGCGGGCGACAATCCCGGAATCCCGGGATCACAAAAAGGGTCTGATATTGGATGCCCTAGTATTAGGTTTCTATTAATTTGTAATAAAATAGTCAGCATCACTTATTATATTTGTCTGATCGTCAAACTTAGACAATTGATAGTTCGCGGGTTATACCTACTTGAGAATGCTTTGCAAGTTATTTCTTTATAACAGTTAAATAAAGTCGTTAAAAACTACAATATATATAGCAGTTTATTTGACGAAGGTTTGGTAAGAATTTCAACATGGAAGATAAAGTAATATGATTGATATTTTAAAAGATAGTATACAAATTTCTCAATTACTAATTGTGATAATTAATTAAGAATTATGTATATTTGAACTCTTTCCCGGTACATTTATGACTATGTACATTTTTTTCATTGCAAATTAGTAGTATTTATTTGTAAGAGGTCAACATTTAAATTGTTTCACTAGTGTTTTAATTGTTTTATAATTTATAAATATTTACTTTTGTATTATTAACTCAGTATTAATTTATATTTACTCAGTTAATAGTGCTCGCGATGAGTTACATCGGTATATATTTATTAAAACTAATGTAGACGAATATAGTACAAAACGTGACAATCTTAAAAGCAATAATAATGATATACGAATGAAACCGTATTACACGGTTTCATTCATTTCTCTACAAGATTTTTTTTAGTGTATACACTGTAATTAAGGATTAAAATCTTGTAAGCATACGTGATATAGAGATTTTTAAAATGATAACATAGAAATATATGTATTAAAGGAATTTAGCATAAACAAATACAACTAGAGATATAACAGGACAACAATCTTTAGCATAATGTCGTGGACTCTCTCTCGGTGACGAATTATCTACTGCATGTTTTTCGCCGTCCTTAATCCGCTGATGGGAAGCACTGATATATCAAAAAAATACCGAGATAGTAAGAGAACAAAACGTGGGTTGGCAGTGAGCAAAACGATTGTTGGAAAGTAGGGAAAAAAAATCTCCCAACTTAAGGGCAACACACAAGTTCATATCGGATGAAAACTTTCCCGCGGTGGCGCTAATAAATCAGGGATTCCATTTCGATGTGTCGGTCGGAGGTCGGATTTTTGGCGAATAAATCATATTTTGGTGTATTGAGAAAAATCGGGGACACTTCTTGGCATTATTCGCAGCAACCGCGAATATTTCGCGGGGCCGTGGGTGCGACTGAGTTGCTTTTGACGGGAAATAAGCTCAATTTTCTAGGAAAATGTGATATACGACACATAAATTTGAATGTTTGAAAACTAAAGCGGCATAACAACCTTGTTTACGAGATCTAGAGAACGTAAACTTTGATTGAAACATAAAAATATACTGAATATATGTTATTCACTCTCTTCTACCCATATCAGCGTTAAAAGTTCGTTGAATGAAATAATGTACTGTGCAACCGAATTGACTTGACCGCTATATTGCGTATTAGAGAATAGTAAAAAAAAATGAATTTCATACATTAAGAAAAAACTCATTATTATTAAAAAACGTATTTTTTATTATAAATAAAAAGTGTTTATTATAAAAAGTGGTATAACTAGTTTTGATGAAGGCAAAAGCCGATAAAGCTATCAACGATATATAAATTAATATTTGAAGAAATAAAATACTTTCATATTATTTCGCCTTATGAACAAGCTAATAGTTTGCTATTTCCGATTAGTAACTTGGTGGAAGTTCAGTAATGTAATATAAATTAAAATTTGATAACTTGGTTATACTACTTGACGTAATTCGTAATTCTAACAATATTGTGTATGACGCATAAAGTTTTCGAATAAACTGAAAATTGATTCTAATTTTTAAGTTAAAAATTTAAAAAATAAAAGTTGCAGTTTTGTCCTTTTCTTTTAAACGCATGGAGGGAATAAGACACAAACATTGATAGAACTAACAACAAAAAATAATTACTTATGTTATGTACGGTACATCCCAAGGGAAATAAATTCAGCAATGGTGATCCGCCTATATTACTTAAAATGTTATTTACCAATGTTTTTTTTATATAACTAACTTTATTAATTTACAAAAACTCCAAGCTATTCATTCTTATCCATCTAGTATTTACTAGATGGAATATTTTTATTTTTATCAAAATTGTGGTCATTTTCTATCAAATGATTTGCAAATTCTGAAAAATAATTGCTTTTTAGACATCTTACGAATTCTTAAATTCTTTTATTTCTTTTTTAATTCTTTGAGTTTTTATCTGTCTGCCTTACATAAGCAGCTTGACAGCCATGACAGTTGATGCCTCTCTGATTTCCAAAGTTGTTAATTTTACAAAAAGCAGGTTGTAAGTGATATAAATTTAACTTTGATATATTTATATAAGATACATTTTTAAATTAATGGTTTTACGCCGGTTATTAATCATTCGTTCGTTCCTTACCAAGAAATAAACAAGTTTATTTTTATATAAAATGTCAATTTCAAATAATTTTCCTCAATAATAAAAGGACTACATTTGCTTAACATGTTTCTATACTACGTAAACAGATACATCTCCAAACGAAATCGGAAACCATTTCATAGAGATATTGTAAAAAATTCTTATAGATAATTTAGTATTAATTAAGATTATGTTTTCACAATTTTTCTATTCAAAAATAATTTTATACGTTAAAAAATCCTAAAAACATTCAAGATTAATATTGATACGGAATATTTTTTTTCTCACGATAACAATGTATTAACAAAACATCTAATACTCGAACAAAATGAACGACGGTAGTAAATTTTGGGGAAAACAAAAGCAAACATTTAATACGAAGCGTAGCAGAGATTCAAATAATAAACAAACAAATAAAACAGCAGATGTGGCAATAAAGAAATAGTGGAGAGTAAATCGAATTTCCCGAAGCTCGCCTAAATTTAGATGTGAATTTGCTTATAGATATCTGCGCTACTAAATAACGTCGGGCATAAAAGAAGGGGGTATGACGCCCATAATGCCACCATCACTTGGCCATTGTATTCAAGAAATAAACAAACACGAATAAATAGGGAAATTCAAGAACGCCTTTGAGATGGAATTGATTTATATACGAAAAACATTTTTTCGAAAAAACAAACACAATTTTGTACAAATTTCACATTTACTTAATATGATCAGGACTGGTATCGATATCGGAAGTATTTTCAACTGTTAATAATGCACACTGATACATTACTGTTTATACTGAACCAAGCAAAACTACAAGGTAACTGTAACAATCAATTGTTAATAAAAATATGAAAAGAATTTACACATAAAAATACATACTGTGAATTGAATATATTTAAAATGTTTATTACCTCTTACAAAATAATGATACTAATATACAATCGCACCAAAAAAGTAATTCAATAAGAGTGGCATGTAACAATATATTCGAAGGTATTTCTAATTCTGGGACAATATTTACGACAAAGACATTTATGATTAAGCCAAATATTAAATTTGAATCGTTCAGATGATGTACATTCACACAGATTTTGTTATTAACGACCCGGGTTTCGCCTTTCGGCATCTTCAGGCGTTATGGAAGGCGGCCGTGAAAATGCGGCTGCATACACATAACGGGTGGTGGTGGGATACTCAACAACCAACTTTAGTTCTGATTAAGGCATACGCTGAAATAGCTATCAACTAAATTTAAAAAAAAAAGTATAACTTAATACTTTGCTATTTTTACCGTTTTATAATAGATTTCTACCAAGTAAATTCCAATTCAATCAATTTTCTGTAGAACAAGATTAAAAAGTCTTGATATTAGAAAAGATAGGCATATTTAAGGAATAAGGAATGAAATTATTCAATGAATTTACAATCAGAATTATTCACCATTGTGCACAATTCAATAAGCAAGAATGTGTTCGTGTATCAAACCAATTTATAAGTAACGTATATAATATATAAATACCACAGGATTTTAAGAAACTACGTCTTTTGAAACTACATGTTGAATATTGACGGTTGTCTAGATAGTTTGAGTACAGTTTAAAAGTCAGCAAGCTTTTGTTATCAAAAGCCAAGGTTTGTAACTGATGCATCCCGCAAGCCATAGATCAAATGCGGTGTGGAATTCAAAGCTACACAACAAACGAAAACGCTATGAAAATTCTATGGCGCACAGTGAATTTAAAATTTGTAAAAGATAGCACTCATTTCAAAAAAATGTTTTTAAATACGAATATGTGGAATTTATCATATGGCCCCGTTAGAGGTGAAGTGAGCTAAGTGGTATTTTAGATAAAAAATAAGTTAGATGTGTTGTAATATTCTACGCGTTTTAAAGTATCGTTAAAGTGAATTAACGTCACACACATTGCAATAGTGTTATCTTCGTAGAATAAAAATATGCAATCCACCAAAACACCAAGTAAAGACGTGATTGTACTTAAAAGTCTATGAAAAAAGGTTTAATCATTTTACTAGTTGGTTCACTTCACCTCTCGAGGGCTCATATTGTTAAGCATTCTCAATCCTAATTGGCAACAAAATATTGAACAATAAACGTCAAAAAACTTTGTAAAATGCTCATCTTTGTCAATATAAATTAACCGAATAAAACCAAATGGACGAAGATAATTCTAAGACATGGTTTGCGTTCAACAATATAACAGTTTGATAATGGAAAAATCAATGGTTCATTGAAATATGAATACTTTAGTTATCTGATTTTTTTTTTTTTTTTACCATGTCTGCTCTATATATACCATATGGGAGCATATGGACTTCTAATGGAGTTTATCTCAACAGAAGTGTTTCTACGAGAACTGCTTGTTACTCAGTTGCTCAACCTCTCTTTTTCCAAAGAGAGTAGGAATAGAAGGAAACGGCTAGGACAGGACTAGTGGTTAGCTAATCGCTCTCGATACGCCCCGTTCATAGGATAGGATGGGTGGGAGGGGAGAATTCAAGACATCAAATACATCCATGAATTCGAACAGAATTTCATAAATCGATTGAAAATCAATTTATAAAACTGCCCGTACTGGGATTTGAACCCGTGACCTCCTTAGCGGTAGCCAACAACGCTGACCACTCGCTCACACAGGCGGCTCTGATTTAGAGGAGTTAAAATAAAATGTGAAAAAATTCCCAGTCTCAAATTAAAACGATTTCAAATAAGGGACTATTTGATAGCTAGAAATATCACGTGAGCCACTGAGTAAGCATTACCTACACTCGAAAAGAAAATAATACCCAGACAGTTGAAAGGGATTCCAACGTACAAACGGTGAGTTAAGCCCAGCCGGAGCAATGCATCGTTCTTATCTCTGGCTGGTCCAATTTCCTATAACTCACACCGCCGTTTCTTTCTGTTATCCTGATAGTCGGTAAGTGCCTGCGAGAAGCATACGCCTCGAAAACTTAAAACCTCATCACACATAACTAACCTATGATTGCGATCTCGACAAACATACACAATATAACAATAAAACGATTGAGGAGGCCAACTATCGCAATAAGATCTTTTTAAATTAACGAAAATTGTGACCAAATATAATGTATAAAAACAAACATCAATGTCAATTTTGAAACCTCTTATCTGACAGATGTGTTCGATATATTTAACACATGGTTTTTAATAATTTGACCGTGTTTTTGCAAGACCAGTTTCAAATAATAATGTTAATTTCACTACACTTATATTTTTCTTATATTTACAAAGATAATCTATTTTAACCAATAATTAACAGTTAATAGATATAAGATAAAATTCACATGTTATTTCGTTCGTTATTTTGCCTTATTCAGTGCTATTATAATATTTTTTACCTTAATGTAACACAGTCTTCTTACAATGTTAATCAATAAATTGGAACAACGAGCATATGATGCATTAACGTTTTGAACAAATCTAATATTATTCCAACAAGGATTTACATTTAAAATGTTAAAAGGTAGAGGTCCCACGCAGCTGTCATAATTCAAATATATCCTTCGCCATACGAAGAAGTGATATATCTGGCACTTGAAAAACTATAAATTTCGACGGGCGTTTTAAAAAAAAAACTATATGAATGTGTGAAAAACATAGCTATATCGATTTCACATATTTAACACAAATAATGCAATAAGAGAGTTATCGTTTAGTAAACGATGGTTTCAAAAGTTATTTTTATACTAAAAGTCATTCGATGTTATGTACGATTTAATACAAAAATACATTCAATTCCGAGAGATTATCAAATAGTATCAACAGCGTTTCAATTAAATTTGCACTTATTATTATGGCCACCGGAATAACTTATTACCTTTTCTCCTAAAACAGTAAAGGTTAAATGAAAATAAAATATCTGTATTACCATTATATGCCAACGCTGGTTTATTAAAAAAATATATGTTTATTTAAGAGATAAGTGTAAATATTTAATGATTGAAAAATTTAAGTGACTTTGTATGGTATGTTCAGTAATGGCAAATAAATTCTGCCATCTCGTCTATTCTATAACGTTTTCTTTTCCGACCGATTATGAAAAATATTGAAACATGAAAACACACATCGGTGATTCATACTTAAAACTATAAGCGAGAGTGTATCCTGGAATTCTACCGTACCTCGTTTCAAGTCAATTTCCTCAAATTGTCCTTATCCGGAGTGATCACTCTTTGTAAGCCTTTCATAGACGGCGTGTTGCATTATATTGATAAAATGGTAGTAACATCGTCGTATGACTCAAATGGTAAAGCATCTTTTTATTTTGCGTCAATGGAAAAAATCTCAAATTGAATGATTAATACATACGAAAAAACGTGAGCCGTAGGCGACCTTTTTGACTTGCTCTTGCACTCTCGCAGTGTATAGACGTGCTTAAGCTTTCTCTGAGTTAATTCGCTTAAAGTGCTAATATATCTTTGATTTTACGCATATAGTTAACTGTGCTGAATAAGCTTTTCTCTTGCTAGATATATTTCTTTAGATAAATCCTGTGGCATCGCAGAATCAGTGAATTAGTGCATTTGAAGTTAAATATATAAAATTACTACAATAACAAGAACAATCTAGAAGTGTGACGCGCCGCCCGGCAGTCACTACCTGCTGTCAAAGGAATCTACCCTTCTCGCAGTTGCCGCTCACTTTGAACACGTGCTTACACAGGCCGTATCTTTCCAAATCCAAAAACATTTATTGTCAACCTTTTTATATTTTGTTTACAGGCTAGAATTTGACTAAGATAACCCATTTCACGATATAAAATAGGCCTCTACACGCCCACCGTTTAACACGGTGTTTTTCTTTTACATCTCCCTTATGTACATCTAGGTACTATATTGCAGCCTGCCACGGCTTGCCTACATTATGGAATCCCCTACTGCTGCGCCTCGCAGTAGTCGTTCCACGGCAAAAATTATTGAAAATTGCGGCGAAAAATTTGAATCATATATGCCACCACCAAGAAATGAGATTGAAAGTCCTGTTTCAAGCCATACTCCGCTGCAGTGCTGTCGCAACTATCTGCGAGCACTAAATTGCCTCGCAAGCTCATGGAGCGCGTCATTACGATGCAACATGAGATGCAAGAAATTTTGGCAAGAATGGCGATTATAAACGCCACTGCTATAGGCCAAAATGAAGGCATCACAAAGAGCCTTGAGAAATTTAAAGAAGTGCCCCTTACTCAGCCGCCTCCTATCCAAAACAGCTGGAGCACAGTGGTGAATCGGCACAATAGCAGGAGTACAGCAGCTATAAAACACAGCTGGCCTGCAATGCCCCCGCCTAGCGCAGCACGACCAGGAGTTATGTTCTTCCCGACATAAGAAGGGAAAGAGTCTGCTGCCACAAAGACAGCGTTAAAAAATCGATCACTCCTACTGTACTAGGTGTACAGATTACGGGAGTAAAAATGGTTAGAGGAGGGGGGGGTGATCGTTCACCCTATAACTGAAAACGAGGCGAAGTTACTTCTAGAAGCAGGTCTGAAGGCACAATTTTGTGGCAAAAAAGCTCTCCCGCGTAATTATTTTCAACGTCCCGACAAATACCTCAGGCTTGACAACGGAGGGTTATAAATCTGTAAGGCTAAGCCATAAAGCAGGGCCACGTACCGGGATATGCCACTTTGTGGTAGCAGTTCCAGCAGCCGTACGGTCTGCCTTGATAAGGGACGAAAGGCTCTACATGGGATGGGAGTCGTACCCAGTTTAGGATTTTAGCGGCGTAGTTAAATGCACCAACTGCCATCTTTATGGACATATGGCTAAGGGGTGCAGCTCCAAAGAAATAACCTGTGGACACTGTGCTGATTTTGGACATGATAGGGCTGAGTGCCCAAAAAAAGGTAATCAACAAAATGTGCGGCATGCTCCAAGCACAAGAGGCCACATGATCACTCCGTAAATAGCACGGATTGTCCAGCGCGCCAACATGCTCTGCTTAAGGAAAGAAGTCAGACGGATTATACGTCGCAATGATTCTGCGACTGCGGAACTAACGGAAATGATTGAGTCCATGGGTATCGATGTAGTGCTTGTCCAGGAACCGTACTCCTGAGGAGCCAAACGAGGATTCACTGGAGGACGTCTGGTGCAAAAAGACTCGAAATCTAAATCATGTGTCTTTATGGCGAATGCTGATTTGGGGGTATTGGACCTTTCACATCTTTCGAGTGAGAAAACGATGGTGGCTGAGATCACGGACGTAGTAGGCAACTTCATCATCGTTATCTCGTCTTATTTTCAATATGATCTTCCCATCGATATCTGTGTGGCGGAAATCGACTCGATTATTTCCTGCTGTCCCGGTAGTCAATTTATTATAGGAGCCGATGTAAATGCGCAATCTTTTCTTTGGGCTCCGGAGAATTCGCTTAGGCGAGGTTTTCCAGAAATGGAAGAACTGATCGCCAAGCGTGATCTGGCAGTCGTTAACGACCCTAATAGCCCACCCACCTTTACACGATCAAATGGTTCATCTCACATCGATGTCACGCTATCGTCGGTAAATGTCATCACCCGTGTCGTTGATGTGAAGATTTGGAGGGTTCATACAGATTCTTCAGCTAGTGACTATCGTCTTATTACATTCCAAATAGCTCTTCCGCATTTTATTTATTCACCTGAGATTGTAAACAGCCCAAAATCACATTTTAAAACAAAAAGAGCAAGCTGGGATGACTTCGATAGAGATATGAACCGAAAACTAGATCATTCGGCTAGGGTCTCAGTTGATGACCAACACCTTGCTGTTTCACAACTGATGGAGAACATAACCGAATCAGCAGAAGAAAAACTGAGCCGTGTACCTTGTAGACCCCAAAATATTGCACCATGGTGGAAACCCAAGCTTACTACGTTGAGACATAGATTCAGGAAAGCCAGACGGAAGCTACAAAACGCCCGTAGTCAAGCAAACGAGATGATATCAAATGATCACACTCTCGTTATTGCGCATAAAACTGCACGACAAGCGCTGAATAAAGCTGTCAATAAAGCCAAGAGAGACCATTGGAGAGACTTCATCTCCGAAATGGGAGGGTCAAACCCATGGGGACCGCCTTTCCGTGCGATGAAACTAAGTTTTAGACCTAGTCAAATCATGTCTGTTATCGTGCGCCCGCAAGGCGGTGGGTACATTAGTAGCGCAGAAAAAACGGCTTCTGTTTTTTTGGACGCACTTATTCCCCAAGACAACCCAACTTGGGATGACGAGCGATCCTTGCAAGTACGAATGGCCGTGAAAGGCGTGAAAGGCGGCCGTGAAAATGCGGCTGCATACACATAACGGGTGGTGGTGGGATACTCAACAACCAACTTGTATCGATAAGACTATTTCTCACCGTTGGGCTGCTGTGGTTAACCTGAAGTATGTATATACGGAAAAAAAACTTTTTAACACACTTTAGATACTTTGATTAAGAGGAAAGCGCGGAGGTGTCTGTGGTTCAATGAATTGAACACTATTCTGATAAATATAGCTCACAAAGCTGAGAACCATGTTAAATATTATATTTCGCTGGCTGTACGTAGATTTGGAAGAGATATTTTAAGACTTAGTCTATACCAAAGTTCAAGCGAGTACTTACTATCAGCATAAATTTTCCTTATTTTGACTATAGTAAAGACAAGCTTCATTAAAATATATGATTGCATGCATAATATTGCCATCTCGATTGTACAGCTAGGTTATATATTATTTTAATGTTTTTGAGATAGCTATTGAATATGATCTTACATATACTCATTTAAAATTTAAATGCAAATTATTTACTTGTACTGAATTATATGAGGTACTTTTTTGTTTTAATTTCAAGTAATGATAAAACTTACATTTAAGTTTATCAAATAATATGTGAATTTTATTTCCCATCAAATCAGAGTACCTAACATAGTTGTAGTATTAAGGTGGCAATAAAATATTCAATTTAACATATAAATAGTTTACTAATGGTCATCGATCAGTCTTTGTGTTCTTGACTACTTTTTATTTGTGGCGCTGAATCTTCTACATCTTTTCATTGAAGAAAGAGGAAAGTCGGCGCGTGTGTGCTTAAAAGTAAAGTTTTCTTTGCTAGCAATGCTAGCGAGACCGGGAAAAGCATTTCCGGCAAAGGAACGTCTCGGCTATTGGAATGCACGTTGCACGTCAGTTTTACAATTTTATTCTTCTAAACTATTATAACTACTTAGCGCATAACTTTTGTGCACACAACTTTTATACCAATGCGGTTCAGTGCACACATAATACGCGCACATTGTGAAAGTGTATGTTTTATGGAAACTGCAAATAAAATGGTATTTATATGGTATTTATTTACTTGATAATAAATACTTCATAATAATAAAGCAAAAAATAAAATGAATTTAGTTCTACATTTTTTTTACTAAGCTGAAAGATAGACGGATCACTATCGTTGAATTTATTTTAAATGGAATTTGCCGTACCTATGTAAGTAAATAATCTGTAATTAGTGTTTTCACCCCCTCCATGCGTTCACTATAAATTGAAAAAACTCCAATTTTTATTTTGTGATTTATAACTGTATCTCACATTTTGTAACACAACAAGTGGATTAACAAAGAAATCAAATTTTAGATTATATATGTAAAGCTAAAAGCTTTTTCGATTAAACGCAATCGATAGGTCTGACAATGGCGTTTTGCTGAAATATCATATTGAATATAATATCATTTGCTTTTTTGTAATCATGTAAAACCTTATTATGAGTCACAGTTATAACACAATCATATAATAACACTTTGAAAAAGCAATTTGGGCCACTATCGTGTTGTTTTTTCCTGTTTGCCTGCTTCTTTAATTTGAAGAAATTTTAACAACTACATATAAAAATGTTAACATTTAATTATGAGGATCTTCTTACTTAATGCCAATTTAATATTTATTTTTCGATGATAATCGTTGAGAGATAATAATGGACAGTGGAGTATAATTATTTAAAAAAATCATTACGTTTCAAAATTTAAAAAAATCTTGGTTTATTTAACACAATCACAATTCTTTTTAACGATTTTTTTTTTGCTTCTTCACAACTTTAGACATCGGTAATCTTTTTCAAAAAACTTTTGACAATAATCATCAGTATCTACGACACAAAACATAAAAAACAATACATTTCGACTATGATAATATCACAGTCGATATATTATAATAACAAATACAGTCAATCCTACTACAATAAAGATATGTGCAGGTTTCGTGTAAAAGAATTTGAAAGTTCCATGGAAAATTTAGGCTAACGTTAAATTGTTATTTATTCAAATAAAATAAAATCAAGAAACATAAAATTTTCCTACAAAAAATAACTAATTATTATAATACAAGAATATATTGTTCACTGTTTATAATTGTACATATTGACAAACATGTAAAAAAAATCACTATAATAATATTAAAATATTGACATTATTTTTTACTTACTGCTTCTATAATATTCCTAAAAACGTGTTAAAAAGTATTCGTCATTTATGTATATGATTGAAATATTCATGCAAGCTTCATCAAACTATGAAAATAACACTAAATAAACGATAACTAACGTTATCGTAGTTGTAACAAAAATATTTTCGATTGTAACAAATTTCGGATAAGAAAACGTATTTCAAAAATATTATTACGACCTATTTTAAAACAGTAAAAACGAAAAAGTACCCATGTACCCCACAAACATCGTCGCAGATAAAATACCCGGATCGTTAAGATGGAAAGAAAAGTGAAAAAAAAACATGTGGAACAGAATAAAGTGAAGAAAAAAAACTTTTATGGAGCACAATGCTTTCTAGTAGTGTTGACTAAGAAAACCAAAAGTTTTGTTCTTCCAGAGTTTTCCGCATATTTCAAGCAAAGGCTATCGCTTTAACATTAGAGTAACCAGCGAAATCGTGCACATACACGTTGGTTGTGGGGTATCTCACTATTCTCAACCTTCTCAGTGCGTATACATTATATTATAAATATTATTAAGTATGCCAAAGATATCTTTGAATAAATATTTGGGAAAAAATGTAAAATATTTACATATATATTATGTATTATTCGTATACATACTGCATTTAAATGTATTGTTTTATGCAATGAATTGATAGATGATAGAAAGTAGGATGATTTACATGTTATGTTGATAGTGTTACTTTCCATATTTAGTAGGTTGTTTAACCAAGTGGTCAACGTCGTTGGTTTCCCGGTACGGACAAAGTTTTGAATCGATTTATTGAGTTGTGTTACTTCAAACGCAAATTCCGTTTCACTCTACTTTCAAATTCTAGTAATCTTTCATCATCTTGTATTTATTGTAAAATAATCTAATTGCAAAAAAATATATGTTGGAAATTGATGTACTCCAAATGACATGGTTAAAAGACAACTTATTTTGTTTTAACTTTACTTTCGAAATTCGACAGCGATATCCCGATTCTCTTGCGGGCTTAGTAGGGTTTTATAAGTAAAGCCGTAGAGCGGCCAACGTTGGATATCTTTGTCCGGTCGGCACTTAATCTGGCTAAGTGCCGAATCGTTTGGAAAAAGTCCGACATGGCGGAGGCACCGGGTGGGGGAAGAGGAATGGACCATTCGTCTACGTCCATGGCTCTATTCCGACGAATATATATACGCAGGAGGAGGGTGAGGAGAGTATTCCCAAAAGTATGTGTGGGACTTTTAATACGCTTACGACTTGTGTTTATATTTTCATTAAATAATATTTTTTGCTAGACATTTTCTTTTTATAAAAATATATTATTCTGCCACAATAGCATCATTATGATAAATATTTAATAAGTGTCTAAAGTAACGTTCTTTTAACAAACTTAATATTATAATACGTTTTTCAGAAATGATTCAATATAATAGATATTCATTTATATTTCGTTTTTTCGAACAATGCTTTATACTTTACGTTACAACACATGATGAATGAGTCTCTACGATGTGAATTGATTACGTAGAGTTGATTTTCCATACTGATTCGTTCATTTGAGACGTATTAAACTATATTTACCGTGAAGTTATTATGATTAGTAAACATATATATGATTCTCGGCGAGTCATTTTTTTCACTTTATAGACTGACAGTGTAAGGACAGGTAAAATCAGATTTTCAGAGATTGGCATAGCGGTTGACATACTGATGATTCCTATATTGCATTATAAGTAAAAAGGTGACTCTCGTACACCATAAAGATAAATAAACTACCACATATTTCAGGGTAAATTTTTATTAAAGTATCCAGCATTTAAAGCCGCATGTTAGATATGTATATTTCGAATATGAATACTTTGCGGTTATATGTTTGAATTGATAAACAAATAATTTCACTTAAACTAATAAGTAATTTCTTTAGAAGTAACTATGTTAAATATATTTTTGACAGGTGAAAGAAAAATATATGCAAATTCTACAAAATAAAATATAACACAGAATGTAAAAAAGGTAATTCATTTTGAGTAAAAACATATATTCTATATTTTTGATGGTAACTTTGTGGAGGTTTTTTTTTAAATATAAAAATAAATTTTATAGCTTTGTTATTTTGAAAAGCATCATCAGATATATAACATCGAGAACAATTAGGATAAAACTGATAACATATAATTAAAACAGTTTATTCGTAAACCTTGTGATATTAACTCTGATGATGCTTATCACAGAGGCGAAGCACGTTGTCACATTTTGTAACACAAAAAGTGGTATAACAAAGTTGAAAAATTTGATTGTATTGTATATATTATATTTTGTCAATAAATGGCAGTTCTTTTTTAATGCATAGTTATCACAGAAGATGTGTGTTTAATGAAATAAACAACTAAAATTCGGTATGTAACCAACTTTTTTATTACCACAAAATGTGTATAATATAACCTTTTATATTTAATTCAAACGAAATATCTGCGAGCCCTGTATTTGGGCGGAAAAGCGTATGGGCTTATGTTTTGCAAAGCATGGGCGTTACACAAAGATAGGGCGCTGCCCCGGAAGACGAATGGCGGTGCGTTGCGCCCCTGAGATGCGTTAACAATTGTTAATGGCGTAATCAAGGCCGTCTAAAGAAGATAGGTCAATTAATTTTGAGAGATTTGTGCCTTTTTAAGCCGGAATACACGAACATAGCCTTCACATTCATTCTGAGTTAGCATACAGTGTAGGCATTTCAATATTAAACAAAAATTTAAAGTCTTTTAGGTTTTCATCCTTATGGAATAAAGAGCTAGTTTTAAGATTATTAAAATTACAATATTAATAATAATATAATTTTAAATCTGATTGATTTTGATATTTATGGAACAAAATGTAATATTCAAAATTATTGATATTAATAAGACAGCTCAAGTCTAGTAAAAAAATAGTCAACGATCTTAAGCATTGCTTTACTCGGTTGCTCGTACCGGGGTTCGAATACGCAGATGTAAATATTAATTTGATTGATTTTTCAACACATTTGTGGATTTTTGATTCATGACTTCATATACAAGCTTCCAATCCAGAAAACGAAGCGATTATTTAAATACTAGTTGATACTTTTGAACGATTGAATTACAGCCATTTTTCGGTAAATTATTTGTATTTGAATGCTACATGATTAATGAATCAACATATTATATGTAGCACAAGTAGGTTTTAAGAATAGTAAGTTGACAGAATAAAATGTCGCTGAAAGATGTAATTGCAGAGTGTAAGGGCGAGAAGGGATATTCAAAACTTCTAAGAATATTTTTTGATTTTTTTGTTTTATTAAAAAAATTATAAACAAAGAATTGGTCGTACAAGACAATATATTTACTTACATATTTACTCTAATATTTCTAAACATATATTTTGGAACAAAAAAATAGGGGCCCTTAAATAACTTTAGCACATGTGACCAGATTTTCTAGTTACGCCACTGTACAAATCAAATAAATAACAGGGATTTTTTTATCAATTAAAATTGTTTACTTAAACGACTTAGATTTTACACAAATTAAATGCAATAAAATTTGTACTGTAAACTAGTTACTACTTTACAATATGTGCGGTTTTGCTAAAAAAAAGCGAAATTAAAACAACATTTTTTCAGCAAGCTTTTTTCAATGTCGCTAAAAAAAAGATTTTCCCCTATTTAAATTCTCATTTCCACTTTTCAATCGAGAAGTTCTAGTTAAAAAGTAATATCAGATAAAAAAAGACACTTTTTTAATAATAAAAACAACAGGCAGGCGGCAGAGACGAGCATTGTGTCCATTAGCGCAGCACATTGCAAAAACAATTAAAGCCGAGGCGGAATACAATGAATGAATGAATCAGGCATTAAAACAACAAATTCATCATTCCAGTTTTAATTAAACGAGAACCATATTTCACTGTCGCTATGGCCGAGCCGTGTGGACTGCAGAGTGCCAGCTCACTTATTTCTCCCCCAGGAGTGCCTAGCTAGACGATGCTCGTGACTGAAGCAATTGAATTTAACTCACGGGCGGACGCCATCAAAATGATTATGATATAGTTTCCCGTTTATACTCATTTTACACCAACTCAAGTTAAGCGGTTCACATATTGGATAAGATTACCGCTGGTAAATATGAGCTTTTACATAAATTATAATCGATAATGTTGTTAAATTTAAATCACTTTTAAGGTGTTCACTGTCAATACTTGGTGGAAAGGCATTATAAGGCAGCTTAACGACCGCACGTTTTTTTATATAATTTCACCTGGCGGCCGGGCAATTTTGCGAAAAATTCGCAAAAATTGTAATTTTACTAAATTCACTATACTTTGTAAACCAATTGAGATATCTTTAACAAATTTAATTTTCTTAGCTTCCAGATACTTCGCCTATACGCATATATGAGTACGCCAGCCAGCAACTTTTGTTTTTTAAAGACTCAAATACGCGACCGCGGTCATTAAGCTGTTAATAAAAACACAATATTCCTTTGTAATTTATGTCCGCTTTATTTAAAAAGGTAAAGACCGGTTTTGCTCATGGCGAGTCAGTTGACAATGCTCGCCATGAGCGAAACCAGTCCTAGCATTTTTAAATCAAATGTAAATAAATTACAAAGGAATATTGTATTTTTATTAATTAAATTTAAATCGTTAAAATTTTGTACAATTCCACACATTTTGTCACTGACGACTCGGGTTACGTCCTTCGGCATCTTCAGGCATTCACATGCATGGATGTACTTAGACTGACAAGTTGATTGTACTTGTATGCATGAAGATACCGAAAGGCGAATCCCGGGTATTTAGGTACAAAACGTGTGGAAGTGTACACAATTTTAGCTATATCCTTTTGACATTGAAACTAGACCAAGGACTTTCAGTTTAAATTTAAAATTTGAATTATAATATTTTTTATTCCACTGGTTGAGTAACAAGGTATGACATATATTTCATTTGTTTGAGAAGCATCGTATATATAAAAAGGTTTGTTTCATAATTATCATGGTTAAAGCACTTATATGATATTGTTAAAAATGTATGAATTATTAAAATCACTTACTATGTAATATATATATGTAACTATATGAAAAACGTGATCGAATCCACAAAAAATAGATGTAAAGGATGCTGATAGCCATTTACAACTAGTTCTAATCTCTAACCACGTACTTATAACAATAATTATTTCGTCATTCACATCATTTAATTATTTTCAAAATTGTGGCGTGAACGTGTCATAATTCTTGTAAAAATAACACTTTTATAAGCCTTGTGGATTTTCAAAAACCAAAATTTCCTGCCGACTTCTTGATTTGCTAAAAACCTCATCTCCGTTACTTAACTTAATTATTGGTCAGACTTGAAAGTGTCAATTAACATTATGTTAATTATATTAAAAACAATACTTACAGTAGGATCACTACGCCAAATACCATAGTGCATCTTAAAACATAACGACGGCTAGATCTCAGATTATATAAACATATCTTTATAATGAAAAAAAAGCATTAGAGCTCATACTTGCGAATGCATGATATTTTCTTACATTTTTAATCGCGTCAGATCAACTTGTGTAGGGACATGAAAATCACAGGTTTAGATCTTTAATTTCAAGTTGAAATAATTTCATGAGTTGAAGCAATTTCAAATTGATTTTGACCAGGGCTGTTGACTGTTTTTTATATTTATTGCACTGTCATTTTTCTAAGCATTTATAAGCGCTTGAAACATTTAATCTTTTAAATTAGCTAACATCTGCATTGTGTTTCAGGATAAAGCCACAGATGGTGATGGATAAAACCTCGAGTATTATAGAAAAATAGAGCTTCGGTAATAACACACACGTTTTTTATTGCCTTGGTTGTTTTAAAGAAGCACCGAGTGAGATTTTTGAGAAAAATCTAGTATAACTAAAGGTTTTTTTGACGATCAAAAATAATAAATGTTGCAGAAAATAATAGTCAACGAGTTTCTGACGTCACTCAAGAATCATGACATTAGCTGATGAGGATAGATATTACAAGCACACATGAACAAGACGTCAAATATTATATTTAAAAAAAATACAAATTGGGTATTGATTGACGTTAGATTTAGTCGATCAGATACAACTATTAGCACTAGAGCACAGACGTCGAGTTAACAAAGTTTTATGATATGTTTTGACAACACAACACGTGTCAGAGTCTTGACAATATATCACAAAAGCAATTTTAGTATTTAAATGAAAAGGAACAATTGCATATTGGTGTTAGAAGAAAATTGTTCGCAAAACCTAATTACGAGACCAAGCCTGTTAATTAAATTGAGATAGCTACGAAGCCCATTCCAGAGGACAAAACTAAACAGATAAATATAAGTTAGGTCATTTCAGTAATAACTAGTCGGCCATTACTAGAGCTAGAACAACGGTAATCTTCATAATTGTAAAATACGATTCGAAGTAGACCGCTCTGGCGGAGATAATTGTATCTATAACAATAATTGGTGAATTATTATAACCAAGAACGGAACCTCGGAAATGGCGAACGGTGGAAAAAAATAATTTTATGCATCGTCGTTTGATATTAAACGGGGAGTGGTCATTATAATGTTAGTTTCTTACGAAGTATTATAACGCCCTGGCAGGGACTAGGCGTGCTGAGACATAAATCATAAACTTCCTTTCGTGGAAAACGCGAGCAGTGGTGGATACGTGTAGGTCAGTGATACACAACTATGATACAATAATTTCAAATCTCTTCGTGTAAACATCGGAAGATATTGCTTCACAAACATTGTAATGTTATATATAAAACGTTGTGACCAAAAATCACCATTTAGTATCGATAATATTTATTATAAAATAAAAATAACTTTATTATTCCACGTATTGTGTTACAAAATGTGACACGTGTTTCGCTTCTTTCAGAGGCATCCTCAGACAACTACTTTCGCAAATGTTTGCTTAAGTACGAATGATTTTAATTTTACTATTCTGATATATTATAATAATATTATATATGATAAAATCAAATAAAATGGGAGGGGATGATAGAAAAACAAACAAACGTTAATGGTAATACAAATTTCATTTACATTAAGAAATGATTATCGATGAGTTGGATCAATTAGGACGGGTTAAGCCGCTAGAAAATATATTACTATTCTGATATATTATAATAAAAATTCAAATAAAAATGGGAGGCAAGGGGGACCATAGAGAAACAAACAAACAATAAAGGTAATACAAAATGACATTTACATTAAGAAATGATTATCTAATGAGTTGCATCAATTAGGACGGGTTAAACCGTTTGAAAATATATTTAACAGTGGTGAACCACCTGATTTATTCAAGATATTATTTAATAATATTTCTTTAATGTTAATGCTTTTATTTATCTCTAAAAATTCTAGACTATTCACATTTGTTTGCCCAATTACATATTTATTTTAGAAATAACTTATTTGCGTGGTTTAATTATTGTTTGAAAGTACTTTTCCTCCACCATTTAAAACTATAAGTCATTTATCTGGTATGACCCTTCAAATTTATTTTTAACACCAAACCTTATGGTCAGATGTAATTTCAAAGACCTACAGAAATTTTAATTGAATCGTGTATTTCGAAAACGTCACGAGTCACACTTTTGTAATTGTTCAGGAGAGTGAAAAATATACACTTATGTAAGTTACAAATTAAAAATGTAAATTGTTCATGTTATTTATATTAATATGGTAGGCATATTAACTTTTGTATTCAAACGAAAAACAGATATGTTTTCTTCAAGGTTATATATGTTTTGATTAAATGAAATTTTTCTAATGTGAACTTGTTATGTTTTTAAATACATGTATTTTTGTAATGCTCTAGATGCGCAAAAAACATACGTACATGGAACGTTTTTGTATTATATTTTTGTATTAAGATATTTTGAAGATGTTACATTTAACTCA
The DNA here is from genome assembly GCA_031772345.1 of Himalopsyche anomala. Taxonomy (NCBI): domain Eukaryota; kingdom Metazoa; phylum Arthropoda; class Insecta; order Trichoptera; family Rhyacophilidae; genus Himalopsyche; species Himalopsyche anomala. Next base: position 6,763,131 of record CM062824.1, on the reverse strand, counting down.
TTTTTGGAAAAAATGTGACTTTTTTGAAATAGACAATTCGATTTTTTATGCTATAACTTTCTCAATTGATTTAACCTCATTAATATAAAACCATTAGAAAAATTAATACTGATTACCATCAATATGTTAAAACTTAGTGACAATATTTTTACTTCATATAAACACAATGAATGCTACTGAGTTAAAAAGTTTATCTGTGCACTTTAATGCCTTAAGATGACGATCAAATTCAAATCAGAACTGTTAGTATAAAAAAGCCATAGTAAAGTAGTATGTATAAAGCATACCTATAAGGTAATGATATTATTTTCAACGTCTCTTTACGGGTACAGTACAAACTACCGACATAGTCTAACATAATGGAATATGTATTTATTTTTCAATGATCACCGCATTTTTTCCACACCTTTTGTTTTTGAATGCCTGTTTCTTATGGAACAATTTGAGGTAATAGATGAGCGATGGGCCATTTAAGGGTGATAAAAAAACAATCGATCAAAGCAATTCATTTAAATATAAAGTGTTTTCAGATGTGTTCTGTTTTACTTTAATCGCATTTCAGCTGACAGAGCCAAAATTAAAATTGTAGGACTACTGTCCACATATTCAAGGGAAACGGCAGGTATCGATAGGTGAAGTCTTTCTTGACAGTAACAAACTAATAAGACATTGTATAAATACTTGTATAAATAGCACTGTCTAATTTATTTTCCTTATCAGTTGATAATGCTCGTGAGGAGCGAAACCGGTCCTGATCAAATAAATTTAAAGTTTAAAAAGTACTAAAAATCCTTTATTATTTTTATTAAAATAAGACATTGTTAAAAAAACATTTGTTTTTTTTTGTATTAAATTCATATTATTCAATTGATGGTCTGGATCGTTTTCAACCATAAAGAATAACAACCAACTGATTGCCATTATTTAAAGAAGTTTTTTCATACAAATTGTAGTTTTTTTTAAGAAAGTAAAGTGTTGAAATTTGTAGCATATTTTTTTCTTATCTACGTATGTAATTCAAGAAAAGATATTTTAATATCCCAAATTCACGGCTTAGCACAAAAGGGTAAATATTTGTAAGTTGAATAAAAGTACTTTTAACGACAATAACAGCTTATAATTTCTCAGAAATGGAGAATTTTAACTAACATTTCTCATCGGTTTGAATTCGTTTCTTTGTTACAGTTGTTTTTGGTCAAGTTTAAAGCAAGTGTATGTGACTTATAGCAAGTATTAAATAATTGCAGTTTCCTCCAGTTGCCGTGGCGTGCAAATGCTTGGATAATTACGTTTCGTATCCATTTCGAATACTTTGCACTGGAGCTTAAACATATCTAACGTAAAACATGGCGAGTGTAAAATACTCTCCGCATTGTTGCAGCTTGCAGCCCTCAACTCGAGAAACACACTGGCATGGAATAATCAGGATTGCCATATCACTATAACTTTCATAAATTAAGTTCAACTAAGCAATATAAACATTATATCGGTGAATATTTATTTGTACTATTGGTTAACCATCGTTATTTTTCGCTATTGTTTAATGGAATAAATAATAAATGAAATAAATACTAGGGGATAGTGATAAAGAGAACTAAATTGAAGACGCTGTACGGCCTGATGTCCTTGAAATGAATATAACTAACAAGCTTTTTTTCTTTTCAATGACTAAATAAAAAGTCGATTATAAAGGTATTTATTCCAGAACTATATTATCTAAATGTTACTACTTGTATAATGTTTGATTCATATAACTTGTCGAATAGTCCAAATACTTAATATATAAAATGTATTTGAATAATTCGTTATAATAGATGTATCACTTATTATTATGTCTTTACACTAAGGATTGATAGTGAACAATATTTAATTTACAACATTAAGTAGATTTCCTCAACTAAAATCTGCGATTTGTCACCCCTATGACTGGAAAAACACAGTTAGAGTGCAGTCGACTCTTTGCAAAGAACACAACCGGTATGTATATTTACGTTTGCATCATTTATTGTTACGGACGGTTGTTTAATTTAGAGTAGTTGCTCTGAGAAGACTGCGAAGCCACGATTAATCAGACTCAAACACGTCATTAAGAAGAAAAATTACGTTGCGAGATCTTGTTTTACTTAAAATAATTATTACCATATCGACTTTGGAAGACAAAAATACGTAACCCATGCATAAAAAATGTTTTATTGAAGATTTTGGGCCAAAGAAAAATTGTGAAATATACACAACCTTAAAGTGCACGGAGGCTGATAAACAAGTATTAAATCGACTTAATATAATATAAATTTAATCGGGTTCTTTGGTGTCGGATCTCATGGGTTTGAGTCCTAGTACGAACAGCATTTTTTCGATCGATTTATCGATTTCTGTTCGGGGGCACGGGTGTTCCCTCCGACCCTATCCAATCCTTTAATAACTGGGCGCAGTGAGAGCGATTTGTTAACCACTAGTCTTGTCCGAGCCTTATCCTTCGATTCCTACTACTCTCTTAGAAAAAGAGAGGTTGAGCAACTGAATAACTAACAGTTCTCATAGAAAAAATATATTAAGATACCTTCATTATGCTCCACAGTGGGAGCGGACATGAATAAAAAAATTGTTTAAGTAAAAACTTTTTTCCTGGTCGCAATTTTCTCAGCCATTCCTTTTTTCAAGCTTAAAATCTATTTTTTTTTTATTATTCTATAAATTACTTTATTTCTTACTATTTGATCAGTTGCGATGGCACTACCCTAACCCTTAACAGTATTCCATTGCATCACACATTTTTTGCGTTCCGTTTGAGCATTGTATGATCAATGGTCGAAAAAAGGCGTAAAATAAAATCAAAATATCCCATTTGTTTTTGGTCACGGGTCGGAAAAATTGTGGTCTATCCAGTATCCACCATATCCTATTTTTATACTTATATACGACAGTTCCTAAATCGTGCCGCTATTGAAAACATGAACTATTTTAATTTCATAATGGACGCACATAGAACAACTAAAATAAGGTGTTGACTCAATAACGGTATTTTTCTATTCTAAATTCACGTGGATAGCAAGGTGAAAAAGTTTTGATATGGTGTTTGATTCTTGGAAGGATTATCTCATGGAAATTCTTGTTTATCCGAAATTGCATATACTATATTTATATAAATTAACGACGTCATGTTTATCAATAAAAAAAACATTGTCTTGTATAATATAAGGTAATGTGACTTTATAACGCATAAGTGAAAAAAATAGAATTTTTTAACTCTTTATAGTGTAATTATGTAAAATGGTTTAGCAAAATATAACATTAGAGTTTTTTAAATGCTTATTCAAGCAAAAAAGGTTTCAGTAAATAAGTAAAGTAGAAAAAGATAACGACGCTTTGGTAAATATTACTTTTTAAGTTAATTTATGTTTGAAGTACGGGTGACTATTTTTGACACGTCAAATTAATATGCATATAACAGCTAGTATGCAATATATATGTAAATTGATGATTAACCTGGCTCAAGTTACAAACCCAGTTTGAGAAACGATAACTCAGTCAGCGGCTTCAAAGATGCTTAGCTGAATATATGTAGGCAGCAAGGAGTTACGGAAGCCAGCCAAGGTAAGTGGCACGTATGGAAAGTTCGTTAGCCTGTATTTGCTTACAAGAAAGTGGCACTGGGATGTAATTAATGCTTTGGAGCTTCACAAGTAGAGAATACCGGGAGTTTGGATCGCAAAGCCAGTGTGAAGCTTTCTCTGTGAGAACTTTTATTGACTTCAAATGCTTTTAAAATAACTACTTTGTAGATAATGCTGCCTTGGAGCTGTTCGGATGGTTTGCAGAGATACATTTGAACATTAAATACTTTTGTTTGGTTAAGAGCTTCGACTGTATAAACGTTTTCATGAAAAGCTTAAATGCTTCACGTATAAGTATGTATTATATATATGATACAGCACGGGCGTGGATCGAAGATTCTAAATGGAAAAACGCTTTATTGAAATTTTGAATGAAAAGAAACATTCGATGCCTTATAACTATAAGATTTCACATGTAATAAAATATATGTTATTACAAAAGTAATAAAATATATATACGGTTTTGACTGAAGGTGCTTAATGGAATTTAAATATCAGATTTAAAATACGATTAGTAAATAGTTCTTATTGTGAAAATATAGGGGAAAAATGTATCACTAAGTTTAACAGTTATTGATGGCGATCTGGATTAATTTTATTAATGGCTCGATGTTTGTGATGTTCAATCAATTTGGTATAATTACAATTTGTGTAAGTCTTTGAGTACATGTTTCATTAGATTCCATCATCTTTAAAAAGTAATTCAAAATGTTTCGAATTGCTGGAGGCGAAACACGTGTCACATTTTGTAACACAATACGTGGAAAGTTATTTTTATTTTATATTGGTCTAAACTAAGATTAAAAAAAAACTTTTACATACTCTTCTTTCGCGCAAAGTGAATATTTTTTTATATAAAAAAATATATTTGACATTACAAATAATGCCAATGCGTCAAAAATTTTAACGCATTCCGCGCAGTCTTTATCGGTCCGCGCAGTCTTATTCCGCAAATTTTATCGGTCCGCGCAGTCTCCGCGCAACCTTTGAAATTTCCGCGCAGCTAACCTTTCGGCTTAGAGGGAACGTTGACTATGATACATTTTTAATGGAGGTATTTTATCTGGAATTTCGAAATGTCGAAATACCGAATCTGATTCACTCTCCCGCTATAAGGTTCCCAATTGACCTTATTTTCTGCTTTGTTTATACTTTTTCAAAAACTGGTATTGATATTTGTAATATTGAAATCCCCAATTGTAATATTATGTGTAAATAATTAGATAAAATATTTAAAATTGATATAAAAACACGTTCATAACTACACTACACAAACACCAGGAAACTCGTAGAAATTATAGGTACATTCCGATATTGCGTACATATGACATCAAAAGCAATAAATACTTGACATGCGATGACAGGTCTACAGGGCGACAGCAAATAACTTGTTAATGCAAATTTGCACATGAGGCCGCCCTAAGCCACCTCCCACGCCTACTACAACACCTCGAATGGGGCGGGCCTCCCATTACAATGAACAACCATCACCAAGTTAACCGATACATATTGCCTTGTGATGACATATTACGGTTAGTTGAACACAATTTCCAACCATAGACAAGAAGAACTTTTGGTGAAAATTTCATAACGTGTAAGTATTTTTAACAACAAGATATGTTACAAATAATTAAGCATTATACGAGAATACTCTAATAGAAACATCAACGGTTAAGCCGACTAAATAAAGTAAGGCGATGTAAAATAGTTGGAATAGCAGTTTGATATTAAGAATATCAATAAACATTTAAATAAATACAACTGGTCCAGATATAAAATTTATTAAACCAAGAAAACGAACAAATTAAAAAATCAAAAAAATTCGATTCTATCAATGTATTCAAATATTCGATATCAAATAAAATAAAAATATAAAAAAAAAACATACTATTAAAAAAGAAGTGTTTTATTTTTTAGTATTGACAGTGACCACCTGTGTTCATCAACTACCTTTATACGACATAAATATACTAAAATACACTTTTATAAAAGGGTGTTGGTAACATAATAAATTGACAACGTTAAATACTTATGTAATCACACACTATTTGTTTATGGGAATATGATAATAATAAAAAATGAAGCCACTTTTAGGGTGTTTACAGGCAAATACTTGGCGGAAAGACATTGTATTTAAAAAAATATATCTGTACTAATTGCACTTTTATTTTAAATGTTCAAGTGCTGAACCAAGATAAGTGGTGTGAATTTTGAAGAGGTCAATTCTTTATATTTATTTGGTTCAAAATACCAAACGCAAACATTTTTGAGTGCAGAGAATATTGACTGATTTATATCAACTTAATGCTGAATTAAAAGATAAAGTAAGAAGAATTATATGTCAAAAAATATCAAACAGAAAAATAATAAGCAGTTCGCAAACATTTGTAGCCGTTGGAAATTAAGATAGGAAGTTTTAATAAATAATTCAAAACTTAGGTTTAATAGAAAGGTGAAAAACTTAACGTAATGTTTTTTTACGAAATTGATGAAATCTTTTTTTGTGCGAAACTCATTGCTTTTCAAATTCAATACTTTATAGTTAAGTAAGTTTTTCATTTCGTTAGTGTATGTTGAATGAATGCAATACTCACCAGCGTGGTAATGTCAGGATAGAAAATGATGATGTTCAATCAAGCCGATGCTCATTAAGCAAGCAAAGAGGAATCGCAGTTGTTGATTGCATGAATGAGAAATGGATATAAGAGTGGTATATGATGTAAATGCTTAAACGACATGGTTTCGCATAACAAATAATATCATCGACAATTAAACGGGCACCATAATATAAATTTTATTATAAACTGTATTGTAAATATTGCTAGTCTTAAAAATACCGTTGAATTAATTGTTAATGACATCTACAAATTAATTGTTCTAAACATTTTAAGTGTGTTTACTGTTCAGTTTAGTGTCACTAATTCATATTTTAGATCTATAAGTTCATATACAATAAATATAGAATTATTAGAAAAGTGCAAGGTGTAGGACTCGAAAAAACAAATAAATTCAAGTACTTAATATGTATTCAAATCGCTAGGGTCAAAAGTGACACTTATTAATATTTTGTACTTTTATTGAAAAAATATTTTCAATACCAATTGTTTGTTACACCTAATTAATTTTGTTTTGAATACATAACACTATAACATTGTATAATCTTATCAGTTCACTTTTAGGGTGTTCGCTGTCAATACTTGATGGAAAGGCATTATATTAATAGTCGATAATGTCCGTCCGTCCGTCTGTCCGTCTGTCCGTCTGTCTGTAAATTGTCCCCGATTTCCCCTTCCCCTCCTCCGCCCCAGCCACGCTGTCAACATTTTTTTATTCATACTAAAGAGATACTTTTTTCGTTTGTATATTATGGTCGCGATTTCGCCTATTCGATGACGTCAAGAAAGACGGTCCCCCTCCCCCCCATCCTGCCCCGCTGTCGTCATTAATTCATTTCTTCATTTTTCTCTGACGTCATGAGTGAATTTTTGAAATCATGACATTTTTATTTTATTATGTGTAAAAACAATTAATTTTCAAAAAATATTCTCTCAAGCTGTGGGATTCGATACCATGCCCCAATTTTCATGCGCGACGTTCGGACGGCTTACACACTGATCTACGAATCCACTTGAGAAAAGCGATATAAAAACTTTATATAATTTAAATAATACAAAGCAAAAAAAAAGAACGCGTTTTAAGTGAACTAATAATGACATCTGTGGGTGAAATCTTGCACTAAACGATTTTGAATTCCAAGATTTCCACCTGCAGGGTTGTGAACGGCTATATAGGGCTGCTCAATTATATATAATAATTTAATTAACTATTTATTTATATATATACGAAAAATGGTTGTTAGCAAACTTAAACATTATTCCAAAAATTAAATAATTTACGAGGTCTATTTCTGCTAATAGGAAAAATAATTGTTAGCAAACTTAAACATTATTCCAAAAATTAAGTAATTTACAAGGACTATTTTTGCTACTATGAAAAATAATTGTTAGCAAACTTAAAAATTATACCAAAAATAAAATAATTTACGAAATTTCTGCTTCTAAGAAAAATGGTTGTTAGCAAACTTAAACATTGTTCCAAAAATTAAGTAATTTACAAGGACTATTTTTGCTACTATGAAAAATGGTTGTTAGCAAACTTAAACATTATTCCAAAAATTAAATAATTTACGAGGTCTATTTCTGCTAATAGGAAAAATGGTTGTTAGCAAACTTAAACATTATTCCAAAAATTAAATAATTTACAAGGACTATTTTTGCTACTATGAAAAATAATTGTTAGCAAACTTAAAAATTATACCAAAAACAAAATAATTAACGAAATTTCTGCTTCTAAGAAAAATGGTTGTTAGCAAACTTAAACATTATTCCAAATATTAAATAATTTACGAGGTCTATTTCTGCTAATAGGAAAAATAATTGTTAGCAAACTTAAACATTATTCCAAAAATTAAGTAATTTACAAGGACTATTTTTGCTACTATGAAAAATGGTTGTTAGCAAATTTAAACATTATTCCAAAAATTAAATAATTTACGAGGTCTATTTCTGCTAATATGAAAAATTTTTGTTAGCAAACTTAAACATTATTCCAAAAATTAAATAATTTACAAGGACTATTTTTGCTACTATGAAAAATAATTGTTAGCAAACTTAAAAATTATACCAAAAACAAAATAATTAACGAAATTTCTGCTTCTAAGAAAAATGGTTGTTAGCAAACTTAAACATTATTCCAAATATTAAATAATTTACGAGGTCTATTTCTGCTAATAGGAAAAATAATTGTTAGCAAACTTAAACATTATTCCAAAAATTAAGTAATTTACAAGGACTATTTTTGCTACTATGAAAAATAATTGTTAGCAAACTTAAACATTATTCCAAAAATTAAGTAATTTACAAGGACTATTTTTGCTACTATGAAAAATAATTGTTAGCAAACTTAAAAATTATACCAAAAATAAAATAATTAACGAAATTTCTGCTTCTAAGAAAAATGGTTGTTAGCAAACTTAAACATTGTTCCAAAAATTAAGTAATTTACAAGGACTATTTTTGCTACTATGAAAAATGGTTGTTAGCAAACTTAAACATTATTCCAAAAATTAAATAATTTACGAGGTCTATTTCTGCTAATAGGAAAAATAATTGTTAGCAAACTTAAACATTATTCCAAAAATTAAATAATTTACAAGGACTATTTTTGCTACTATGAAAAATAATTGTTAGCAAACTTAAAAATTATACCAAAAACAAAATAATTAACGAAATTTCTGCTTCTAAGAAAAATGGTTGTTAGCAAACTTAAACATTATTCCAAATATTAAATAATTTACGAGGTCTATTTCTGCTAATAGGAAAAATAATTGTTAGCAAACTTAAACATTATTCCAAAAATTAAGTAATTTACAAGGACTATTTTTGCTACTATGAAAAATAATTGTTAGCAAACTTAAAAATTATACCAAAAATAAAATAATTAACGAAATTTCTGCTTCTAAGAAAAATGGTTGTTAGCAAACTTAAACATTATTCCCAAAATTAAATAATTTACGAGGTCTATTTCTGCTAATAGGAAAAATAATTGTTAGCAAACTTAAACATTATTCCAAAAATTAAGTAATTTACAAGGACTATTTTTGCTACTATGAAAAATGGTTGTTAGCAAATTTAAACATTATTCCAAAAATTAAATAATTTACGAGGTCTATTTCTGCTAATAGAAAAATAATTGTTAGCAAACTTAAACATTATTCCAAAAATTAAGTAATTTACAAGGACTATTTTTGCTACTATGAAAAATAATTGTTAGCAAACTTAAAAATTATACCAAAAATAAAATAATTAACGAAATTTCTGCTTCTAAGAAAAATGGTTGTTAGCAAACATAAACATTATTCCAAAAATTAAATAATTTACAAGGACTATTTTTGCTACTATGAAAAATAATTGTTAGCAAACTTAAAAATTATACCAAAAACAAAATAATTAACGAAATTTCTGCTTCTAAGAAAAATGGTTGTTAGCAAACTTAAACATTATTCCAAATATTAAATAATTTACGAGGTCTATTTCTGCTAATAGGAAAAATAATTGTTAGCAAACTTAAACATTATTCCAAAAATTAAGTAATTTACAAGGACTATTTTTGCTACTATGAAAAATAATTGTTAGCAAACTTAAAAATTATACCAAAAACAAAATAACTAACGAAATTTCTGCTTCTAAGAAAAATGGTTGTTAGCAAACTTAAACATAATTCCAAATATTAAATAATTTACGAGGTCTATTTCTGCTAATAGGAAAAATAATTGTTAGCAAACTTAAACATTATTCCAAAAATTAAGTAATTTACAAGGACTATTTTTGCTACTATGAAAAATGGTTGTTAGCAAATTTAAACATTATTCCAAAAATTAAATAATTTACGAGGTCTATTTCTGCTAATAGAAAAAATAATTGTTAGCAAACTTAAACATTATTCCAAAAATTAAGTAATTTACAAGGACTATTTTTGCTACTATGAAAAATAATTGTTAGCAAACTTAAAAATTATACCAAAAACAAAATAACTAACGAAATTTCTGCTTCTAAGAAAAATGGTTGTTAGCAAACTTAAACATTATTCCAAATATTAAATAATTTACGAGGTCTATTTCTGCTAATAGGAAAAATAATTGTTAGCAAACTTAAACATTATTCCAAAAATTAAGTAATTTACAAGGACTATTTTTGCTACTATGAAAAATAATTGTTAGCAAACTTAAAAATTATACCAAAAACAAAATAACTAACGAAATTTCTGCTTCTAAGAAAAATGGTTGTTAGCAAACTTAAACATTATTCCAAATATTAAATAATTTACGAGGTCTATTTCTGCTAATAGGAAAAATAATTGTTAGCAAACTTAAACATTATTCCAAAAATTAAGTAATTTACAAGGACTATTTTTGCTACTATGAAAAATGGTTGTTAGCAAATTTAAACATTATTCCAAAAATTAAATAATTTACGAGGTCTATTTCTGCTAATAGAAAAAATAATTGTTAGCAAACTTAAACATTATTCCAAAAATTAAGTAATTTACAAGGACTATTTTTGCTACTATGAAAAATAATTGTTAGCAAACTTAAAAATTATACCAAAAACAAAATAACTAACGAAATTTCTGCTTCTAAGAAAAATGGTTGTTAGCAAACTTAAACATTATTCCAAATATTAAATAATTTACGAGGTCTATTTCTGCTAATAGGAAAAATAATTGTTAGCAAACTTAAACATTATTCCAAAAATTAAGTAATTTACAAGGACTATTTTTGCTACTATGAAAAATGGTTGTTAGCAAATTTAAACATTATTCCAAAAATTAAATAATTTACGAGGTCTATTTCTGCTAATAGAAAAAATAATTGTTAGCAAACTTAAACATTATTCCAAAAATTAAGTAATTTACAAGGACTATTTTTGCTACTATGAAAAATAATTGTTAGCAAACTTAAAAATTATACCAAAAATAAAATAATTAACGAAATTTCTGCTTCTAAGAAAAATGGTTGTTAGCAAACTTAAACATTATTCCAAATATTAAATAATTTACGAGGTCTATTTCTGCTAATAGGAAAAATAATTGTTAGCAAACTTAAACATTATTCCAAAAATTAAGTAATTTACAAGGACTATTTTTGCTACTATGAAAAATGGTTGTTAGCAAACTTAAACATTATTCCAAAAATTAAATAATTTACGAGGTCTATTTCTGCTAATAGAAAAAATAATTGTTAGCAAACTTAAACATTATTCCAAAAATTAAGTAATTTACAAGGACTATTTTTGCTACTATGAAAAATGGTTGTTAGCAAACTTAAACATTATTCCAAAAATTCAATAATTTACGAGGACTATTTTTGCTACTATGAAAAATGGTTGTTAGCAAACTTAAACATTATTCCAAAAATTAAATAATTTACGAGGTCTATTTCTGCTAATAGGAAAAATAATTGTTAGCAAACTTAAACATTATTCCAAAAATTAAGTAATTTACAAGGACTATTTTTGCTACTATGAAAAATAATTGTTAGCAAACTTAAAAATTATACCAAAAATAAAATAATTAACGAAATTTCTGCTTCTAAGAAAAATGGTTGTTAGCAAACATAAACATTATTCCAAAAATTAAATAATTTACAAGGACTATTTTTGCTACTATGAAAAATAATTGTTAGCAAACTTAAAAATTATACCAAAAACAAAATAATTAACGAAATTTCTGCTTCTAAGAAAAATGGTTGTTAGCAAACTTAAACATTATTCCAAATATTAAATAATTTACGAGGTCTATTTCTGCTAATAGGAAAAATAATTGTTAGCAAACTTAAACATTATTCCAAAAATTAAGTAATTTACAAGGACTATTTTTGCTACTATGAAAAATAATTGTTAGCAAACTTAAAAATTATACCAAAAATAAAATAATTAACGAAATTTCTGCTTCTAAGAAAAATGGTTGTTAGCAAACTTAAACATTATTCCAAAAATTAAATAATTTACGAGGTCTATTTCTGCTAATAGGAAAAATAATTGTTAGCAAACTTAAACATTATTCCAAAAATTAAGTAATTTACAAGGACTATTTTTGCTACTATGAAAAATAATTGTTAGCAAACTTAAAAATTATACCAAAAACAAAATAACTAACGAAATTTCTGCTTCTAAGAAAAATGGTTGTTAGCAAACTTAAACATTATTCCAAATATTAAATAATTTACGAGGTCTATTTCTGCTAATAGGAAAAATAATTGTTAGCAAACTTAAACATTATTCCAAAAATTAAGTAATTTACAAGGACTATTTTTGCTACTATGAAAAATGGTTGTTAGCAAACTTAAACATTATTCCAAAAATTAAATAATTTACGAGGTCTATTTCTGCTAATAGAAAAATAATTGTTAGCAAACTTAAACATTATTCCAAAAATTAAGTAATTTACAAGGACTATTTTTGCTACTATGAAAAATAATTGTTAGCAAACTTAAAAATTATACCAAAAATAAATTAATTAACGAAATTTCTGCTTCTAAGAAAAATGGTTGTTAGCAAACTTAAACATTATTCCAAAAATTAAATAATTTACGAGGTCTATTTTTGCTACTATGAAAAATAATTGTTAGCAAACTTAAAAATTATACCAAAAACAAAATAATTAACGAAATTTCTGCTTCTAAGAAAAATGGTTGTTAGCAAACTTAAACATTATTCCAAAAATTAAATAATTTACGAGGTCTATTTCTGCTAATAGGAAAAATAATTGTTAGCAAACTTAAACATTATTCCAAAAATTAAGTAATTTACAAGGACTATTTTTGCTACTATGAAAAATAATTGTTAGCAAACTTAAAAATTATACCAAAAATAAAATAATTAACGAAATTTCTGCTTCTAAGAAAAATGGTTGTTAGCAAACATAAACATTATTCCAAAAATTAAATAATTTACAAGGACTATTTCTGCTAATAGGAAAAATAATTGTTAGCAAACTTAAACATTATACCAAAAATAAAATAATTAACGAAATTTCTGCTTCTAAGAAAAATGGTTGTTAGCAAACTTAAACATTATTCCAAAAATTAAATAATTTACGAGGTCTATTTCTGCTAATAGGAAAAATAATTGTTAGCAAACTTAAACATTATTCCAAAAATTAAGTAATTTACAAGGACTATTTTTGCTACTATGAAAAATAATTGTTAGCAAACTTAAAAATTATACCAAAAACAAAATAACTAACGAAATTTCTGCTTCTAAGAAAAATGGTTGTTAGCAAACTTAAACATTATTCCAAATATTAAATAATTTACGAGGTCTATTTCTGCTAATAGGAAAAATAATTGTTAGCAAACTTAAACATTATTCCAAAAATTAAGTAATTTACAAGGACTATTTTTGCTACTATGAAAAATGGTTGTTAGCAAACTTAAACATTATTCCAAAAATTAAATAATTTACGAGGTCTATTTCTGCTAATAGAAAAAATAATTGTTAGCAAACTTAAACATTATTCCAAAAATTAAGTAATTTACAAGGACTATTTTTGCTACTATGAAAAATAATTGTTAGCAAACTTAAAAATTATACCAAAAAAAAAATAATTAACGAAATTTCTGCTTCTAAGAAAAATGGTTGTTAGCAAACATAAACATTATTCCAAAAATTAAATAATTTACAAGGACTATTTTTGCTACTATGAAAAATAATTGTTAGCAAACTTAAAAATTATACCAAAAACAAAATAATTAACGAAATTTCTGCTTCTAAGAAAAATGGTTGTTAGCAAACTTAAACATTATTCCAAAAATTAAGTAATTTACAAGGACTATTTTTGCTACTATGAAAAATAATTGTTAGCAAACTTAAACATTATTCCAAAAATTAAGTAATTTACAAGGACTATTTTTGCTACTATGAAAAATAATTGTTAGCAAACTTAAAAATTATACCAAAAACAAAATAACTAACGAAATTTCTGCTTCTAAGAAAAATGGTTGTTAGCAAACTTAAACATTATTCCAAATATTAAATAATTTACGAGGTCTATTTCTGCTAATAGGAAAAATAATTGTTAGCAAACTTAAACATTATTCCAAAAATTAAGTAATTTACAAGGACTATTTTTGCTACTATGAAAAATGGTTGTTAGCAAACTTAAACATTATTCCAAAAATTAAATAATTTACGAGGTCTATTTCTGCTAATAGAAAAAATAATTGTTAGCAAACTTAAACATTATTCCAAAAATTAAGTAATTTACAAGGACTATTTTTGCTACTATGAAAAATAATTGTTAGCAAACTTAAAAATTATACCAAAAAAAAAATAAGTAACGAAATTTCTGCTTCTAAGAAAAATGGTTGTTAGCAAACATAAACATTATTCCAAAAATTAAATAATTTACAAGGACTATTTTTGCTACTATGAAAAATAATTGTTAGCAAACTTAAAAATTATACCAAAAACAAAATAATTAACGAAATTTCTGCTTCTAAGAAAAATGGTTGTTAGCAAACTTAAACATTATTCCAAATATTAAATAATTTACGAGGTCTATTTCTGCTAATAGGAAAAATAATTGTTAGCAAACATAAACATTATTCCAAAAATTAAGTAATTTACAAGGACTATTTTTGCTACTATGAAAAATAATTGTTAGCAAACTTAAAAATTATACCAAAAATAAAATAATTAACGAAATTTCTGCTTCTAAGAAAAATGGTTGTTAGCAAACTTAAACATTATTCCAAAAATTAAATAATTTACGAGGTCTATTTCTGCTAATAGGAAAAATAATTGTTAGCAAACTTAAACATTATTCCAAAAATTAAGTAATTTACAAGGACTATTTTTGCTACTATGAAAAATAATTGTTAGCAAACTTAAAAATTATACCAAAAACAAAATAACTAACGAAATTTCTGCTTCTAAGAAAAATGGTTGTTAGCAAACATAAACATTATTCCAAAAATTAAATAATTTACAAAATTTCTGCTATTACGAAAAATAGTTGTTAGCAAACTAGAACATTATTCCAAAAATAAATAATTTACAATTTAAATACTGCAGGGCAGGGCTGTCGATATACGCCCCGAGATATTTCTTTTACTATCAGAATTTCTGGATTATTCAATAAATAGGTTAGTAATTTATTTTTCACGCCAGTAACTTTTCTGACTACTTAAAAATGCAACAAAAATCTCTCCGTTGAGGTCAACGGGCTTACAGCTAGTTATATTAATAACACAATATTCCTTTGTACTTTATCCCATTTTATTTTAAAGGTCAGGACCGGTTTCGCTCATTGCGAGCATTGTCAACTGATACTTAACTCTTATCAGTTGATAATGCTCGTCATGAGCGAAACCAGCCTGACCTTATGAAATAAAAGCGGAATTATTACAAATGAGTATTTTATTTTTCTCGTGCTTGAAATTAATTTCTGTAATCGAATATTTAGACATATGTGAAAAAATACGGAATAAGAAATACATTCTTGAGATTATTAAGTTCATAAAAAAGTATTGTAGCGTTGAAGCAAAACTAGTTGGGTTATAAAACATTGCTTAAGTATGATATATGTAATACGACTTGATTAATCAATGCCTAACTAATGAAAAAAATACACAATTTGATAATATTTTAAATAAATAAAAAATGGCGAATATGCTTGTAAGATTACCGACAGTATTTCTGTAGCAATAACAATGTTTTCAGCATAAAGAAAATAAAATATACTTGCGTAGAAGTGAACGAAATTGTGCCTTCTTAATCTTTATGGCTTATCAATTTACGGTTGATCGAGTCTTGTTAAAAAAACTGACATTAAACGGCGCAAGGGTAATTAAGAAATATCTTATGAAGTTTTTTTAGATTAATGATTTATGGTTGATCGGAAATAATTGATTACTTCGCACAGAATCAAGATTTTTCTATTATCTGTCGTCATTGTAACATTTCCTATTAACACCAAGTAACGATGATATTATCTTTGACGTACAATGCGAAGAATTTCGTTTGATGGAATTGAAATTATTACTTCATTGATACAAACATAGTAATAATTGAATTCCGAGAATAAATGAATGCTTATTAATTGTAGTATACCAAAATACCAGCTTGAATTATATATGTTTAACCAAATCAAATATTGATGAGAGACGTTATCTACATACCAAAGAATGTATAGAAAATATAATACATCTAACCACATAAAACAAACGGTATAAATTAGAATTATTTTCATAATGTACGTTTCCATAATAATCTTGGCCGAAAACGACCCGGGTTTCGCCTCTCGGCATCTTCCGGTGCTATTCAGTGCGCGATTATACGGTATAAGCTGTCTGAAGCAAAGGTTAGGAAGTGTATGCTTGTTAAAGAGAACGAAGTATCTTTGGGGTTGAAGAACTGGTGATGCACAACATTGATCAGACGAAATTGGAAACCAACAACTAAAAATAATTAATAACGGTACGTTCATAACCGTCGTAATACGTGAAGTGTTTCGACAATATACTTATTTCTTTACAGTTACTGATTGAAACGAAAAAAGTAAGGGTAATAAAAACACCTAAAATAATATAAAATAAAAATAAAAATAATAGAAGATTTTTAGTATTTTCTCCACCTAAAATTTATTTGATCAGGACCGGTTTCACTCCTCACGAGCATTATCATCTGATAAGGAAAATAAATTAAGCAGTGCTATTTATACAAGTTAAATTGAAATAAAAAGGTGTAAGCAATTACTAAGAATTAAAAGGATTTACAAATTACATTATAATTACACAAAATTAAAATGCTTAACACCTATAACATACAATTAAAAAATCATCAATTAATATAAGTGGCAAATGATGTCAATTATAAACACAATTAAAATATGGGAAATTTTTAAACAAAATGAAACTCTACATTACTAAAGTGAATAACTATATATGAAAGTGAATATAAAATACATTATGGTTTATAAACAATCATGAAATTAAAATCCTAAAAAATGAATGGCTCTGAAGCCATGCAAAGGGTCAAAAAAGGCCCTTTATAAAACGAAGACGTCTAGAAAGACTACTGAAAAATGGCGCGTCTGTCATGAGAACTATTAATCAGTCAGTATTATGAGTAGATATGGAGAACCCCAGTATAATACTCCGTTGAAAAATATTATATTCCAAAGAAACGAAATTAAATCGCTTTCCAAACGTTTATGGCTAGTGAAATATGTTATTGTGCCAGCCGGCTTTATATACAATGCAACTATAGACAAACTAGGAAAATAAATCAAACAGTGTCACGTCAAAGAAGCTGGTGTAAGAAATAAGTTGATTATTGTGAACAAAATTCATTTTAAATGACGAAACAATAAATTATATATCTAAACAACACACCATAACATAATCCTATATTAAAAAATAAAAATAATAAAACATATTTAGTACTTTTTCCAGCATTATCAACTGATCAGTTGATAATGCTCGCTATGAGCGAAACCGGTCCTGATCAAATATATTTTATGTGGAAAAAGTACTAAAAATGTTTTATAATTTTTATTATAATGCCATTCCACCAAGTATTGGCAGTGAACATCTTAAAAGTGATAATCCTATATGTCTAAAACAAAATTTATCGTAGCCGAATGATCCGTGATTCCATTTCTATCTAAATAAATAGAGAAATATTAAATTTAAATTCTGGACATGTCGTATAGTGAAGATATTGTTTTATAAAATCCAGATTGTGTATCGTCAAAATTTATGTGAGTAATCAATTTTTAAATTAATAGTAATACATAGTTTAAACAATCTAATTATTTGAACACACGCAAATCAAAATTACGTACACGGCGATTTATATACATATATTTTCGTAATAAATTTCGTTAATCTGCAATGCATTTGGGGATTGCACTCGCATAAAAAAGTGTAATAAATTTCGTTATACAGCAGACCAAACTTTTCCAATTGAATTATTCCAGCAAATGATAACTGCCCGAACAAAAGCAGTAAACTTGATTAACAATGCACATATTTTACCAATCATCTATTTACAATAAAATAAAAAAACGACTGTACTGGTATTTTTGTAAACTGGCCGTTGCAGTCTAAGTCCCACATAGCTACATCATAATGTTGTAAGCCAATACTTATGTTTTGAATTATTACAGTTCAAACATATACATTTTCAAGTATGTGAATTGGACAAACAATTATCGTTTTCAAATCTGGGATAATATCTAACATATATTATAGTACAAAATTTCAAACTACGAAATACGGAATTTATATCAACGATGTTTAAGAAAGTCTATAATCACATTGAAAAAAATTCTTGATTTACTGAGCACTTTTTTACTTAGCACTCACTTTATCTTAAAAAAAACATGAAATCAAACTAAAAGTATGCTTTGTACGTTCAATATTGTGGGCAAAAATAAGTAAGGCTTTTTTTATTATAAGTGAAAAAACTATTAATGTATTACAGTTCTAAAATTATTAATTTGTATATGGTTAAGCCATTTCCGCTTACGGCCTCGTCAGATATTTGTTTTAACTTACTTAAGCTATATATACATATATATAAATACTGATGTAAAAAGAAAACTATAGTATTAAACGTAATAAATTTACTTAATTTTTTTCTCGAAACTATAACAAATATTGAATTGTTAACTAGTATTTGAAGCATATAACTTTATTTAAGAATAATCAGTCAAATAATGATCAAAATGTGTAAACCGAAACAAATAAAATATATTGATCAATAACTGTACAAAATAGTAAACGTACTAAAATTATTGCATTGTTATTTGGCCGTAGTATTGAGCTTATTGGCTTTTCACAGATACAAAATAAAGCAATAAACGAGTTCGCAATTTGTTGCACTAATGACAAAGTCGGCGCTTAAATTAGATGTGGTGGAAGTTAATGACATTTTTAAATCCGTAATGACATTAAAATAAATGCAATGTGCGTAATTTTATTTAATTAGGTGCAATATGATGAAACTAATTACGTTATTTTCACCACACTACGCCCACATAAACAGCAACAACGAATTAATGTGATACATTAAAAAATAAAACAATTACGTTTTAAATACGAAATAATTATCATTGAAGTATATGTTAATGTTTTCAAAAACGAATAAATAATTAAAATTTTAACAAATGATACTAAATCTAGCAACAATATTGAGAGAAAACAAAGAAAATTGAGATAAATACAACTCTAGTTATGAATATAGATATATGGCACAAGGGACAAGCCATGTACATTTATTTTTTAATAGCTGTTTGTTACTCAGTCGCTCAACTTCGCGTTTTCAAAGAGAGTAGTAGGGATAAAAGGATAAGGCTAAGAAATAACTAGTGGTTAACTAATCTCCCAGTTATTGAAGAATGAGAAGGGTGGGAGGGAAATTAAGACATCACAAACACCCATGCCATCGAACAGAAATCGATCGAAAAATGCTGTTCTTAAAGGGAATTGAACCCGTGAGATCTGGCGCAGAAGCCAACAACGCTTACCGCTGCACCATAGGACCATGATTATATTAGGTAAACGGAAAGAAATGACATTTTTTGTTATTGTGACAAAAAAATTTTTTTAAAAAAAAATGATAACAATATTATTGGTCTATTAATTTTCCTCGTTGTCTTTTTTCGTCCTCCATAAAAGAGGCAACTTTTTGATACCCTTTTCGTAAACTATCGGTGACTTACTGGCAAAATACCAAATCCAGGTGATTTTTCACCGGTCAGCGTTTGTAAATTTTTTGTCACGATGTGAATGCTTCATCGACTTGAAGAGATAATAATCCGAAGGTGCTATGTCCGGGGAATATGAGGATGTGGCAGAAGTTCGAAATCAAGTTCTCTTATTTTTTGCTGGTGTAATTTTGCTGCATGAGGTTCGCATTGTAATTGTTGTAAAATTCCGCCTATTTGTGATTGACCAAAAGATCGTTTTTTTAATAACTCTGCTTTTAATCGTTCTAGGTGAGCACTGTTTGGCGCTGCCGTAACTGTTTCGACCAGATTTCAATAATTCAAAATGTATTAATCTTCGAAAACATACCCACCAAATCACCAAAACAAAACTTTTTTAACGTCCATGTTGGCCGAGGCGTAGGCACAGGTACGTGAGTTGGTGATAGCCATTGTTTTTTCCCCTGATATTACTGTATAAGGATCCCATTTTTTTGTCCCAGGTATTTATCTTGTCTGAGTATTGGAGCCGTTTCCGTGCCCGGGCTTAGAGAAGCACAGTTGGTCACGCTTGTTCCAAGGCCGTTTGAGAGTGTGTGTTTTGAGAGACGCTATGGCCTGTGTTTTTTTTCCCCATCTTTTCAGATGATCTTGCACGTTGTTATTGGACAGCCAAAGTCGTGTGACAATTCCTTCACTTCTTTACGAGGATCAGCTTTCCCCAAATGATTTTAGGACGTCATCATCGATTTTGAGGTGACTTCCTGATTTTGGTATGTCCTTTAACTACCTATCGCCACTTTTGAACATTAGAAACCATCTAAAGCACTTACAAAGTTTCAAGAAGTCACCGTAATGTCAAAATGGTTTCGTTAGCTTTTTTTGGTTTTAATCTTATCGAATAAAGACAGCATAAAACAGCGCAAATGTGTTTATTCAATCTCAGCTTCTCAATTTTTCACAACGGCCAAAAAAAAATATAAAACATGTTGATATGGAAGGTACACACAGAGCTTTAAATATACCAAACCTGACGTGTTAGCTCAACGGCAACCGTTGACAAACAGATTTTAAAAGGTGAAGCGCCAGAAAAAGTCATTTCTTTACGTTTTACCTAATAATAAGTAATAAATTGGGAGAGATATACACAATATAAATTTTAATAGAATTATTAGATACTTAATAATAATATGTAATACATACATGGAACAGATAAACACTATAGACATTTATCAAGGTTAAAACTCAGGTCTTTCAATACTCCGTCTAAAGAATGCTATAGTTTTCAAATGTCCATAAAATGAACGTATTGAATTGATCAAATACGGAAGTGGTGTTATCATTAAACTCTACAAACATCTCAAGTTAGCTCTGTGTATGGAAAACATATTCACGCGCTGAGCTTTGTGTCAATTCCTGTAAAGGAAATATTGTCGCATAGCATTAACTCTGAGTGTAGAAAGTATTGAAAGTTCCTTATTGCAGTGAATAAGAAATAATATTGCCTGAAGAGAAATCGTTCATACCCTTTCTCGCAGAATGTCGCAGTTGAGATTGATAAATGATACAGTGAACTTACTGAGAAACCAATTTTCTCATAGTGAACACTCACACCTGTTTCATTGGAAGTGTTATATTAACCTACCTTATCTTTTGAAAAGTATGACAACTGTCAAAATTCATATTGAAATAAACGGTTAAGATAACGACGCATGATGTAGATTATTTTAATAAAGAACTGTCGAGCGAAGCGTAGTATCGTATCTAAATATTATATTTATTGTCTTCTTGTATGACGCGTCAATTGATAATTATATATTATTTTTCATTTGAAAAATACGTTTTTTTTTAATTTACATCCTGGGTTTTTGCCATCAAAGGGCGGCAAGTGTTAAAACGTGTTTTTTCACTTGGTTCTTTAAGGGCGAGCATCATATCGGAAGTATTTTTTAGTACCGTAGAGAAAGTGTTAATACGAATAAGATGACCTTTTTTTTTGAATATAAAATTTATGGAGCTTTAAGTACCAGGACGCGCTAGCGTCAAGGTTCTTCTAGTCTCCTTCATCGATAAAGTTTTTGAAAAATTGTAAATTCTATCCCTTTACCATCGTTTGCAGACGGAAGGGCGTGATCACTACAGAGATAAGAGTTGATAATACCAATTGCTCTCTATTGAAACTTCAGTGATAAGTTTCCATAAGTCTTTAAAGTAAGTTATTAGGTTATCTTATTGTTAATAGGAATAAGATAACCTAATTACTTACTATAAAGACTTATGAAAACTTATCACTGTAGTTTCAATAGAGAGCAATTGGTATTATCAACTTTATTAAGTATGTTTTAGAGATCTCAATATTAATTATTACATACTTTTAGCATACATTTTCGAAACTGAAAACTATTTCTGAGGATGCCTCACTGAAGACACTATTTTAATGTGTCTTCATAAAGTACCAACTAAAGTACTACCATAGCTACCGTATTTTACGCATAACGAGCTAACGAACACTGAATTAAAATCGGATTATATAGGGGTCGGGCGTCGGTGGCGGGGGAGACTGAGGCGGCAATCCGATCACGAGCCTCCCATAAT
Source organism: Himalopsyche anomala (assembly GCA_031772345.1). Lineage (NCBI taxonomy): Eukaryota > Metazoa > Arthropoda > Insecta > Trichoptera > Rhyacophilidae > Himalopsyche > Himalopsyche anomala. The sequence goes on along the minus strand of CM062824.1, from coordinate 6,740,650 downwards.
GATGCACAGGTGATAATCGCGACGCGGAACCTTCCCGCCGAGGCACCGCGGCGCCGACGCCGTGCCCAGCTTTTGTCGACTCGCAATGAGCTTTCAAGATTAAGCTTTTACTGGTAGAGATAGTAGAGGCTTTAAAAGAGATTTGAGAATCGATTGCGCCGTGATTGTATTTTTAATCGTTCATTATATTTATAAACGTAGCTAAAATAAATAAAGGTGCTTTAGGTTGGGCATTAAAACAAATGGAAAACAATTAAATAAATATGATCACATATACACAATTTGCAATTTCTTATAATGGTCACATATTTCTCTAAAAATGGAATTTTCTTTCTATGAAAACGATGAGTATAATTGGATTCATCTTTAAATATATCCAACTCCAGGGCGAGTACACAAATATAATGTATTAATCAATTCCACAAACCTTTAGTTATTTACTAAATTCAATAAACGAACATATTTTATAGAAAATATGAATATAAAAGTACATAATTGTATGTTTAGGACAGTACTAGTTGTACAAAAAAAGTTTATTTATTTACCCTGTCCTGTCTTCAAAACCGGATAGTGAATGAATAGTTAAAGAAAAAATAGTGTTCAAATATTTAATTCATACGTTATTTAAATAATAACCTACATACGAAATTAATACCAAATATGTCTTTGGTGACAGATTTTATTTATAGTTTATTGTTGATATTTACTGAAATGAAATAATGAATGGTTAAATTAAAATTAGGGATTATGTGCTCGTATCAAAATAGCCAACATATGGCAGATAAAATAATATGGGCCCTCTAGAGGTAAAGTGAGCTAACTAGTAAAATGATAAAACTTTTTTCTTGGACTTCTAAGTACAATCACGCCTTTATTTAGTATTTTGGGGGATTGCATATTTTTATTTTACGCTAACTATTGTAAAATGTGTATTAACTGAGGTTACTTTACTTTTATGATACTTTAAGACGTGTAGAATATAACATCGCACCTATATTTTTTTTAAATACCACTTGGTTTAGTTCACTTCTAATGGACCCATATGTTTGTTTTTTATGTTTATGTTGATGTTTTTATGTATAAATTACTCTTTATTTATTGTGAACATTCTCTTGAATATTCTATACATATAAACCGTTGACAGACACATACAAACTATAATATTCAATAAAGGTTTGGTGCACAATAATTAATAATTAAAACGGTATGAGAATTTTTTTTAGATCACAGGTTCCCAACCTTTTTCGGGTGGCGACCCCTTTTTATAAAAGCCATGTGACCAGCGGCTCTGATGCAATTAAAAAAAGGCATTTTTTTCCAATAAGGTAATTTTAGTTGACTGTAGTTTAAGTTTTGCTGTTCAATTCCAAAATCGAAAAAAGTTGGAAACCCTTCGCGACCCAAAGATTGGGAACCCGTGCTTTAGACGCATATAAAAATGTGATATTTTTTATGTGTCGTTTATAAAAAATCGCAAGACAAAAATGTATGTGTGAATTGACTTATAAGTACACAAAAAAATATATACGACATCAGTAGCCTTTGCTTACCACGTCAGTATCGGTGATAGTTTTCCAATACGAGTGACAGAACTCACATGTGGCGTGTGACGTTGTGGCAGAGCCAATTACAAGACTGTTAAACGATGATTGGTTGCTCATTGATGGGGTAATCAGTAATCACTTTGAGGTTAGTCGAGCCTCATACGTTACGGGGACACGCAATAAAATGGAATGGATAGGTTGTGTTGAATTGAAATCACACAAGGGAAATGTATGAATATAATTAGTTACTCATATTATCAACATGTATAATGATCATATCATATTTAGATTTTCATTCCATCCAATAAAACACTTTTTCTACAGGATTTTGAAACAACACGCTCCATCAAAACGAACAAATATTATATTTTTACACGAAACACGTTTCCAGGCACAACAAAAAAAAACACATACGTGGATAATAACAAGTGATTCAACAACACTAGACAGTTATAAGAAACAAAAGGATTCATAAGATTCTAATGTATTAGTCGTGTCAGATATTTCTAGCGATGAAAGTGAAAGTGATTTATGTCCAGTTCCTCATAAAAGTCCACATGTATAATAAAGAAGCGAAGAAAAGTATATTTTTCTTAATGAACAATATTTTGTGTAATTTACTTCATTATTTATTGTTGATTTTTTTTAAAACCAATTATACATTTTTAATATTATTTTTAAACGGTTTTTCTGGAACATATCTAACTCTTAAAAAAAAGGTTGAGCGTATTTAACCTTATTCCGCCTTCCCGAAATTTCGATTAATTATAGAGGAAATTAGGCGAGGAGAAGTAAACATAAAAAGTAGAAATATCAATAACATGGTATAAAATTAAATTTTCCTGTTTTTCTATTTACTGTGTAACAAATGGTGACATATGTTTAGCCTCTTTAAAAAGCATCTTCCGACTAACTACTGAAAGGTTATTACGAATTAACTAAACATTGATTCCAGTTGAGAAGCGTCATCAGACATAACATCGCAAGATTAAGAATAAACTAAAAATTGATTTTTATTGAAGGAAAACACGTGTCAAAATTTTTAACAAAATGGAATGATAAAGTAATCAAATTTAATTTTATATAATAAAATGGAGTTGGTTTTTATTATTATTTTCTACTAGACGTAAAGAAGGAGCTTGGCACAAATAATAAAAGTACTGATATCAAGTTAATTACTTGTATGAGGAAGGATAAATCTTTGGGATTTAAATTTGGCAATGGTGAATCGCCTGACCTATTTAAAAGAACTATGATTTTTTTTACATTCAGTTTAATTATAAGTTGAATCATCTTTTACTTGGTTTTCTCTACTGTATCGCCCGGTTTTAAAACTATCTAACTTTTGACGTGAAAGAAGTAACGAGCTGATTAGGGCATCCATCCCCGGGATCCCGTCCAATTTTTTGATCCCGAAAACCCAGGATCCCGGGATTTCGGGATTGAGAAATTTTGAGCAATTCCCGAAAATTGATAGGATTTTGGTATTGGACGAGCTACAAAAAAACGAGTTTCGGAGATAGTCTGGGGAAAAAGTATAGCGAATTGAGAATTTCAAATTCCCAAAATTCCAGTGAGCTAAAAAAAAACGAGTTTTGGAGATAATCTGGGGAAAAGTATAGTGAACTGAGGATTTCAAATTCCTCAGTGATTGGATTCCCAGGATTGGATTCCCAGGATTGAAAATTAATCAATCCCGAAATCGCGGGATTAAAAAAAGGCTCTGGGATTGGATACCCTTGTGCTGATAGTAGGCACGCACATCTACAATTTGTTTCATATATTTATAAATATACTGCTACTTTATTGTCACGCAATTGTTATAGTTACTAAACAAGAAAACATTTTAAATTATGTAAGTATCGCTAGATTATTTTTTTTACTTTGATCATGAAATGATATATATATGCAGAGAAACAATATCAAACGACTAAGCACACCATAAAATGATGAAAAAATATGAGATATAAAATCTGGTGTAATATCGCATGTGGGACAGAGAACCTCTCGATTCTAGAAAATCTTGTGCATACAGATTCCCTCGTAGATAAACGCAACGTTTTACTTTACAAACAAGTGCAATTTGAGTCTGTCCACGTACTTTCTGAATCACATTGGCGCCGAGACGGCAAGCCAAAAACTTGTTTCTGCAGCGCCTAAAAAAAGGCAGTTGCCAAGTTTTCTTCACTCGAGAACGCCTCATTGAAATAAGGGCGCGAATGAATTGGCAATCAAAACTTTGGATGCGAGGCTTTTGGGACTTGGCGCGGACGGGGGTGGGTTCGAGAGAATCCTTAAAGCGGGGAGTGTCATTAGCTGCCTTACTCCCCCTATAATGCAAAGTAAGTACTCCAAGATCCTTACCTAATTAATTCACGGTTTGTGCGATAGAAGGCATTATATTCAGCGTAATTAATTAATACTCACAATTGAAGATATTGCTGCACCTATAGAAACAATGTGAGTAATGGAATCGAATGGTAATTACTGACGAAGATAATAGAACGTTGGAATGTAAGATGCTTAATTTCATAATAAATAAAGTTCTATAAATAACTAACTTTACTACCCGGCATCACCTATATTATTTATATTACTTTTGACTTTATCTTCTTCGACTCATAACGGAAAAATGTATTGAACTTAAAAAAGTGTCCGGATTTACACTTGACTTATAACTGTGTTTTTGTGAAATATAAATACGAGTATTCTCTATTTTAACGTTAAGATATCATAAAAAAGCTATGCAAAGTAAAAATTAAACAATTTATATTTTAAACCAGATTTTTTTTATTTATGTAATTGTAATACATATACGCACGATAGTTAATCTTTTAAATATTCTATATTTTCCATTATAAAGAAGAAGGCATGACATTATCAATATAATAAAGACCGTACATATAGCAGAGAATATTGGTTATTTAATAATTCACATAAATTCGAGAAAATATAAACTGAACAAATATATTTAAGATACAAATTCATAGAAGAAAAACAATTAAACCAGTCTGTTGCTGAAAATCCCTACCTTTCTAGTTATCTAATCAAATTATATATTATTATAATATATGTCAAAGAACAATTTATTATAAAATGAGCAATTTTAAATGTGTATAATTTTCCATTTGAAATAAAACATATATTTGCTACTCATAGATAAAAGCAACAATGAATGACTAAACAATATTTATTTGGTATTGCTAATAAGTATTATGCAAAATTAAAACATGCTCTTTTAGTCGAGTTAAGTATATTTATTAATAGGGTGAAAATAACAAAGTATTTCAGTTCTACAGTTTTTTTTATATGTTATACGTTGATAGCTATTTCGGCTTTCGCCATCGTCAGAACTATATAGTTCTGATGATAGTTCGGACGATGGCTAAAGCCGAAATAGCTATCAACGTATAACATATAAAAAACTGTATAACTGAAATACGTTGTTATTTTTACCCTATTAAAATGGAGTTCTACCAAGTAAATGCCAAATCAATAAATAAATATATTTATGACCAAAAGTAAAACGACCAAATAATTATCGATTATTACGATACACACAATGCATATAAATTAATAACGGTAGAAACAGCAGTAACATAAATTACTTTTTAAATGAAAATATTTACCAATAAGCTCCATTTAGAAATAAAATTAATAAGTTTGTACACAAAGAGTTTTTTTTCTCCAAATTATTAACGTGGGGTGATGAGGTATATTTCTGGTGGGAAGAGGGGATTTTATTATGCGAGACATAACTGCGATATAACGAACTCAAAGCTCATTAACGAAAGCGTTAACTCCACTGCAAAGAGAGTTTTAAAATTATTTTAGTGGGAGAGCTCTTCAGATAATAATTAGTCCCTGACTGCATGCAAGAACATAACAATGTTTAAAATATATTCGAGAGGCTAAACATATTTTCTTTAAAGGATTAAACTATATGAATATATTATATCGGGGGTATGGAGTTGTGCAAAAATACCGCAACTCCAATTTAAAAAACGATGTAAAGTTTTGTGTTATTATTTTTTTAATATTTTTTTAATGAAATATTAAAAAAAAGAGAAGTCGGAGTCAACCGCTTTCCGATGTCACATAAAACACCACAAAGAATTGATTTGATTTGACACAAAAAAAAAATACTAAACAACTTAAATTAAGAATATAATGAGTCAATGAAACATAAATTTATTACTGTTTGTGTATTTAAAGTTTGTGTATATATTATAATAAATGGTGCTGGCTACCAATTCTTATTAAAACGACATTTTCGATGAAAATTACACGATAAGTAGCACCATATAATAAATGGATTTGGTGGCATTAATTCAATGTTTTGTTTAGTTCTGGGTTCAATCAGCGATTATTTTTTTTATTTAGTATGGCTGATTTCAATATATGTTGTTTTTTCATATGAATTAATGTGTGTAGTACAGTATAAAACTGTTCGGCATGAGAGGAAAAATATATTATGATTACTCAAATATTAAGATTCTATTCTATTCAGGTATTTTCAATTTATTTTTTTAACAGTCGAATTCGACTTTTATACGAAAAATGAAATGCTATGCGTTTATAATATATTATAACCAATACAAATATTTTTTTCGCAATATGAGCAAGAAAAAAATACGTATCAATTTCACAGCATGATTAATGTAAATATCGATATTCGAGTTCCAAAGTGCGTTATGTCTGAATATATGAGTATTGAGTTAAGTATGAAAAGTATTTCAAATTACATACATCTATCATTTGCAAAGAGCAACCAAAAGGTTATTATGCTGCATTAGAATCTAGAGTAGGCTAGGTAGGTTACTAAGACAAATACATATAATACTTTTTGCTAATGCATAGCTGCTGTACATTATATGTATGACAGCACAAAATGCTAACAATTGCCGAAAAACAACAATATAACCGTAAATAAAAATTGAAAAAGAATTTGGCTCAGAGTTTCGTATCAATTCCACTATCCAAATGGAATCTTTGGCACTACATTTTCTGCGCTGCCTAGATAAATATCATAAGTCGTAAGTGTATTTCATACTGACCTGATAGAAAGAAATAATTTAAGAAAGATGAGTTATTGAATTATTGTTTTTAAAGAAATCAACGATATGAAATTTTGAACTTGCTAACTGTAATATTTTTTTATTTATTTGAATAAATATTGAAAATTCTATTACACGAGTAAAATACAACGGTAAAAACACTTATTTTATGATTTAAAACTTTATTTTACTAGCAATGAATACAAAAGAAGTTATGAATATGTTGATTAATTAAAAAATGAAATTTATTTTCCTACCGATCGACTTTTGAAAATTGATTCATATCTTGATAAACAAAGACAAATACGATGCCATTGTATTTTTTGACATTTGAAAAAATGGGGTTTCTCGCAACCAATAGTCTAAGTCAGTGGTTCTTAACCGGTGCACTGCGAAAAAAATGGTAAAAACGAAAAAATCCGCAAAATAGTAAAAACCGAAAAAGTCAAAAAAAATGATATCCACATATTTTTTTAGACCTCTTAATTTTGGTGCATCGCCACTTTTTCCATGATAAAAAGTGCACCGTGACTTCGAAAAGGTTAAGAACCACTGGTCTAAGTCTAAGGAATTTAATTTAAAAGAAGAAAGCTTTAACATGCAATGGTTACATTTTCACCATTCATTTATACAATTAAACTTCACATTATCAAAAAAACATGTAATATGTCACGCTTTTAACTAGTTATGTATTTATATTATACACATTAATAAATCAGTGTGATATAATTAATATCTTTCGGTAGAAAACTAGATAAATAACAAAAATGAATTAATGACAAGCGCACGGTATTATAATTTAAAACGAGTAATTTACTTACGATTTTTTGTTCGAACTTATGTATCATGATTTCTATCATGAATAAGACGAATTATAACAGCTCAAGGTATGTGTTAATTATACATTTAAAATGCTCTACGTGTAAATATTTTGTATCTAATCTTAAGCTATTTAAAAGAAAAAAATATGTCATATTATCTAGAAGGTGAGAAAATAATATTTCATTTACCAATATTTCGTTATTCAATTATTTAATTATCAATCAATATCCCACAAAATCATACCTTTATTACTCTTCATGGATTTTCATTTAAGTTCCTGCACTGAGTAAATGACTTAGGTCGAAGATCGACGGCCAACATTCAAAAAAATTGAGCCCCTGGTTTTAAACTATGACAAGTCAAAAAATGGCATTTTGATATGATTGGATTTTAAGATTTACACGTTCTTAACTAAACTCTCTTTTTTAAATTGATGATTTATATTGGGTGCCATGTTTCCTTAGTATCTTCGGAATAACTAAATATATAAATATTTTTCCAAGCACAGTTATCTTTTTTTTTAAATAATGGTATGGAAAACTAATTTTAAAAATTAAATTTAAATTTAAAATCATTCGTACTTAAGCAAGCATTTGCAAAAGTAGTTGTCTGAGGATGCTTCTGAAAGAGGCGAAACACGTGTCACATTTAGTAACACAATACGTGGAATAATCTAAATTATTTTATTTTATATTAAAATTAACTTCCACAAAGTTACCGCTGAATCCATCGAAAGTAGAAAACTTACTATTCAACTACCTTTTCCCAGGCATTTATTCATTAAGACATGTGAAAGTTTTTGGCAAGGTATAAAATAATATTTTTACTTTCCTGAATAATAAACATTTTTTTTTTAACTTGTAATGGTCTTAAACTAGGGATACGAAAAGTTTCTGCAATAAGATGGTCATATTTCATACTGCCATGCTTAATTTTTACAATTTCTTTAATTTTTTTGGAAAAAAGTTAAAATATTACAGTTGTTAAAACTTTTTCAGAAGTTGTAACGAGCACTTACATAAAAACAATGGTAAAAAGTAATGGCGTCATATCCAAAGTTATGGATTTTGTTTTCTGTCAAATGATATTAAATATTGTAATACTTTTGAAATACTATTACAATATTACGAATTATAATACATACTACAGAACACAAATAATTTATCATTGAATGTAGAAGTAAATCACTGAGTAATATAGATTAGACCAACGTCATATCAAAGTGACAAACTTATCAATTTATCATATGAAAGAATTATATATTTATATTTTATCTTTATAGTTTAAAATGAAAATTATAGTACATGACATAACAGCTGACGCCAATTCGCCATGTACTTGACAAATATAAAGACACAAAATATAAAATAAAACTACATAATACATAAAAATCAACACAAAAAATCAAGAAATAAAATAGTTAAATTTAACAAACAGTTCACAAATAAATACTATATTACAAAAAATGTCCATTCTCTAGGCAATGAGTGGATCAATCGAACGGCCCTAGAAACTGGTGATTCATACCTCCTAAACGACGTATAAGTTTTTAGAAATAAAAGTTTTTGCTCATAGTTTTGCCCACGTAAGAATAAATTGGGAGCATGTAAATTAATAGTCATGAGAATTTCAGGATTATTAACTCGACCCCGAAGGAGAAGAGAAAAAAGCTTTAAGCTTGAAAACGATCTTCGATATCTTATAATTATTCTTATAAAACGATCTTATAATATTCTATAGTAAAAAAAAGCTTTTCATGTTGTACACTCAAATTTTTTTTCCCTTTTCATAATATCAATAAAAGTCTATTCGATAAACGAAATTATATTTCTGAAAACCATTCAATAAAATTTACGATATATGTTGAAGATTTAACTATTTTTTTGGCGAATAAATATAAATTAAATATATTTATAGAGTCAATTTTCCTTAACGACAAAGTAAATGCTTAGCAGTAAAAATAATACACTTAACCGAGAACGAATTCGTCTTATGTTATTCGAGAAAAGTCTTTTGCGGCGACAAATAATGTGGAAAATGACAAAATAATAGGTCAACCGCAAAGGACGTAAAATTTGGCCGCGAGCTGAGTCCGGCGAGGCAACTCAACCAGATCTTCGTCTACAATTGCCGGGTAATGAGAAAATACAATTTTCCTTTGAATGGCTCTAGCGAGGATTAAGTTTTCTTTAAAGAATGTAAACTACAAAAAATAAATGGTAACGGAATATTTTTAAACGCTGAAAGACAAAATATCTTTTAATTTAAGATTTCGACTGAAGGTGCTTGGTGGAATTTCAATATCAAATTTGAATCGTTCAAATTATGTACACTCCCACAGATTTGTCACTAACGTCAATTCAAGTTCATCTTTGCACTTGAACGCCTGAAGATGCCGAAAGGCGAAACCCGGGTCGTTAGTGACAAAATCTGTGGGAGTGTACATAATTTTAACGATTCAAATTTGACAAAATATCTGTTAGTGACGTGTTAAATAACACAGTAAAACACGATATTAAATAATCAAATATTTGCCTTAAGTTGGATACATTAAAGAATTTGCTTAATCAGTTAGAAAAATTTGTCAGTTATAGCGAAGATAACTGATTGTTATATGTCGAAATAAATGGAACTAATGACGTATTTACGCCTTCCCAACCAACTGATATTATTCTTAAAACGGAGTACTGGGAGCGATTTGATTTTCAATAGTCTAGTCTAAGTCATATTGTTATATTTATATCGCCTTTGAAAAAAATAATTGAGCAACTTAGTAACAAGCAGTTAACACAGAAATAATTATGTTAAGATAAACCTCAATAGGAGTAAATAATACTAACATTGAGAGTGGGCATGTCAATAAAAGTATTGTATATTTAATATTTTTTAGATTATTATTTATACAAATTCATAACCGTATGTAAAAATAAATACATTTTAATTATTATTTGATCCTGTGAGCAAATATATTATTTATTTATTACCCGTGTCTACTGTGTAGTGTACCTAATTACGGCTGTTTTGGTAGTATGTGAACACATTGTTAAAAAATATCGCTACGTATTGCAAAAAACAACCTCCAATAATGAAGTCAAACATGAATCACACAGATGACATCAAAAGCAAAATCCTTATGGTTCTCAGACATCATCAAATGAGATAAAAGTAATCAAGGTAGAGGAGGGGTGGGTAGTGGAGAACAAAAAGAGCTCTGGGCGTAGAGCATTAGGCGAGCATAGGCGTTCCTAAGAAAAATCCCCGCCGGGAAACAATGAATGTACAGGCTGACTACAATTTAATGTAGAGGTTTCAAAATTCAGCTCATTGCTACAAAGAAAAATCTATAAAATTACAGTTTCTTTGTGGCTGAATTACGAAATAAGGGGCAAATTTCCTACGGTGAAATCCTACTGAAATAAGCCTTCTACATAGTGTTTTTAGAATCAGTATATATTAAACCATTTTTCAAAGGATGTAAACAACATTTTAATTCAATTTGTAAGCTTATAAGCTGATGAGAGTATATACATATATAAACAGAATAATATTATCAGTACTATTTTTATTTTTTAATAATCGTTGTCGAGATCGATCAAATTATGACTCATAATTACTAGTTTTAAATACAGAATACACTCAGTCCTCTTTTTACGCTATTTTATTGGACGTTACTGTTACTTTCTTTTACGCGATTGTTTCATTGGTACACGCAGTTTTCTTCAAAAAATTGTTTTTACATAAGAAATGGTGACCACAGAGAGCTGAATATGAATTAATTTTATTAAATAAATAATCTCCTTATTATAATATCTTATTAAATAAATAATAAAAATAAGGTCCAAATATTTTTAATGCCACACAATAAATACGAACTGAAGATTTATTTTTGGATTAAAAACATTTATTTGGTGAAACTTTACGCACATAAAAAAACAAACATTTTCCAATAAAAGATTTAGCACTTGCTTACTTCAAAAAATCAGTTTAAACCAGGTTTTCACACGTACAGCTCGTGGTTCCCGCATTTCTCCTGCCTAAAATGCTTGTAAAGTTTTTTCAATATTGATTGCATTACTTAGGCGTCTTCAGCATTTTCTGAATTAAAACCATCTTCGTTGAACACATGCTGAAAATAACTATGGCCAAATGCATTCAAAGTGAAATACTCACAGATGATACCACCTATTAATAAAACATCAGTTTTTTTTGTACACCGTAAATAGTGAGGCTTCGAAAATACTACGGGTGAAAATATTTACGAGATCCTACTCGACCAAATGCTAAGCGAGGACTTGATAGAATATACAACGGTTAAACATAAGTCAGATAATATTAGTGATGAGAAGGCAGGAAAAATAAATAGGAAATGAATGTATAACTGTTGTTTATTCAAAATGGGGAGAAGTGTAAATGTATCGATACAACAATTTCATATCGCCCTGTACGTGTTGGTATCTTCGCATGGAAAAATATGAAAAATGATTTTAATAAAATAAATCTCGGGCCGTAGTGGAAGCCGCGAGAAAAGTAAATGTCGGCCGCAAGGAGAATAATATTGTTGTTCTGGTCTGCTCCATTCCGCCCTTTATGATGAACATAACGGCCTACCCACTCGGCATAAGTGAATGGGGTTTTTAGGCGTAGAACGAAAGGCGAGGGCGGATGCACGACCTTATTACTACAGCATAGAATAGCTCAGATCAACCATTACAACTGGCCCGGGTATTTACTTCTTACTGGATGCAAAAAAATACATTGTTAGATGTGTAGTGAAGTTAAACGATAAGAAACTTTACAAAGAAAGTAAAAACAATAAAACGAAAATTTAATTAAGTGAAAATTAAATTAAACTGTTTTCAAATAAATAAAACACTCTTGTACCAATTCTACATTTATTCAATATTATCAGAACACTATGTGTAATGATTCTTTATTATGCATAAGCTTCCAGGGGATAAAAATATAAATTATATTGGTTGTATAGAATATTCACAATAATAAACGACTGTTTTCTCTCTGTCAAATATCGGCACAACTTGAAGACGCGCTTTTGCTGTTGGATGAAAAATGAAATCTTTTGACAAACATTATATGTGTCCTCTGAATATTTTACTGCACACTAAAATAGGCATAAAACGTCTTTTTTGGACTAGAGTTAGTATCCGGATCCTTAAATCGTGTTTTGCTCTGTCGAGGCTTAGCCTTATTGGGGTGTATTTTATTTACATAATAAACCGTTATATGTCATTATTCACGAACGATGATCTCCAAAAAAAGATAAGACATATTTAATAACCTATTTTTGCGTTTTTGGATGAACATCTTATGTTATATTATATTTTGCATCTTATCTACGATATACTGCAGAAAAGCACACTTATTGTATAGAGATTTTGGATTAGAAATCTTTTTTTTATATCTAAAAAAATTTAAAAAAAATATTAATGTCGAGACATGGTGAAAATACATTAAAGTAGAAAATAAATCACTTTTATCGATCGCGATCATTTATTATTAGTGTTATTTATGGCTGGCGTCTGTATGAGGGTGTAACATGTTGGCGTGTAATACAGTACAGTGATCAAAGTCGTTGAATTTATCGTACGGGTTTTAATCCCAGAACGAACGGCATTTTTTGAGTTCTGTTCGAAAGCATGGATGTTTGTGATCCCGTCTAATACTAAAATAACGGGGTGTAAGCAAAGCGATTATCAAACCACTAGTCTTGCTCTAGCTCTAAAGGTTAAGCAACTGAGTAAGAGGCAGCTTGCGTAGATAAACTTATATAGAGATTCCCCTGTTAGGAGGCCATATTGCTCAACATTAGAAGTGGGCATGATTTTTTTTAAAAATTCAATATTTTGTAGTTATTATTTGTTTTTGAAAATTTTATATATCCGTAAAAAACTAATATCTTTTGGCAAAACGTTGCGACACCCTATTTAATATTAGACACTTAATTGTTACGTCTTGGCTCAGAAAAAAGATTGTGTGTAGAAGACTCCATGACTAACAAACATACTAGTCCAGTTCTATTCGACGTCTCATACAATATAAAGATTGTGCACCCAGAATACAAGAGTCATACTTCGAGAAACTACCGGGCATCAGAATAGGTTAATCTGTGAAAAATTCAGAATCTAAAACGAGATTGATGCCGCCAAATATAGAAATTCTTGAAAGCAGATCGTATTCACAAGTTGGAATATTGACATACAAAATATGGCATATGAATTATACAACTGCAAAAATATTAAAACCCAACATATATCGTCGAAGCAAACTCGAAAATTTAAATATCGCTCGTGTATGGGTGATCGAGAGTTTTATTTGATACAAAGGGAGCACTTGTTTATAGGCAATAGTTTCAGATTCCGTAAGTTTTTTTGGTGCATTTAATTTTACGAGCCGATTGTAAACGGAGAAAGAGATAATATTTTTATTGCTAAAGTTACGCGAGTACTCTTTGCAGGCATAAAACAATGCCATCATTTTGTTCAAAGTACAGACTCTTGGCAGACAGAAATTGGATGATTGTAAAAATAATTGAAAATATAAACTAATAATCTTGGCATTACAATATATGTAATATGTAGACCTAAACATCAATAAACTTCAGTTCTGATGTTACGGCGATCGAGTTCTCAGTTTATTATTATCTCAGCTATTAACATATAATAAATATGCAGAAAAGCTGATTTATTAAAAACAAGATTTAAATTTATGATTTACGTTACGGGTGTTACGGCTAGAAGTGTTAATGATTTTGTTTTCTAAGATTTTTTTATTTGGCAAATATTTTTAAGTGATACAATGGCAATAAAATCATGGATATTTGAGTTAAATTTTGATGACTTTTAATTTCCTTAAAGAAGGTAACATGTACGGCGTTATTGGCGATTTCTGCGCACTCAGTTATGGCAGCCATAGAGCTATAACACCTCTACGACCACCGACATAATATCAAATTATTTTATATTTTTTTCCACTACACATAACTTGCTGCATTTTTTTAAATAATGAAAATTCTTTAATATGTTTTTTTTATATGCCGTTATTAAAGTGAGTAGAATGAGAAGAAAATATATATAAAACATTATTTCAAGAAATTTCTCGGAAGATGTAGTAATCGAAATGAAAACTAGAAAGTAGTTTCATTATATTATCGAGAGGGTCCAGGCAGAGGCTATACTTGCTTCTTGCGCTGTGGTTCAGTTCACAAAAGCTCCCTCCTAAAGATAAACTCTGATAAGTCTTTGGATTGGAAGCTCGCCTGAGAGCTTTCAGTTGCTTAAACTTTCAAAGCTTTTACTTGATAATTTTACAACGAGTGAATTTGCCATTAGCAACGTATGGTTTGTGTAATGATCAGATTAATGAAAAAAACATTTCTCTATTTTTTTTTTGATCATGAGTTTTTTTGTCATGTTTTCTTTTCTCATGGATATTGTTTTGGTTAAGTATGTTAATCAATAAGAATATAAGCACAGTTTGTTGAAAAATATAATATTTAGACATTTGCGCATGCTTTTTTTATTCAATTCATACTACAAGTTGGTTTTCCGCCACCACCCGTGGTGTATATGAAGCCAACGTTTAATGGCCGCCTTCCACAACACTATCGACAGAAAAAAAGGAGTTTACCCCTCACATTCATGGCCCGAGCAGAACTGCACGGGACTGATTTTGAACCATGCACTAATGCACTTAAAATAATAATAATAATCAAAGTGTCTCCAGGCGAGAAGGGACCGCTATCTGAACGATCCCTATAGATGTATCGATTCCCTTCATTAAAAGAGTAATTTCTCCGCGTAACTGAATGTGCAAATCCAGTGGTAGCACCCCAGCCAGGACTGGAAGCGCATCCGTCGACGTTGTCTTGTACGCTTTTGTTAGTGATGTTAGTGCAAGCCGTTGTCCACTCAATAATGTCTTCTTAACGAAACTGATGCTTGCATCAGACTTACTTAGAACTTATTCTATGATGCCATACGCTAGACGCGTATCCAGCAATCCCAATGAAAATCGCTCCATAGGCTATTTTAAGAGCCCTTGGTTTTAACCCCCAGTTTTTGCCAGCCAGTCTTGATATTCGGAGATAAGCTAAGTTGGCTTTGTTAACATCATACTGTGGAGCATTATATCATTGTATTTACTTTACAGTTAGATTGTTTCGATAACATGCTTAAATATAAGTCTGTAAGCAAATCTTTCAGTATATCTTTTCAATTAGTAAGGATGGCTACATAAAACGACTAGCAATTGGCTACTCACTGTCGCAACACAAGGTGGTAAGCTAATAAAATATAAGCATCAACAACACTCACGCTCTTTCGATCCAAATAAATAGATGCGAGTGATCAAGACGACAAAAGTGCTCTTGATAAACATATTATGCTTTTAAAATAGTGGTTTATCGGGAAAATCATAAGTCAACTTAATATGCTTTTATTTAATATGTCAAATTGTCTGAAATTGTATATTTGTATATTATTTAACTTCATATTCAAAGGGTTGTTTAGTGATAGGTTTATTACATACATACGTGCTTATCATAATAAGCTAGCGTGGCGAATACGAAGGAATGAATATACCTGAAACAAAAGAAAAATAAAAAATAAATTATTGTTTCATACATTTAAACAGTATTACTTTGAAAGTAATTCGTCCTTAATCACATTGTTTTGAAAGAAGTTAACTTTCAAATTATAAAGTATTTTTTAAATGTAAGATTATGAAAAGCAAAAGAAAAAAAAACGAATATCCAAAAGTAAACTTTTTAATTCGAAACAAATTATTTTTTCGGAGAGAAAAATATTTCCTGTACAAGTTAAGATAAATTATATAATATGGACACCCGTATGAAACTTCCGTATTACTTCTAAAACTTATTTAATTAATTACGCATTTCCATTTTTCGTGAATAAGAAAACATCAAAAAGAATAAACGTCACGAAAAATACAAGTTTTATGCTTATTAATGAGTAAAAATATTAATTATAAAATTATCAAAATTGTATCATTAATCAAAAGCTAATCAAAAAAGAAATCAAAGCTCGCCCCACGAATGTAATAAAAGCGCTATGATTCTAGATCCCCGGCTGAGTCATCATTTCAAAAATAAACTGCTACCGAGAAAGCCTTCGCTCGTTTATTTTAATGAGTTTCTAAATAAAAATTTCAATAACATGAAAAGCCTTTTTTATTTATATTAAGTTTCTTCTGCTGTCATTGACGCGAATTACTTTCATTTAAATTATCTCTAGTAATTAAATTAGCCTTGTTGTAAGGGTTCTCTACTTCGTACTCCAAATATTTAATATTAATTTTAAGTGGATCTTGAAACCGTTTTTCTAAGTGAAACTTTATAAGGTTGCGTTTATTATTACTATCGTAGAAAAGAAAACTTGTATGATTCATGGAATTGAAATAAAATAAATGACGACACAGTTTATGATAGAAAATTATAATTTTTAAATTGATATAGATTTTTTTATTCAAAGAATTATGTATTACTATATCAATAAAAAAACTCAATAATTCAAAAAGAATGCTCATGATTTGAAAAAAAATATGGAAATGTATACAATATAGTTATATGATACATACATCCATTAAAGTGTCATCCGAATTGAGAAGCTTGAAATATAATCTGTGTCGGTACTGGTTTTCAAAATTATGTTAAAGTTTATATCTTTGTCATATATGCATTTACAATAAAGTGATAAGTGAAGCAATTACTTTCAAAACCGGCCAAAACGGTTTTCATACAATTTTGAGTATTATATATATATATATATAAGAATACATGTATGTATACAGCCTATATATTGGAAAAAGTTTCAGTTTTCAAAAATTACAAAAAACTCTTTATTTTTGACTGAAAATTTTAAAACCACCTTAAATAATCAACGTGTGAAATTCAATTGGTCTTAAAATGAATAAGCACACGTTTGCGGATAATTAGTGGGTATCTCTGCTAGATATTATTTTTTCTCGAAACTATCATACTAGAAGTTGGTTTAGCCGGTTTGAAAGTAAGTGTTACAAGTGTTTTGATTACTCGAGAAACATCTGAAAACGACTTTATATTATTATTTAATAAGATTTTTTAGTAAAACAAAAATATACATGGCAAAACGGTAGTATTGCCAATATTTAAGAATGTTTTAATCAGTCGAGATCAACACAAAAAATATAAACATCAAGAATGTCCATGTTCGCGATGATATTATCCGATATTTCGTCGATTGACAATTAATTTTCATTGTTATTCTATTATTTGTTTGTGTATGAAAAATATTTGGTATAATATCACTCTGTCATATGCTCATATTCCAAATATGTAAATTATAATAATTATGTTTAAGCACATGCAGATAAGGTGTATTAAAAAAATGTATGTTTTCACTTTAAGGAAAGCGCATTTGAACCGGCTGCATTAAAACTTTGAAAGCTTAAAATCTGATGCTCAAAACAAGAAACCCTATGCCAGGATATACGGGCAAAGTTAATAGAGAGACATCTCAAGAGATAAGCAACGACATTGACAAAGTCCTGGAGAAATCCCCGGGGTTCGAGGGTCGCAGGTCTCAGGCCAACGGAACAGACTATCGGCTGATCGGAAGCTCATTCAGACGGGCGTCGCGACGCGTCGTGGGAACAGAGCTATCTTCGCGTTCTTTGTCTCCGTATAAACGTACAAGAAGACTTCAAACCAGTGGCGCTGTGTCACGTTAAGATGATGCAATGCCACTTTTTAAATAAGAATCAACATTTTTTACGCAATAAGTGTGTCAGCCGTCAAAATATGAATTCGTTTTTATTCAAAACAAAACAATACTCTGATCGTTTTTGTGTCCTAGAAAGTGGAAAGAAAAATACTATCCATTGTTTTTTACAAAAAAGATCGAAATACATTTAAAAGTATTGATTTATTTAAATTTAAACCGATGTACAAGAGCTTTCTCAGTCAGCCATTCTCAATTTAAAACAAGACTCTTGATGTATATGAAACGATAATCGAAAACATGTAGGAATATAATATCGAATTTGAATATATTATATTCTTAAGCTCTTACAAATAGGCGCCACTGAAATGCAGTTACAATGCAATGCTTTTATGGCCGTATTGGTAACTTTTTTGTTAGATAAGATACATTTACTATGTACTGTTTTGAGTTGTTTTAATACCAAATATCATGCAGATTTGATTTTAGTAACCAGGAAATACCGATACTAATATTTTAACGGCTCTTTGATGGGTTAAGGCTTCCAATATCTAAATATATTGTTTTTTTTTTACCAATTTTCATACTTTATATAACAATTAAGATTTTGACTGAAAGTTCTTGGTGGGATTTCAATATTAAATTTGAATCTTTCAAATTTTTTGAAACTTTTTTGAAATTTGAATTTGAACGATTGAACTATTCGGCGCAATAATTAAATATTTAAAAACCATAGTAAACATTTATATAAAAGATAATGCTCTGTTAAGTAAGGTAAAGTACTCTGTAAGGTAAAGTACGTGTGTATTATTTTGTTGTCAATTGAATACGAAATTTAAATTTTAAATCATCATATTAATTTAAATTGAGATTGGTATTATAAGGAATAATGTATCAAAACACAGACATGGTATAACATAGGTATCCCTGCATAAGAACGAATATATCAATACCGGGATTCTATATTAAATGCCGGTATTAAAAATAGCAATACAATTATATTAAAATGCTTAAATAAATCAAAAAATTAGGTCAATTGGGATCACAACACCTGGCGAGTAAATCGAAATCGGTATTTTGACAATTCGATTTTTCATATTAAATACAGTCATTAAAAAATACATCATAGACACAAACGGGTGTTTTCAATAAATACTTTATGCTTTTTTTTTAAATAATGAAACATTGATCACTTTTAGGATGTTCAGTGTCAATACATGGTGGAAAGGCATTATATTAAGAAAAAACAATATTCTTTTGTACTTTATTGACAATGCTCGCTATGAGCGAAACCGGTTCTGATCTTTATAAATAAAGTAGAAATAAAGTACAAAGGAGTATTATCTTTCCTTAATACAATAATACATTACCGAAATACTCATCAACCCTGGAATTAGGGCTTATACAAAAACCGACTTTTGAAAAAACAGGTTGCCGAATGTCAATATTCTTCGAAAACCGGGTTTATCCGGTTTTCGAAATTTTACAAAAAATAGATAATTCAATTGAAATAGCGAGAAAAAATTCATTTTTTTTATGTTGTTTATTTATATACATCACAATGCACAACAGGAAATTATTTCGTGTTACTCTAACCAAAAAATATGATTTAAGAAAACACAAAGCGTCCACTGATCGTTTCGTAAGAAAATTTACTGATATCGAAAATACCCTTTCGCTGGGTAATGATGTGGGGCATATGGTATCTAAGCCATCAAATAAAAGATCCAAATTGTATGTCCTTTTGTTTATAGACTCGTTTATGGAAAATTCGGCACAACCGGTTACGGAATAACCTGTAAATATTTTTTGTACAACTTTTATCAGATTTAATTTTTTTTTTTAAAATCTCAAAACTTTGATGGTTTCTATATATTAAATTTTAAATACTGAAATACCGGTAATCTTACATTTTGGGTATTTAAAAAACACCAACAATACCGTGATCCCAGCAACGGTAATACCGGTATTGAAATCTCCACGCGGCATAAAAATCTATGTAACAAATTTCACGACAAGTTCAAGCAGTTATTTTATAAAAAAGTATCACGTAACCTGGTAGTTTATAACGACAATAAATTGTCTTCCGAAGGAAAATTCTGCGACAGTGCACTATTTCTAGAGTCCTGTGAGTGTACACCGCATGAGCATACTGCATTGACAAAGCACATCGCATCGGTCCGACGCGACGTTGCAGCGGAAAGATGCGACCGGAAATGCGCGCGACAGCCCAGACAGTAGACAGACAGACGGACTGACAGACAGATAGAGGGCGGGAAATGAGGGTATGTGAGCCCGTCAGAGGCGGAGTGACCTATTTTATAAATTCAAACATACTAAAAAAAATCTCAAAAGCTTGACTTCTGATTTCATATTATTTGAATGTACAGTTCGAAAATCAGATAGTTTATAGGTTTCTGTGATAATAAAATAATTTTATGTACCGTGGTATTTTATAATGAATATATTTTTTTTTTTAAGTAAATTTATCTAAAATAATTTAATTGTCAATACTTAATTACAAACTAAATAAACATTAACACGATAAATGTATTTTTTATCAATAGAGAATAATAATTGCCGTAAAATAATAGCAATCGCAATCGTAATAAAGTTCTTTGGTGATGATATGAGGTGTAGAATAATAAAATAAATAAATTTCCCAATATAAGACGTAAGATTATATACCAAAGTGTTAACAGAGAATTTTGAACAAATAATATGGATATTAAAAAACTTCCTTAGTGCACCTCTGTAGGTCGCAACGTGGCGAGTCTCACTGTACTCGGTCAACCGTGTTTTTCATTTTGCGGAGACGAGTTCACTCGCGCGAGTAACTTGCGCAGCGGTTGCTGATGGAATATGTGATTTCCAGCGATTTTATTACATCGTCTGCGGAACGATTGAAAAATGCGAAGTTAGTTGCATTTATTGCAACCTTTCATATGAGTTTTACCAAGAAATGTCGAATAGGAAGATTATTTATTCGTAAGTTTGCCATTGTGCATGGATACAAGCGGATCTTCGATAATGGCGAATGATATGATGGACCGCGTTGGCAAATATGTTATCAGCCGAATTGTAAGGTATGCATCTGAATTTCAGAATAAATATGAATATATTTTAGTTCTACAATTATTATTTTTTACATATAGTTTATCGTTTTTTCAGCTTTCCCATCTGCCCTCGTCTGAACAACGTTTAAGCTTAGATTAACTGAAATAATAAACTTGAGATTATTACGATGTCTTCAAAGCAAATAAGTTTAAATGTCAGTGATTATGTAAAATTACATAAGCTTCATAAATGCAATTTTAAAAAAAATACTACATATCTAAATGAATGGGGATTATTCATAGAAAACAAGTTTGAATTAAAGTGATTATTGAAGTAACATTAGCATCTTATTAAATTAATTAAAACTCCAGAGGTATTATTCCCATATTTGTTATCGTTCCAAGAAACACTAAAGTCACATTATTAAATACAATACTATAATTTAAAATATAAAATATTGTCTCAGAATATATGACTGGATATATTGTGTACCTCATCTTAGTTAGTATATATATATTGATGAGTTAATGTAAGTTTAAACGTCGTTTTGATGAAAGCATAAGTCGAAATAGCTGTTAACTATATGTATACAAAATAAAAGTAAAATATTTCATTATTTTTACACATTATTCATTTTAGTTACCAGGTTTAAAAACTTGGCAGTTGAATGTATGAAATTCGATTCTTACTATTCCAGCAGCAGTTTATATCATAAATATATTACTTAGCTACCTTCTTCTTCGTATTGCTTAGAAGCAAAAATATAATATACCTCTTCTCGGTAGGAAACAATTTTGACAGCGGGATATCATGAGCCTTGACGTATCAAGGCGATGTTATCATATAAGTATTTATAGTCATTAATGGGTATCATACTAGGTGAATTAATTAAACTCAAATATCTGTGATAAACTAGAGATGATGGCGGATGAAAGCAAAATAGCTCCGAAATTTCGATCCCCGGAGGCAGCTCGCTGACGTATTATATTTGCCACATGTCAATGATTATCATGCATCAAAGGAACGTAAATAGAGAAACTATGAAATATATAATACCTTCGATGAAAATATCTCAGTTAGTTTGATAGTAAAACAACAAATTTCTTAAAAGCAAAGAAATCTTGAATCGAATAAGTAAGTATTGAGGTAAAATTGTGTACACTTTTGTGTTTTGTTACAAACGGTCTGGGTTTAGCCTTTTGGCAAATCTATGAATTCAAATACACGGATAAACTCAAACTGACAGTTAGTAAATAGTAAATATCGTTTCTGTTTACGAACAATAAGGAAAAACTATCATCAGTATGTTGATGGGCCACATTAATGATAATCTGAATTAACTCTAAAACTGATTTTCTACCAAAAATGAAATCACTCAACCATGATCTAAATTGAAAAAATAACCGCATAAACAATAAAAAAATTTAGTTGTCAAAAGATTCAATTATTATACAAAGTTAATTGGAAAAAATCATAACATAGAAATATATTCTTATACCATATTCGCTACCCGTGTGGAGCATATGGCCGCCACGCGTCACCTCCATGTTTCCCTGTCTCCCGCCAATTGCTTTGCTTCCTCCCATGACATGCCAGCATTCCTCAGTTCCGTTACAATCTATGGATAGTACCCGACGGACGAGAAATATATATTTGATGTTAAATTAAATTAAAAATGATACCTACGTTACTTTCATGGTTTTGTAGTTAGTTGCTCCATCTGTTTCGACTATAATAGAAACTATTAATAAAAACACAATATTCCTTTGTACTTCATTCCACTTTATTTAATATGTCAGGACCGGTTTCGCTCATCGCGAGCATTGTCAAACTGATAAGAAATATAATTTAACAATGCTATTTATACAAAAATGAAAAGTTATAAGCTACAATTGGCATTGAAAAGAAATTACCAATTACATCAAAAGTGATTCTAAAATAACACAAAATTAAAATGTTTAACACATCTAACATATAATTACAAAGTCATCCCAGATTAATAAATTTAGAATGGCGATTGAAAGTAATTACAAACATAATTAAAATTTGGGAAATTTTTGACAAAATGATAAAATGCTACATTAGTAAAGTGAAAAGGCTTAATGATAGTTTCCTGTTTTTCAGGAGCGAAACCGGTCCTGACATATTAAATAAAGTGGAATGAAGTACAAAGGAATATTGTGTTTTTACTAATATAATGCCTTTCCGCTAAGTATTGACAGTGAACACCCTAAAAATGTATAATAGAAACAATCTTAAACGATCATTATCATTTAACTTTGAATTAAAAAAAAGCAATATAAGCAACATGCTTCCTAGAAAATACGGTCGATAAATCGATAGATACAATGTAATTGTATGCAAAATTAAAAGGCAAACTCTTTAAGCTGTACATCGCAAAATATTGAATAATTCTCCTCGTAAATAAAACACAAAGCCTTATTATTAACACTGTTATACGTGTATAGCTCATATGCCGCATACAATTATATGTCAGACCGTAGTTAACCCAGAATCATCTATTGTCTAAAGTCTATTGAAATCATTCAGTTTGTAAAAGTTTGAGATAACTTAAAGAGTCATAAAAGTTATATTAGGTTAACTAGTAGGTTAATGATTGTTTATTCTATGAAGAGTTTTCTTATATTTTAACTAATGTTAAGATTATTATAAAATTGATATTTTTTTAATTGATTTTTCTTTTAATTTATTGATATTCAGGTATTAAAACACATATATAACTCAAACTGTGTACGTTAGCTCAACACAAAACATTCGCACACAGTAAGTTATTGTAGGCTTCAATCAGTTGTTCGCAGTAGCTTCAAAGTTATTTTCATTACCGGTCAATATTTACTCCTGTGATTGGTATTCCTGCCAATTAATGAAAACAAATGTTTGTACAAATATAAACCTTAATGAGTAGAATTTATATTCTCAGTACGTCAAATATCCTTATCGATTTTATGCGACTTGTTTAATTTTAATTATAACTGGATCGAATTATGCGATGGTAAAATTATAATGTTAATAGCAAAAAGTACGACTTATTTACTAGATTTATGGTTAAATGATAATATTAAAACATACAATGTCGAAATGTTTCGGAATTATTAAGGAATTCACCGAATAACTAATTGACAACTTAAGCACAGCATGAAAGATCTTTTGATCACACAAATAAAAAAGAAGGCAAATGTGTAACAGCAAGCGAAAAATGTATAATCATTTTGTATACATTCTGCAATTCAAGTGATACGCGTGTGAGAAGACCGAGGTATCGTTGAATGTAGTGTCATGACTATAAAGTGTTGGGGTGGACATTAAGTTCTATCAATTACTTTATTTATTGATTTGGCATTTACTTGGTAGAACTCCTTTTCAATAGGGTAAAAATATCAAGGTATTTCAGTTCTACAGTTTTTTTTATATATATGTTATTCGTTGATAGCTATTTCGGCTTTCGCCATCGTCAGAACTATTAGCTAGAATAGCTATCAACGTATAAAATATTTATAAAATCTGTAGAACTGAAATACCTTGATATTTTACCCTATCTATCAATTACCGTATATCTTAATTTCTCTTACTTTATACTAATGTCATATCTAAATAACACATTAAAAAAGAACCATTTACACTAAAGCTGTCTAAAGCTAAGGAAGGTTGAGAGAAGTATTTAAAAGTATTTATGTTTAAAATTAACAAACTGCACTTAAGAGTAAAGAAATCAGTATTTAACGATATTAAGTTGACCGAAAATCGAATGTATTTTGGATTGAGCATTGATAAATTATCATTTTCATTCCATCGATTATAAGAGCTTTATAAATGTATTTCGATTAAATAGTGTATTGTAATAAACAACGAAATGTTCTGTGACAATCATATCGAAATTGCTGTTAGTTCCGATCGGATTACGTGATATTTTATGAATTCACAATAAAAATTGAATCATTTGACAATGTTAAGCAGAGGAAATTCGATTAATGTTTGTTTTAATAAATGAATGAAATGAATTACATAGTTTGCCGTTCGGATTTCAGTGCAGAATACAAAGCAGATTTTGACGTTTACGTAAAATGCAAATATTTTTTTAGGCATTCGCATATATTTTTTATTGTTTACAATATTCATTACGCTAAATAGAAAACAAATATACAAAATGAATTATCTCATTCATTTTTCGTAAATAATACTATTACTAAAGAAAAATCTACATGTACGTATTCAGAGTGATTTTAATATACATATGTATGTATATTTCGATACGATTATTTATTCTTTAGAAAATTAATCAAGCTGTTGAAAGCTGTCAATTTTTTATAACTATTAAAACATCTTGTTAAGATAATTTGAGTTATTAATTTAAAAACATAGTAATTCGTTATTCGATTAGCTATAGCATACATGTCCTAAAACGCAAAACAAACAGTGTCTATATATTATATTTAAGATGACAGACAGTTATGTTTGAATTGAGAGGGGAGGGTGGCTGTAGGGTGTAATTATTTATCAGAATTAACGGAAGCAGGTGATCGGAGCTTAGGAAACAGCGCGGGAAGCTTTCTCTGACTTATTGCCAGAAGGGCAAACGATGACAAGTAAATACTGACAAAACATCAAACAATTTTAATCCTCACGCAATAAGACAGCAGGACATTTCTCTGTTTAGATTTGTAAATTATAATTATTTTAATAGCATGTAATTAACGTTAAAAATATTTCATTAATGAATATTGTCTTCTTTACACACTGGTTTATTTTAAGCAATAACAATTTAATGCTATAAAAAACACTGGCAACCCTAATAAAATGTTACTTAGAGAAGGATTACAATCACTGTCAGTTTTGCGTGGAATGTGAAATCATTGTAATGTTTACAACACGTAATGTTTTAGTTTCTATTTTTTAAATTAGAGTTTTTTATGTAAATGAATTTATACATTAGTAAAAAATAATTCTTACCCAATAAAAACAAGTCACATTTCTGTGATAGATTGTGTATTTATTTCAATTGAGAAAAAAATCAACATGTTAGAAGTAACATAAATTTTCTAAGATATTAAATAATATATTATGACAAAAAGTAAAGAAAACGATTAGGAAATAGTATATTACAAAAATAGTTGAACATTATATATCGAAATTGCCTTAAAAGTATTTTTATTGTGATTCAATTAAGTATATGCAGCTATCATAAGAATCTCAATATTCAATTCATCACTTGATCAAAATTAAGTATATATTCAAAGCATATTGTATAATTAATATTTTTGATATCGATGTACATTAATCTATCAAATAATATAAAATATAAATAAAGAAACCATTTCACATTGCCATAAAATTAAACCGAAACGTGCACACATACATATGTACATACATTACATATCTTTGATATATAATAATTTTATCAGAGTATTTCGTATTCAATATAATGAAAAGCTTATGAAAATATCATAAATTACGACTGAAAACATTCCGTCAAGTTAATGGATATGATTATGAAAATGCAAATTGAGCGCGCTGGTGAAATTTATTTTGAAATTGCTTTAGTGAATCTATTTTATACATTATGATGGTACATATATTGAGTAGGTACATTACTCAACAACGTTATAGTTTACGAGAAAACGATTTTCAAATGTCGATTTCGTTTTTGGTTATTGTTCTTACCGCGTATGCTTTTGGAATAGGGACGTTTTACATTTCATTTCTACGTACTCGCAATTATTGCCATTGTCAGTGAAGGCTTACCATCACATTTTTGTTTCATGATTAAACGCAGAATAATTTTGAGAGAACATGTATGAACGTACATATATTCAAAAAATAAACCAATGATTTGTACTGATTACAGATTTATTTAATATGGTCAGAATCTTAATAAAAACACAATATTCCTTTGTACTTTATTCTACTTTATTTAAAAGGTCAGGACCGGTTTAGATCATTGCGAGCATTGTAAACTGAATCCTGCTGTTCAGTGAACTGTTCAGGCGACAATGTTCGCAATGAGCGAAACCGGTCCTGACCTTTTGAATGAAGTGGTATAAATTAGAAAGGAATATTGTGTTTTTTTTTAAATATAATATCTTTCCACTAAGTATTGACTGTTAACACCCTAAAAGTGATGGTCAGCACCGATTTCGTTCATGGCGAGCATTATCAACTGATAAGAGAATACATCATTACAGTGCTATTTAAGCAATGTATGAACGTATGTAAATATAGTTCACGCAATTACAAGTAATTGATTAAAAAGACAAAAGATTATACTGTATTACTTGATGACGGAGTACAATTCTGCACTTCATAAAATATACTAACAGTGCTTTTTTTACGGTTATAAACCATGACAGCAAATAAACGCTTGCAACGAACACTAAATTTTAAATTGTAAATTTTAACTTTTTCTTCAACTCGAAAGTAAATTACTGGATTAAACACCACCTTATCACATTCAAAATAAAGATAACGAAGATGAATATGGATTGGACGTGCGCTGTTGATTCCTCATGGGACCTTGAGCCTTGCCTGTATCTTTAATTTACAGTATGAATGAAATCTGAATGGATCTGAAAGCACGCCGTTAACTGTCTATCTATATTCTATAAGATGTAACGGGATGACTTGATAAGAAACAAAGAAAGTGGCGAGTGACAGAGATAATTTTGGAGACACCGTGTGGTGGTCAGATGCACCTCAAAAGAAAACGGATATGGTTGAACCAAAAAAGGAATATACCTTAAAATTCCAACGTAAAAGTAAATATAATGATTTTTGTTGTTCTGTGGGCTTACAGTTATAATTAACGATTATATTTCAATTACCGAGAGATATTTTAAAAGGTTATATTTTGGAAAGCCTATTCAAAAATGAATAAATATGTAAAAGCATACGTTAATGTAGCGTTATGGGTAGCTAACCGATTAGCGAATAAGTGCCATTAGATGAGGTGATTCGCATTCGTGGAGGCATTATGCAAAATAACTTCAAGCCAAATCTACTAAAATGCTACGTACCTACGAACACAGATTACGAGCTTATTAGCATTTACATAGGAAAATTATTTTCGAATTGGGTGAA
Source organism: Himalopsyche anomala (assembly GCA_031772345.1). Classification (NCBI taxonomy): domain Eukaryota; kingdom Metazoa; phylum Arthropoda; class Insecta; order Trichoptera; family Rhyacophilidae; genus Himalopsyche; species Himalopsyche anomala. The sequence continues at coordinate 6,712,345 of CM062824.1, read as the reverse complement.
ACGACAGAGAAAAGTGAGAATATTTTATTCGGATTCCGTAGACTCGAATAAATTGCCTCATTCACGTGAAGATTTAGCTAATCTATGCTAGTTTTTTTTTTACACAGGTGAATCATAATTTGAAAAATGTATTAAATACCTTACTATTCGGTAGCTTAATAACAGTGCTTTTTTCCCATGTAACGCGGTGGAACGACGTTCCGGCATCCAAGAACAATCCAATCCAGAACAAAATATCAATCCAAGAACAAAAAAGTACATTGTTTTTTTTTTTATAAAAAAAGATGATTAAATACATTTTTAAATCCTTATTCCGCGAAAAAGCAATAACAGTAAAAACATCAAGATGCATAATATAAATAAGTAATAGAAAATAAATCTTTCAATGAGTTAAAAAGTGAAACAAATCTCCAAGAACTAAATGGAAACAAAATGGGTCTTTCTACAAACGGAATAGTTCAGGTTCGGGTTAAGTTCGAAGGCGTGGGTGTTTGTGATATCTAAATTCTTTCTCACCTTTCCAATCCAAAAAATAACGAGACAACGCTAGAGCGATTAGTAAACCACTTATTCTGCCTTAATCCTATCTTTCTATTCTTACTTTCTTTAAAAAGAAAGGTTGAGCAACTGATTTACAAGCATGTCTCGTCGTAAAATAAAGTTCTGTTGAGATACCTACATTAGGCAGCCACATGCTCCACGTTGGAGACGGATATCGATTGAAAAAAAATCTTTTAATAAAAAGCTTGACAAGAAATGAGTCGGCATTTGTTGCACCAAAAAACACTTCTTAGTAGTAACACAATTTTATTAAATCGAATAAAAAGAATCAAAGCGAAAGAATATATACGCAACAACATAGTCATGAGATCTAATAAATAAAAACCTAATCGTAAATGTGTAATAAAATCAGTAAGTTATTTTTTCCATCTGCATACAGCAAAACTATTGAATTTCGAGACACTTTCTATGAAACGAACGTCCCGGGTTAAAGATAAAGAGGAAGCACACGATAGTGTTGCAAGCGCTATTATAGTCCGGTGCATTTATCTCCATAGCCGGTTTACGACGATCCTAGAGCCATTTCTGTCTAACACTCTCTCCAGTTGTTCACAGCTAGCTTCTGCATCTTTCTTGATGATGTTCGCCCATTACATACAGCAGTGTTCCCCAACCAGCGGTCCGCGGTCCGGTGCCGGGCCGCAGAGACTTACCGCTGGTCCGCAAACAGTATGCAAAATTTCAAGAAATTCGCCATGTAAAAGTATTAAATATAAGATCTTTTTCGTCTGCACGTTTACTTGTATTTTGACTTATTGTTAATTAATATTAATTGGTAGGATGATGCGACATCGAGGAACTGAAAAATAATGGGAAGTGAAATATCCAACAAATGTGGTGAAGCCGGCAACCGATCTCGAGTGTGGTATAATATGGTATGAATAAAAGTGTAAATTAAATACGCATGCTAATTTTAAAAATGCATAATAACACCAATATAAGTAATATGTATGATTTGTATGAAATCTTTCTAGTGAAAAGTAGACATCAATAATGAGGCTCTGCATTAGTAGCCCGCGATTTTTTTTCCTTAGCTAGCACACTTATACTAGCAAAAAATATTTACAAAGTTAAATTATAGAAATGTTCTACATTTAAATAACAAATCTGTCAAACTAGACAAGCAGGAAATCCTAGAAATCAATAGATTCAAATTTTTACCTGATTCAGATCTTTTGAATGATCAAATATTTTTTGCTAGTTCCCCGTTACTTTATCCATTGCATTAGCCCTTGTTAACTATTCTTTTATATATATTTTTAAAAAAAATATAGATACATTTCTTTTGTTAGAATTGATATGGTCTTTGAAAAATTTCTTTTTCAGAATCTTCCTGGCTGTTGATTTTATTTAAGTATGTACACACACCAACTACTTGGAAGCGGGGAAAAACAGGAAACTATCATTAAGCATATTCACTTTATTAACGTAGCATTTTATCATTTTGTCAAAAATTTCCCAAATTTTAATTATGGTTGTGATTACTTTCAATCGCCATTCTAAATTTATTAATCTGGGATGACTTTTTAATTATATGTTAGATGTGTTTAACATTTTAATCTTGTGTTATTTTAGAATCACTTTTAATGTAATTGGTAATTTCTTTTCAATGTCAATTGCATACATATTTATCATTTTTTTATAAATAGCATTATTAAATTATATTTCTTATCAGTTGACAATGATCGTAATGAGCGAAACCGGTCCTGACATATTAAATATAGTGGAATGAAGTTCAAAGGAATATTGTGTTTTTATTAATCAAATTATTAACCCGAAACGTCGATTCCTTTTACAGCAATTTGGTCATGAATAAACTTTTCTGTTTGAAGAATCTAGCATTCCAGTTTGTCACTTTACAATGACATTTGACAGTAGAATTGCATTTCATAGAGAAAACATATTCAGTGGTAATATGTCGACATATTCCTATAATGTTTGAGTAAACTACACTACAACGAGTACACTTCGTTATTTGGATAATGGTTGCAGTAAATCGCATCCGTTTATTATCATAATCCTCGCGGAGTTAAAAAAAAGCGGATTTCATACAAAGTGATGCCAGCATGAGGCATTGACAGCATAAGCCATAATGGCCTAGATAATATATGCTAATGATCACCGCAAAGTGGGCTGTGACGTCACGGGGCGGCGGGGGCGGAACACGCCTAACGAGTGGGAGTGCATTTTCAACTAGCAAGCTTTATGTTTGGTAAAACTACGGTGACCATAGACTCCTTATTGGTATAACGGAAAATTATTACAGTGATCTTTACTTCATATTTGTTAATTTCTCAAGATAACTATTTTAATCTTTCTTGTGTAAATTGTACGCAGTACAAAGACGACAAAAACTTTTGTAAAACTGCCAGATAGATTGTATATTTATTTCGAGGGTTAGATGCCTAATGGGTGGTGAATTACCCCACGAAATGCAGTATATTGTCATATCAGTCATGCACCCATGAACTATCGAAAGTGACGACAAAATAACGGGTTGAATTTTATAAATATTTATTAGTTTCGATTAAATAATAAAAAGTTTTTTTATACGAATTCTACAGCTGTAGTTAGAATCAGGACCGGTTTGATCTATTTATTATGATCGTGATAAGAAAAATCGGTCAAAAGCAATCAAACAATGTAAAATCCATAGTATTTCAATTTTTATTCCATCTATTTCTTTCCATCAAGAATGGAAAGCAAATCCCTTAAAGTGGATATTTGATAATGGTTGACTTTTGCATATGAATATCTCTCGATACGATTTGAACGAGTGAACATTGTGCTAAATTTTATGATTTTATTAAGTTTCTTCCAGAAAATTATGGTTACCGCTTAATGTGTGCCAAGCTTTGACAATTACAACGTGTCTATCAAAATAATGTTGACGAAACAGCACATTGAGGTATTTTAAATATAAATCTCAAACTGAGCCAAAACATATACTGAAATCACTTATGGAACGTTTTATGTTACTTCATTTACTGATTCATAAAACAGTAGTTTTCACTTTCATTTATATACGATAGAACCAGTGGTCACTTTGTTGTTATAAAGTGATCTTTCATTACATAATAAGTTTTATAATATAATTTCCATTTACTTTTCAAAAAAAAAGTACATTAATATGTTAAGAAAAACAAAATATTGAGTTGTACTTTATTTTCACTTAATTTATAAAGGTCAGGACCGGTTTCGCTCATGGCGAGCATTATCAACTGATAATAAATATAATTAAACAGTGCTTTTTAATACAGAAACAAATTGAACTGAAAAGGTGTAAGCAACAATTGACATTGAAAAGAATTTACAAATTACAGTAGAAGTGATTATATAATTACACAAAATTAAAAAATTTAACACTTGTAACGTATAATTAAAATATGATCAAAAAAGTTAAAAATGCTGACCAATGGTAATTTCAAACGTAAAAACATTAATATGAATACAAGTTACATTTTCTTCACATATTATAATATTATAAAACAGACATTTTTTTATTACTGATTAAGTATACTTACTTTATTTAATATTGAGATACATTTGATGGCAACTTGTGTAAATTTATTCATGATATTAAAAAAAATATTAAGTCTTTTATTCCACCTAATGTGTTTTTATAAAACATAAAGGTACACGTGTTTTTTTTTTTAAATAAAATCTTTATTTTACTATTTTTTTTCAGGAATTCTAGCAACAAAAAACAGCAATAATAGTTTTTTTTTAATACAAACTCTTACCGCCAACTTTGTACTCAAGTTCATCCGCTTTAGTTTCACATATTTCTTGGTGTGCGGATACCGCAGTGTTACAAAATAAAACGTTTTTACGAGAAAACCCCCAGATTTTACAAAAAATCACTACAAATAATAAGCAGATTACAAACTGTATTTCCAGAATAATTTCACTTTAACAAAGTTGCTTTCTTGAAACAAGATAACTTCAAAGAAAAGATCAGACGCGGACGTTCGTGGATATCAAGTTTAAATATATTTTTTTGTCAATATTCACAATACCATTATGAACACAAACTATCTAAATCAGTGTAGCTGCATACGTGTTTCTTTCACACGGGATATAGACAACATGATTAGACTAATTAATTTTATTTATTAGCATTCAAGTAAAAGCTTAAAAATCTAAAGCTTGAAGTGAGAAAGGAACTCAAAAAAGCCTGAATACGTAATCTCTGTAATTAGATTCTAGTTCCCTAGAAAGAGCGGGCTGCGAAAATAAGAGTGTCGTAAATAAGTCGTTGAACTTACTTAAAAGTTCTGCATAGGGAAAGGGCTAACGGGTGGAGTTTTTAAATATATATATTTTTTATATTCAAATAGCAAATAACTTAAATAAATTAATTCCTCTTAATCGAATTTTAGTAAAGCACTCTTGCGTCCCAACGACAGTTAATTTTTGCTCAAAAGAAGAAATATCGTATGCTTTTTGGTTAGATTAAAGTATTTTAATATCAGACATTTTTTAATTAGATTGAAACTATTGTTAATTTATTTTTTAGGTTCCCTTTGAAATAAGGTTTAAGTAGTCCGATTTTTTGCTGCAGTTGCTTCATTGTTTCAGTTATGTATGTTATGATATTAAACATCGTTTAACAGGGTAATAAAATAGACCCAATACGTAAATACACAAAATATTATTCATATTACATATAAATACACAAAAGTATTCAAATAAATAAAACGTAATACTACTCATCGCTACTTGATTATATTACCGTTGACATTATGAAGAGTTTGAAGTTTTACGACACTAGCACACACAGACGCGGAAACGGAACGAGAGCGGACCGTACTATCATACGGTTGTGCGTCGTACCGGTCCACTTCCGTTCCGCTTTCGCACTAGTGTGCTGACGTCATTAGAACTTTTTATTTGTTATACATTACGTAATTTTGAAATCGAAATAATATATTGTCACCTTTTTGGCACAGGTTAGTTACTAAAAAAAAACAGTCAAAAATGAGTTGAGTATACAAAGACATTCATTGATATAAATTCTTTGTCTGGAATAACTTAATTGGTGCATAAATTATATCAGTTTACCACAATAAGGATTTATTTTTATCGGGTGTTATTATTAATTCTGATTTAAAGGCAGGCAATGCCACACAATCCCTTGATTTTAAACTCGTATTTACGTCAGATAGGCAAATAAGCATGTACATTTTGTTGTTATAATTATCTGTGACATGAAATATAGGTGCTAGGGGTTTTATCCTAAAATAATCAATGTAGCAGAAGAGTGTCGATAAACGACAATATACATACTATCGGCGATCGTTACATTGCATAAGGATATAGTTATGATGATTATAAGTTACTTTTTCAGGCTCCATCCTCGAGGACTGGAGTAATATCAAAACAAGAAAGAAAGTTGAGAGAGCTAAATTAATCAGGCACCAGAAGACCGTATAAAAAAGAGAAATTAAAATTATACGGAAAAAGTTTGTCGACGCTGGCTGATTCCTTTTTAAATTATAATAGGCACGCTGACTTTATTGCAGCAATTTACTGGTCCTGTTTACAATCAGGTGCGAGACTAAGGTTTATTTAATGTCTGCAATGTAAAACTTTCATTACAACGGCGAATTATTTACTGCGGAATGAATAAAATTAGCGGAAACTGCGCATTAAGAAATAACAGCCATTGACAGTAGTAATTTAATATTTTTTTAGCTGGAAAATTTTGCCAACAAAAGGCACAAACTATTGAAGAAACCTGTCGATGTTTACATTGGTAAGAACGTCCGATTCTATTTTTGCGTAGGGTACGTTCTCATAAAAAAACCCGTGCAAACAATATACATTAAAAATATGAAAATAAGAGATTTTATTTCTAAAAATAAACGTATTTCACTTTGATTAATTCATATCCATTTTTCCACGTCAAGTTGCAGTAATAATAAATTGACCTAATTATAAATGATTTTGATGTTAGAAAATACCATAGTATATTATATTATTATTTATGTTATATTTTGTATATTAAAAATAAATCTCTTTTTTGTACTAATTCCACATCTACACTGATCGAATATAGATATTGTTATCAGTTCATAACAGTCGTGAATCGTCCTGACATTTAATAAAATATTGGAATTAGAACAAAGAAAAGTTTCTTTTTAATATAATGTTTTCCCACCAAGAATTGACATACTTTTAAAGTTATATTTTGCTTAAAAATATTTAGTGTACATAATTGTATTTTTATTAAGGGTCGACATTTTTATTTAAAATATACAGCTATGTTCTAATGTGAAGTTTTCTATTTTTTTTTCTTCAATACAATGCTTTTTGTGGCAATAATTTACATTGGACACGTTAAAAGTGGTGATGTCAACTGTTGATTGCCGGACTATCGTATCATTACTTTATTTCTCTCCAACTATGTCCTGTAGCGTAGTGAGTACTTACAAGAGGTAGTAAAGTAGCACATGCGAACCCATTTTTTAGAAGTTGTTTGTGATAATGCGACGAAAATGATAATGCTCACACTCGTTAAGACATTAGAAGACTATCGAAAAATTTCCTCGCAAATAAAAACAAGAGGTAAGTGCATAATAATTCCAGACAATTAATTCAGAGATAAAGACAACGGGTAGTGCATAAAGACTTGCTTTAATGTTCACGAAGCAAATAAGAAGTAAGCGGTAAGGGAAGGGGCGAAAGAAGAAGCATCGCATGCGGGCGGCACAGACGAGGGCGGTGATTAGCGACTGCAAACTTCGGCGACTGAAAAAGCGATTGTTTCAGATATTATTTTCTCATTAATTCCGGAGAAAAAACTACATATCTGGGGGTTTTTTTATTTAATCTTAATAGTTTTTTTTAATATTTTATTTTTTCAATAATAAATGGAACAAAAAACACATTTAAACTTTTATAGAGCAAATGATAACATATTAACCAGTCGCTGTAATTTCCAATACCGCCCATAGAAACGTCAACTTTAGTACCTCAATACATTGTCGAGCACATTTTTTGGTTAATTTATTGTTCCACATGTTTTTTTTTTATCAAATTTATTTTATGTAGGCAATAAGTATTTCAAAATATAGCATTTGAAATTAAAATTCCAAAATAATTAATTTTCCCTATAAAGAGTTAAATCGAGTAAACAGTTCCTAGGGTAGGTACTAATAAAAAAAAATATAACGATTAAAAATGATTGTATATATACGTATATTTTTTAATCTATGCCGACCCAATGTTAAGCTTATGGTCTCCTTATAGAGGTATCTCAACAGAACTTTTTTCTTATCAGTTGATATTGTTCGCCATGAGCGAAACCGGTCCTGATCTTAGTAAATAAAAGTGGAAATAAGTACAAAGGAATCTTGTGTTTTTCTTAATATGAAAATTTATGTGGAAATATAAATAGTTTCAAAAAAAATATTCCGTTTTCAATTCGGTCATTAGGTAATTTAGCAAATGCATTATTTAAAACACGTAATAAATGACAGTCTTAACGGATAAATTTCCAGGTTTCAGAAATGTATACGGAAATGACGAAAAATAGAAGGAAATTAGGTGTCAGTCATTATTTACAATCCCCAACAAGTGTAAGATTGACGCGAGAATAAAATGATTTCAACATTCCTATAAACAGAAAAATATGTTTTAACGACTTTAAAATTAGTCTGCAAGAAACAAGAAAGGCGGCAATGCAATGAATAAACTACTTAATCAAAGCAAGTCGCTTTGTTTTCATAGTACACATTTTTTTGAACTCAGTTTGTAGTACAGAAATTAATTAAATGGGATTATCCTAAGCTATATTGCTTACTATCTCGTTGATAAATATGCATTATAATGAGTTCAATGCAAGTTTAAACATTAAGCATATAAGATATTTCATTGTCAAAAAATAGTTGAAAACGGTTGCGCGACCTTAATACATACATCCAGTAACAAACAATCTCACTTCATTATTTCGGCACCGGCACGATATATAGCATTCGTACTTAAGCAAACATTTGCGAAAGTAATTGTCTGAGGATGCATCTGAAAGAGGCGAAACACGTGTCACATTTTGTAACACAATACGTGGAATAATCTAAGTTATTTTTATTTTATCTTACTGGGATAAAAAATATTTTTCGTATTTGCTTGAAGATTTTCAAGTTGTTTTCCAATGTATTGACTTGCAATATGAAATAACTGAATGTAACTGTAGTAAGTTAAATGTATTTATAAACCTGAATCGTTCAAATTATGTACATTCACACAGATTTTATCACTAACGACCCGGGTTTTGCCTTTCGGCATCTTTAGTGACAAAATCTGTGTGAATGTACATAATAAGAACGATTCAAATTTAATATTGAAATTCCACCAAGCACCTTCAGTCGAAATCTTAAGTTATTTATAAATCAATGAGAATATTTACTATTTTAAAGACTTGACAGAAAGATGTTGCGTATGTATATTATAAAGCTTGAGGGAATTATTTTTTTGAGATAAAATTAAATTTGATAACTTCAACTTTTGTTATTCCACTGATTTGTGTTACAGGTTTGTCGAAAGATGATTATCAAAGAGGCAAAACACAATCTTTCTAAAAGGATCATAAAACAACGCTGAAAGTTCACAATCTTAAGTAACGATGATATTGGGTGAATCTTCGAAAAAATCTAGTTGTTCGAAACAATGCATCACTTTATCGCGTGCGGCTTTCTATGATATAAGATCCACGCAAGCTAAGACGAAGAAGAGAATTAAGCTCGGCTAGAATTAAAGCGATATCGGGTTCGAGTGTCTCCTAAGTGGCATGTTTTGCCTTCCATACACGGGCTGGAGCTTTAAGCGCTGTTGGCAAAGTTTGCCCACACGGCGAGGATTAGCGAGGTGTTAGTTGCGGATAAGGCTTCGAAAGTTTGGGCGACGCGCGAAGAACGCGAAAAAGGCCGCCGATACCGAACAAAGTTTCGGGAAAAGATATTGACACCGATGATACCATCGATAGATACACACATCGATTAAATAAGATTCCAACCAAAAATACCAAGTACATTATGATAAGAGATTAAAAAATAATTAATTTAAAGATGACATTGTGTATAACAACTATACTAACATTATAGAATTCAAATTGAAAGCGTTGGTATTTAAAAACAAAATGCTTAGAATTTTTTAAGCTGCCTTAGTAAACTGTTAATTCATTTCATTAAAAAAACATAATATTGTAGTACATAATCGTAAATCATTAATTATGTGTGGAAATAAACTAAGGGTATTATTTGCAAACCCGTTTCATTCCAAAATTATGAATGAACCATGAATGTAATTTAGTAGATAAAAATAAATTTTGAAAGTATTTTTAGAAATCAGTCTCATAGCTTGATAAAATACTGAATATCATTCCAAAGTAATGTAAAACTAAAAATGCTTTTAAAATGTACATAACATTATTATTCAAAATGAAATTCAAGTGTTATTTTTTAATCATTTTTAAATTAGCCGTATTTGAAAAATATACACTCAACTAACGCCTGCTTGGTAGCATTTTTTATTTCAAAATGTTGAAAATTATTAAAAATAATTTTATGGAAACCAATCAAGATTCGCGGATAGATTTACTTTGTCGTATATCTAAAAACGCGAAAAATTATGGCAAATTAGACGATCATGAAACGAGATATATTCTAGAAATAAACACCGCATAAATTGCATGGCTTGATTCAAAATCTAGGCTTTTATTTACAAACTAAGAACACGCTGGCTAAAATATCGCGTAGTGGCGTGCGCGTAGCCTTTGCGTGGAGTTTTTGCAAAAGCTATGTGGTTTCCACGTTATACAGCTTTTCGTTTCTTAGTGCAAACATTGATCTAATAAAAATAGAGGCATTAATGATCCAACAACAATGTTCTTGACCTTATGTTTATACGATTTATTATTATGTATACGCTTCGCTTTTAGATTCTGAAATACTTACATGTACTACTTTCCGTAAACAGACTTTTTATTTATGTTGAAATTCAAATATTAAAACAACTTAAAGATTGAATTGGCATTTACTTGGTAGAACTCCATAACAATAGGGTAAAAATAGCAACGTATTTGTTTCTTCAGTTTGTATAATATTAGTAAATAGCTATTCGCCATCGTCAGAAATATCCGATAGTGAAAGCCGAAATAGCTATTGACTAGTATTATAAAAACTGTAGAACTAAATACGTTGCTATTTTTGCCCTATTATAAAAACAACTAACCAAACAGTGTACTACAAAGTACCTATTAAGATTTAATATAATAATTATAATTCTTCGTCGTTACTATAACAAACAACTTGCACGTCTTGAATTATACTATTTAAACTATTTTCACAACATGCAAACAAAATATTACTGTTCCAGTTAATAAGAAATTTGACTAATTAAAGATTTCAATTCCGTATTTAATTTAATGTTGAAATGTAAAAAAACGCATTTATCATACGATTTAATATAATTCACGCAATAAGAACACGTGTCAGTACCTATGAAGAGAGCAAAGCGACAGAGCCTTTTGCAAAATGGCAGCGTTACCATTGTGTTGTCGAAATGATCTTTTGTTAATTTTAACATATTTGATATGAGGCTACCACACATGATACAGATAAAAACAAACAAACAAATGTAAAAGAAAGGAAAGACCAGAGGCGCTTCATATTTAAGGGCTCCAGAGCTCTAAAGCCCTAACCACCCTACCCGCCCTGCACCCGAGGATCCCCCTCCGTTATGACCGACGCCCGCGGTAAAACGGCATTTATTACGCGTAAATTAGATTATATGTTCCTTTCTAACAACACAACAGGAAAATACTTACAGAAAGTGTAGGGCGAATCCACGCGAGGGAAATACTTCCGTTGAACGTTTAACCGTCGCCATGTATAAAACAGTGGCGTGTTCCCTTACGCAACAAGATTTAAAAAAAACTGAATAAACACGGAACAGCTGAAAACAAATATGGTCATTCGATTGTATTTCAAGAATAAAAAAATACATCGATTACAATGACATCGAATTTAGTGCATCCAATGTCGAAATACCGGATACCAAAATCCCGGGATTTCGAAATTGAAAAAAATTTAGAAACTTGCGTACGAGAGCTAAAAAATGTCCCAATTTTTTCATTTTGGCAATTGCGTAAATTTCGGGGTTTTTGAAATCAGAAATCTTGAAAGATCTAAAGAAAAAAGTCTCGCGTCTTATCATTTTATAAAATTCGTCAATTCGAAGGAATTCAAAATCGCCAAGCAAAAATTTCTCAATCCCGGGATAACAAAAAGGGTCTGAGATTGGATGTCCTAATCGAGTCTAAGCAGGTTTCTAACGAAAATGAGAATTCTCTTTCCAACCAGTTGGTTTCCCAGTGAAACACTTTAGTTCAACAACGCCTCATAAATAATAATATATTGTAAATGAAATACTTTGTTCCGCAAGATTTCTTTTTTTAATCAGACATGTGCAGTAAAAAAAATAAAAATACAAAGGTAACTAACAAAAATGCCAATCGAGTAAAGCTCAATTGTATAGACCAGGGATTCTCAAGCTATGTTTCGCGGAACACTGGTGTTCCGCGGAGCCAGAGTAGGTGTTCCCAAAATAAATGAAATTGTTTTATACGCTGCAACACAGTTTTAAAAAAATCTTTAAAAATCAGCTAAGTGTTCCGTTATATTTTCCGGACTTGCGAAGTGTTACCATTCCAGAAAATGTTTGGGAAACCTTGGTATAGACATTTACATTTGAGAGAGGTGAATTCATTGTTCTGTGGCATTTTCTTCGAATACGTTCCATTGTGTTTTTGACGCCACTGAATTTATAAGGTCTCGAGGGGTGGAAGACAATTTTCATAATATACGTAAAGCAAGGGTTCACATTTGGTAAGCAGACTATGTAAAAGTTGGGATTTGACGGAGAATATTCATAGTTTGAAAGCTTTGCGAAGAAATTGCCACGCTAGTGGTATGGTACTCATATAGGCAATCTGTGAGAATCGCTTCATCATTGTTCCAATAACAATTTGATGAATTGAAAATAGTGGTATGGAAAAAGTTGTCAGTGATATTTTCAATAATTTATTTTTATAAACAATCTAAGTTTTTTCATACTAATTCTACAATTTTATAAAATGACCAGGACCGGTTTTGCTCATCATAAACGTTTACAATTAAAATAGTACAATCAAACTATATTCTTTACGTAAATTTTATTCCGTTCTAATAAGAATTGACAGTTAAGATATTATTTTTAGGATGTTTACTGTTAATACTTGAGTTATTCTTTTTTTAGTATAAACCAAATCATATAATATCTTTAAATTAATAAAAACACAATATGCCTTTGTAATTATTTCCGCCTTTATTTAAGAAGATCAGGACCGGTTTAACTTTTCCGGCAAGTTTTCTTCTTGGCCTGTCTTCAGTTGATAATTCTCGCCATTAGCGAAACCGATCCTGATCTTGGTAAATAAAAGTAGAAATAAGTATAAAAGAATATTATGTTTTTCTTAATTTTATGATATTATATGATGTAATTTATACTGAAAATTAAAAACTCTTTACAAACGATTTGATCTATGTAGGAAATATTAAATCTTATCTATTATGAGGTAATATTTTTTATCCTTCCTATATGTCTTTATTAACTAACGATTGGCATCGTAAAATATATTTTGTTGCCGGTAAAAATAAGTGTTGCCAATAAAGATGTTATCCGAACATACATTATGGGTAATGATTATGGTACATTATTATCTCTTTCCGTAACATGGCAGATACGATCATACTAGTGAAATAATAGAACGTGATTAAGCTGCAACTTATATTATTGAAAAGGGTAAATTACAGATAGGTGACATTTGAATGTAAGCACAATGACTTTTTATGAACAAAAATGGTACTTATGAATTATTTTACTGTCGTTTTTTCGATAGATAAATAAATAAATGATCACTGTAAAATGGTTTTTCAAAAACTGGTGAAATGATACAGCTCAAATTTATGCTTTCTTTATATTGTCATATTGCCATTAATTGAGTAATTAGAAGCAATCCTTTGGAAATATTTAGATATCAACAAAGAATGGGGAAAAATGCTCAATTGGATCTGTCGTCTCGGTCGATCATGCCGAATTGGTTGCGTGTAATGCAAATTATAATGTATTCGAGGACTTAATCGCGTCTTACGGAAAGAGAATGGAGCCCTTTCAATTTAATTTATTATTGTATTACCATGTTACACACTGCAGTGCATACAACCAAGTCTTGAGGAATTATTTCACGTGACATCCCTGGCAAGAAATTTAGCACGAATAACGTTGTTACGCCACGGAATACACCATGTAAGAAGAGTGTTAAGCAGTAGCGGATGATGGTGGGTTTAACGTTGAGAACACGAAAGAATCGAACAGATGATATAACATACAGTCAATTCTGTTTTTACACGGTACATATGTTCTACAAAAAAACTAGTTTAAAAAAAATATTCTTTTCATCGCTACTAGAATATATAGAAGACTTTTATGCGGGACTGGACATAAATTGCTTTCACCGCTAGAAATATCTGACACTATATAATGTGTTGAAAATCTAATGAAGCCCGCTGTGTTGGTTGGTTGGAGCTTGCTCTACCGACCAGGTGGGTCTGGGTTCGATTATCGGTAAGGTCAATGTCAAATTTAGATTTTTTAAGTTGAGACCTAAGACGTAGGTGTTTGTGACGTCAATTTACCACGAGTTTATCTCGAGTGACTAACAATAAAATTCTCATCGAGTTTTTCTCGAATAATCTTTCATCTTTAATACATTTGACGCATTGGCATTAGCTGTAATATCAAATATTAAAAAAAAAAAGAAACTTTCAATTTGTTTGTTATTACTGGATTGCGTTGTTGAATGTCTCGTTATGAAGAAATCCGCGTCTGTGTTTTGTTATTTTTGGGAATCGTTTCAGAACAAATTATTTCGTGAAAAACATAGGATTTGTTCTTTAAATGAATCGTGTTATTTCAGAATGGTGTAAAAGAGAGTTGAGCGTATATCTGTTACTCAATAGTTACTCACAATATTAACGGATAAGCGATTAAAGGACAACAGACATATATATAATAATTGACAAATAAAACATTTTTTTTAAATAGCGAAAACTAAAAATGGCACAGCAAAAAGACCTGCACGTATTTTAAGCGACTTTATAGCGACGGTGGTCAATATGAAACGGTGCCAAAAACCGTCGATGAAATTTATCACAAAATTTTTAACAACATTGCAAAATCTGGAAACAAAAAAGAGTTTGTCATTAATCACGCGGCTATGAGCAGGGAGCTGCCTCACGGCGTCCGTCGCTAGTCTATGAAAACGGCAAATATGGGTAAACCGTGTTACTGCGACCTTAATACAAAGAGTGGCTCTACTCATTGTTTTCGGTCTGTATCTTTTTATTAAATCTGCGACTCGTTACCGCATCGGCGCCGGAGAGGGCTTCGTCGGGATATATTTCGTGATGCGATACACGAAGATTCGTCAAATGATCACATTAAGTATATTGAATAAGTAAAATTATACTTAGCAAGGCAATAGTGGTGTGAATAAAGGCGTACTAATATATTCAGCTTGTCAAACATTTTTTTTATTATCTGTTGTGGCACATACTCGAATTTTTCTTGGAATACGCCTGCCAAATATAAACAAAACGATTTATTTACGGTGAAAATTACACCTATTATATATATTCGTCAATAAGAGAATCGTGAATCCAAATCGTAAAATATTTATAAATATCAATACGATTTCTTTGATCTGTTAATACATATTGACTATGGAAAGGCAAAAGGACGTTTCCACTTTTTTTTCAAAAAAGCTTTTTTCGATAACCTCAAAGTATACAACTTAATACACGTTCTATAAAAAGAACGTAAGCCGCAAATGCCAAATTCGTATTTAAATTTAGCATTTAAGTTAAAAAAAGATGGGCATGTAAAACTTTTGCGCAAAAAAATTCTTTAAAAAAAAATCATGAACATTATTTTTAATTTATGCTAGATTAAGACAGTTAAACACTAGTTCTGAAGTCTCCGAGGTTGTGTATCTTTTATAATTTGCCTTTGGCCCAAGCTTATCAGAAATGATTTTTATGCCAGCTGTAAACTTTGTTATGTGTGGGTTACGTCTTTTCCTCCAAGCTTTCCATTTTTATAAGACGTCAGAATAGTAAAATAAAAATCATACGTACTTAAACAAGCATTGTGAAAGTAAGATTGTCTGAGGATGCCTCTGAAAGAGGCGAAACAAGTGTCACAGTTTGTAGCACAATACGTGGAATAATCTTAGTTATTTAAAATTTAAATTAAAATGAACTTCCACAAAGTTACCGCCGAATCCATCGAAGGTATTAAATATTATCAATTAAATCTGATGATGGTGACGATGTTTGTGGTAATGGATATGAAGAAGGTGGTTCCGCTGGAATATTAAACGGCAATTTTGATATAATTTGGACGAATCACCGGTGTACGGGCGTCGCGGACACGGCGTAGAGCTCCGGCCGGCGAGGGCGGGAAATTACGGTGGCACACGAGCGGAGTTTTTGCCACTGTCCGTTCCAGTTTCACAATTGCATTTGGGATGCAGGCGAGAGTTCACACACACGTACGCAATTAAAATCGCGAACACGTGTCCAGCGGCAAGCAGACAGTGGGCAGCGATTAATTAGTTGTGAAATGAATTTTTATTTCAATTTTATAAAAATACGGTGACAATCTAGAAATACGCGATATGTGCATTAAAGCGTACTACATAGTTATTGAATGAATACGTTTTCCGCGTCAGTATAAAATATACTTTCAGACGAAAAAGGAATTAATTTAAACTTTAATAAAACACAATATTCTTCTGTACTTTATTCCACTTTATTTAAAAGGTCAGGACCGGTTTCGCTCATTGCGAGAATTGTCAACTGATAAGAAAATTATATAAACAGTGCTATTTATACAAAAATAAATTAAAATTATATAATAAACAACAATTGACATTGAAAATAAATTACATATTACAGTATAAGTGCTTCTATAATTACACAAAATTTAAATATTTAACACCTCCAAAAAATAATTAAAAAAGCACCAAAGATCAATAAATATCAAGTGGTGACTGATATTAATTATAAACATAATTAAAATTTGGCAAATTTTTGACTTTTAAGTAAAGTGGAATAAAGTACAAAGGGTATATTGTGTTTTTATTAATATAATGCCTTTCTACCAAGTATACTGTCAATAAACACCCTAAAAGTTATAATTGAAATTTTCATGAGATAATAATTAAATTTGATTCGTTTTAATTATGTACATTCACACAAGTTTTTTCACTAGCATAATTTGAAAGATTCAAATTTAATATTGAAATCCTACCAAGCACCTATAGTTGAAATCCTAAAAGATAATTTATTTATGATTATTTATTGTATAACTGTACTGAAAAAAAATCGATATTTATCACTTTTAATGCGTAAACTATTGGAGGGGAATCTGCGACCTCTTGGCTACTCTGATACGGCCTTTCGAATTTCACTTTGATCAAAAAATTATAAGCAAGCGTTTGGAAAAAGAGCGTCATCAACCCATTTTTGTTCGACAGTTCAACAAAAAAAGGGAGGATGTCGACGTTGTCTTTACTGTGCCCTTAAATTGAATGTAAACTGTCTATTCTTGGTGGAAAAAAAATAATTATCGTAACATATTTTTGCAATGTTTTTACATTATTAATTAAAATCAGGTTATGTGTCTTTATCAACTGACGACTGCTTGCGATGAGCGAAACCGATTCTTATATAAATAAATTATGTAGCATTAGGGAAAAAATAATCTTATTTTTTAAAATAAAATGCATCTGTAGAATTGGCAGTGAAAACCTTAAAAGCGAGCTAATGCTTAAATTGATAATACTTACGATGATTGGAATCGGTCCTGATCCCCATTAAAGTATGTAGTCACAGATTTAAATTACCGAACTGATATGTATCATATTGAAATTTATTTATAAATCGATTGATGGATTTACTTCCGAAGACATGATGACTGTGATGTTTGCATACCACCCCCCTTTACAATTAGAAAACAGGCGTAGAAATAGAGATTTACTTAATGTTAGTGCTTCATTAATTCCATACTGTGATTTGATTTGATAACACGCAATATGAATTTAATTTATAAAAAATTATAGGTTTCTAATCATTTTTCATGTCAAACAAAAGCTGGCGTCAAGTTTATCGTATGTATTTATATGGAAATAAACATTATAGTTTATTTGGTTAGGTTTTTGATTGCAATTTTAACAGAACGCTAGCAAAAATAAAATCTTGGTAAATCAATGATCTCCAATGTACGAAGCGAGATGGCAATTAATAAACAATAAAAGAACTTTATAGCTTGACAATAAAATCTAAGATGTTTTTCCTAATACGATCAGAGTCGAATTAATGCGAATTTTGCGAGCAAATGTCGATTTGAAATGCAGGCTGCAAATCGAACAGTCGTAACAAAGAATCATTTTATGAGTTTCCCCGAACAGACAATCTTACGTTTTTCCATTATCTCCCTTGGCGTGGGGGTTTTAATGCCACACACCAGAGATACTTAACGGGAAAGTACCAATTGATTTTGAAAATCCTGAACGAAATTCAGTTCCATAGGAAGTCCTCGGTAAAATATAATAAATTCGAATCACAATGTAAGAAATGAGGTAAATTTATCAATTATTTTTAGGATGAGTGAATTACCCCAAGTAAACTAGGTCTGGGTAAACTTTTTTGCTGAAGGGCTACATTAAAAAATCGAATAAAATAGCTCACAACGGCAAGCAAATTACTATTTTTGAAAAAGGAATTTCAACATAAAAAAATAATTCTCTAACTAAGAGCAATTGACCGCATAGTGGCTGCACAAAAATTCGCGTAGAGCAATAGTTTTTTCATGCCTGCAGTATTCGATCAATAGTATTTTAACGAATTTTTTTATCAACTGAGACGTTTTAAAAGTTTCAGTTAGTTTGATCATATTAACATACATACACAAACGTTTGTAACTTTTTCAGAATCTGAAGCACTTCCGTCACGTTTACGTGTGTAGGTAAATTATATATGATATAATGAAACTATTCCAATGTAAATTGTATAAATTCATTCAAAATATTGGTATAATAGTTATATTATTGAATTAATCGAAAAGGTGCGTCCGGAAGTATAAGATGAATTCTTGTGAGTGAGTAAATTTGAATCGAAAAGGTCGGCAATCAAAATTCACAACTTTTTCTTTTAACAGTGGGAGATAGCTGAAAGAGAAATAAAAGTTGTAATAAGTCAGATGAAAGGCAGCAGTAAAACTAACGCCTAGACGAAAAGACTAAGTTGAAGTGGACGGGAGGCCGACAAATGAGCGGGCGATAAAATTATCGTTAGCGGTAACGACATGAATAAATGCATTATGACTGAACTGTTGGAATGAGGAAGCTTTCGACAAATCAAGGATTGCGAGCTTTTATTGAAAAGTAATATAATAAATATGATATACTACCGTAGTTTCAATTTATTTCAATGGTGCTATTTTCACCTCAAAATTATCTATGAATCGATTATTTTTATGTTGTCAATGGTCATATTTTTTTAAGATTTGAACATTACTGACTATAAGCAACACATTTTATAGTTTTTGTAGTTCTGTTTTTTGTGAATAAATATAACGCTTTTCCATATAGAATTAACAGATATAAACGTAAAGTGATAAACGAATAAACGTGTTCATGCATCGAACATAATATGCATGATTAATCAGTAAAAATAAATAATCATATTAATAACCTTATGTTTATGTCAGTTGCCAAAAAATGCTCTTTTCCTGGCTTAGGGCTAAAATATTATATCTCTATAAATCATAATATTCAGAAAACTGATTCTGAAAGTTTGGTTTGTTTCCGAAAATTTTCAAATAATTAAAAACACTGGTTCGGACTATTGCAAGCTATGATTATAGGGATCCAATTTTTTTAGGGACGACACCCTCCACCGTCTTGAAAATTTTTGTCATCCTATACGTGACACAGTTTCTCAACATTTTAAGAGTCGACACCCCTGCTGTCTCAAAGGTTTATTGTCACATTATATTATTATTTATACTGAAACTACAAATAAAAATATAATTACATTTTTTTTTACTATGGGGCGAATTTTTTTAAGCCCTTTGATTAGTAAATTTTGACGTAAACTTTGATTATTTATAGTACAGAGAAATTGCATTTTTACGTGCTCGAAATTTACGGTATCCCGATATTTTCGTATTTTTTTTTAATCCCGTTTTATTTTAGTACTTTTTTAGTAAAATAAATAACGGTTATGTGTAAAAATAAAATAGTTGTATTTAATTATGCGAAAAGGTTATTAAACATTATTTTAAAAATAAATATATTTGAAAGCTTCATAAACGAAATAAAAAGGTTGCATTGTTATAATGAATAAAGGTTTTGCTTTACTAAGGCAAAATTTTCTGACTGAACGGAAAGAGAATTCTTAATAATGGAACGGGGATGGGAGGTTGTATATTTATCCAAGTCTATTTGTTCACTCGGTATTAATTCAGAAGATATCTGAAACGAAACGGCCGACATCTGCATTTAATAAATATATTAATTAATATATCCGACTTCTTTATTGAATGACAAAGTTGGATACGTCAATTTGCAATTGATTTTTTACATCCCTGGATATATATAGCAAAATAAAAATGACTAGTTCTCTAGGAAAGAGTTAATATACGTATTTTCATAGACAAAATGCATGTATATAAAAAATATATATGAAGCAATATAAAATACTTGATAACTTTGATATTATGTTAAGTGTGTCTGAAGATGCTTCTCAAAAAAGCAAAACAAAGGTCACGGTTTACAGCACATTCGGTGGAATAAAAACGTTTTCAAATGTAATTTTATATTTAAAATAAATAACTTTTTCTCCAACGATTTAAAATATTATTTATGACGAACAAAACCATATGCGAACAAATTGGTATTTAATTTTAAAAAAAATGATATTTCAAAATTTATCCGAACAGTAAAAGAAAATTAAATAAAGGAACAAAAGATAAACGGAGAAATCTTGCAAATAAAAAAATGTGTCATAAAAATTAAAATTGATAATTTTGTTACTCCAGTGAAATATTTATTAATAGTCATAAGAATATTTTAAAAAAAGCCCATTATCATTTTATATTTCGATATTTGATAATGCTCCATTTGATAGAAACTAGTCCTTGCCTAAAATAAATTATGTGTAATTGGTATAACAATATTTGATTTTTTAAATTAACGTAAAATAAAAATTATACATTTGTAATTAATTGCGACGAATCAAGTGTCACAAACACATCAGTTTTCGCTCATCAGTTTATTATCAGTTGCCCAAATGCTCGTGATGAGCGAAAATGGTCCTGATTCTAATAAATAATTGTAAAAAAAAAATAGTACTAAAGATGTAATCTTTTTTCTTCAAGTATTGACAGTGAAGACACAGAAAGGTGATTGTATAGACTTTTAATGGATTATTTTTTTCATAAATATAGAGGACAGATTGGAAAAATAGCTGTAAAATATTTTAGAATATGTTCATTATTGTCGATATAATCCGTAGAACTATAAAAGATCAGTCAATGAATTCGGTGTAACAATGTTTATCATTAAAAGCGATTCATATTAGTACTATCACGATTGCAATATAGCGCGTATCGGTTATTTGGCATTATGCAAATGTAATCAACTCGAAATAGCTAATAATTAATATGATTAGTTAATAAAATCTCTTCAATATTTACCGGCGTGTCAGTATACGCTGAACCAGAAACGATCTCGCTTCGAGGATATTTTATTCGATATTGGAAATTACCGATGCATGCAAGCAGTTAACAAACATACAAAATACGTGGAAAATATTCTAATACATATTATATTTGTGATTATAATGTAAACGAAATATTTCAAAAGGGTACAGTTTTATTTTAGAAAGTATTTTAGATTGATATTTTTATGATTACAATTTCTCTTTGATATTAAGTCTATGTGAATTTTTAATAGAAACGTTAACAAAATGTCAATAAAAAATGTACTTATATATAATATACAACCCGCTTCGTGGTAGTCTCTATTTTAGAGTCCCTGGTTTTGGAAATGTAACGTTTACAACTGACAATGCAATGACTCAGGAATCGAAAATAGTGTCTCAAACTATTGTCTTTTACAAATTTTGACATATAAATCATATACAAATTATTTTCACGTTAAAATTGGTATTTTAAGACAGTATAAGAATATAATGAAAAATATATGTAATATCAATTAGGTGAAAGTTACTGACATATTTCGAGGGATAAGTAAGGGTAAC
The DNA here is from genome assembly GCA_031772345.1 of Himalopsyche anomala. Classification (NCBI taxonomy): domain Eukaryota; kingdom Metazoa; phylum Arthropoda; class Insecta; order Trichoptera; family Rhyacophilidae; genus Himalopsyche; species Himalopsyche anomala. Next base: position 6,690,356 of record CM062824.1, on the reverse strand, counting down.
AACACCACAAAAATGTATTTATTTATTGTATATTTTATCAACTTTTATTTTTTTTATTTATATAATGTATAGGTAGGTAATAAATTATTACAAAACAACATTTTTATAAAGCCAAACCTTTGATACTGAACTGTATTTTTGCCGTTAAATATACGTTTCTACATTTTCTTCTAAATAAAATATTGTTTTATAGATTAGCCCTTGTAACCCCCTGATTTGTATTAATATAAGATAATAAACTGGTAGTTAGAAAAACGAGCTTTAAAAGAGTTTGTTATGTTTATGAACATACTCGATGATTTTAAGCGCAGTGGCGGCCGGTCAATGTGGCATTGGAACAATGCACCCCTTGTATATGCAGTTGTGGTTATATTACATGAAATAATATTCAAACAACATTCATACCACTTTTAAGGTGTTCACTGTCAATACTTGGTGGCATGGCATTATAATAAAAATAATAAAAGATTTTTAGTACTTTTAATTTATTTTCCTTATCAGTTGATAATGCTCGTGAGGAGCGAAACCGGTCCTGATAAAATAAATTTTAAGTGGAAAAAGTACTAAAAATCTTTTATTATTTTTATCTTTTAACATTTAAACCATTCACTCATTTTAAATTATTCATGAAATATAACCGCCTCCTGCATATATACTAGGGGTGCATTGATCCAATGCCACATTGACCGGCCGCCACTGGTTAAGCGCCCGGTAAAAGTATTAAATAACGAAAAAACACCATTCAAATGTTGTTAAATGCATACAATTTTTGTTAATATCTAAAAAAAAAAAACTTTTTATCTTATTCTTTCGCTCGTTACTATTAAATTCTGGAATGGAACCGCGACCACAATTGGATTAACAGCCCCTTTTCTAATATCAATAAATACCAACAAAATATAATTTTAAAAAATCTTCGTCGTGTAAATATTTGTTTTGTATATTCTGAAGTTTTTTTACTTTAACGTGATAGATTTTAAAGGGCTCTTTATTTCAGCAAAACAATCGTGTATACATTATAAAAAATTCCAACTAAAAAAGATTTAAGAAAGTACTTTCTAAAGATTTGACGAGTCATTCTTTTAAATACGGTTAGTGTGAAACGAAAATGTATGTTTGTAAAATTCTACAATAATAATCGTAAAATAATTAGAAACGCTAACAAGTTTTTATCGTGGATGTTATTCTGGGCCAGTATGTTTTATTTAGTAATTAGCATAGAATCACGGTGGTCCTTTAAAAGTCAATATCACATAATGAAATATCTACACGCGATCAGAGTTAGCCCACAATACATTTGCATGTCATTATTTCAACTTTACTAACGTGGCGCGGCGGATAGCATCAGTGCTTTATTATAGTGCCTGGTAGCAACTGAAATATGACATTTTCAATTTAACACCCATACACATATTACATTTAATCGTTAACAAATTGAAAAAAATAATAAGAGATTATTCGAAATATTCCCAGAAATAGCTTACTCGAATAATTTATGACACTGGATAGATGCAGTCTATGAATAATGCTCACTTGGATTCTCGATAACAAACATAGAAATATGCAACAAATAAAAAAAATCCCAAATGTTAAATACAAAGAATGATTATAACAAGAGGTGAATTTTAGAGTTCCAAGTTTGAATTGATAGATTCTTAAAAAATAAAAATAATAAAAGGTTTTTAGTACTTTTTCCACATAAAATGTATTTGATCAGGACCGGTTTCGCTCATCGCGAGCATCAGTTGATCAGTTGATAATGCTCGCGATGAGCGAAACCGGTCCTGAACAAATAAATTTTATGTGGAAAAGATACTAAAATTATTATTTTTTAATTTTTATTATAATGCCATTCCACCAAGTATTGACAGTGAATAACTTAAAAGTGATAGATTCTTGTTAATATTTTTGTAAAGTTCTCTAAATACAACATGACATATTCAATAATTTTATTTTACAATATCAATTTATATCGACAAGGACGACATTTTTGGTGTATGGGATGTAACTGAACACGTCATTGCATAAAATAGACTCGAATACCTTGTAATTCTTTCGAAACTTTGTTTATTTAAATAACCTTAGTTTTGATCTATTATTTTATAAGATAGTAAAACATTATCTTGATAAAGTTATAATATTATGTACGTATATGCATATTATTAAGAATATAACTTTTAAATTAGACAATCTTGGGTATGGGGAAATTTTATTCTGAACAATCATAAAAAGCGGGAATGGAACGAATAAGATAAGGAACATTTGAATAATAAAAATCAAATATTTTCAACTTTAAGTTAGATATAAACACAATTTCCAATCTGTTCCCGATGTGAAAACCACCCGCTATTGGAAATGTGTTGGAATGTATATTAAAATATGTATCTCTGGGGCCGAAGTCAACGGATCATAAAGCAGGGATTCCGCTAGTCTGCAACACACAACAATCATCGTGGGAATAGTTAGAACCGGACGGTACTTATTTATAAGTGCGGAACGTAAATTGTTAATTTTCTGACGCAGCTCCGTGCCGACTTTGTCTCGTGCACAGAACCGCAAATGGGCGACACATACATTACGCGGATCATTCGTGGCATCAATTTTTGATCAGCAATGCTACAATACACATGCGCTATAATAAATACACTCTTTGTAAAACGACAATTAAATTAAAATTTGAGCACTGCAAATTAAGCTCTTTTTTTTAATATCACAACAATTTCGTGACAAGAATTGAAACTACACAATCGGTATTCATATAGGGTTTTTGTTCATTTATCTCCCTATTTGATAACTTTCAAAACCTTTACTACAACTGTTTATAGATAGAATACATGCACAAAAATATGTAAATTGGTATTTTGTGTGTATCCACACTATTAATAAAAATAAACAGGAAACTGAGACCAAGTTCCAATTTGTAAATAAAGAAATGAAAATAAAAATATTTCTTTTGAGTTGCTTTATCATATAATCATTTATTTTAACATACATAATTAATATATAATTACAATATATATCAATCTCAGGGTTTAAATCTGACCGGCCATAAACGTTTAATATGTATACAAAACATGTTGAAAGTAGCATTATCCACAATTATTCTGAAAATAACTTGACAGTTTTTCTCGGTTACTATGTAATTGAAGAAAATCCAAAGCATTTCTATGATATTAAGATATTAGGTTGTTTCGGCAAAGATGGGATTTTAGAAATGTAAACAATTATGTTTTACCTTTGGCTTTCAGACATTCTTGTATGAAGCATTTAGACACAAATTAAAATGCATATCAAAGTGCCCGTCCTGCATTCGAATATGTAACCCAGTTACTACTGCGAATACCGTCATAACTAGAGCATTCAATCCCGAAATCCCGGGATTTCGGGATTGAAAATGTTTTAGCAAATCTCGAAAATCGACATGAAATTGGCAAACTGTGGATTTGAAATTCCTCGGTGAGCTAAAAAAAAACAAGGTTTGGAGATAATCTGAGGAAAAAGTATAGGGAATTGAGGATTTAAAATTCCTCGGTTGAAAATGTATCAATCCCGAAATCCCGGGATTGGATACCTTAGTCATAACCACTCTTAACATAACCTTTTATGACCGACTATTTAAGATACTCATTTCATAAAAAGGACAGGATCTTTGTATTGACATCAGCCACTTATTTAAATAGAACGTAGTGTTAGTTGTGTATACATATAAAATGTTCTGAATATAATATTTATTAAAAAACAATATGTGTGGTTTTCTTTATAAACGTTTGAAAAAATAGTATAAAACGAATTTTAAAAAAACATCAAATAGACCACTGAATAAATCGAATGCGTCAACACAACATATTTCTTATATAACAATGTGTTACATGAGTGAGTATTTTTTGATGACATTGATGAAGTGATTAAAAAAATTATCATGTGTGTTACAAATTTTATGAATTGCACACAAACGAGTGTGGCTGCGAACCACCACCACCCCACAGCCATGCCACCCCGTTTGCATACATTACAATAATTAACTCTTTGTTGAAGGAACATCCCTCGTGGAGCGTGATGTACGCTGTAAAGTGATTGGCTATAGTTGGACTCTGTATCAACAATTCGTTATTGATATAAAACTACCAAGTTTCATATCAATTACATTGAGTTTAAGCTATCACTGTTTCGCTCTGGAGATTTCTTTTATTTCGTTTAGTTATAAATAATAAGTTCATAACTGCTCTAATTGCCGTTAATTAGTTTTTTATAAATTATAAAAAGGGGGATTATTATTTACTAACAGTGTTATAAATATTTTAAATATGGGGTATAACAAGATATAAAAAAAATGTACAAGGTATCTATGAAATATAACAAAATAGAAATGAGGTATAACAAGGTATGACAAAATGTACAAAGTATAACAATTACTTGGAAAATCAATCACTTGATTGAGTGATACCAAAATAGTTATCAAATATACCTCATAAAATTTGTCTAAATATCCATATATTTCGAGTGTTTAAAATACCAATTCGATCAATTCAGAAAAAATAAATGAAACGAATAATTAAATTTAGAATTTTTTACTTAAAATATCATGCCTAGTTTCGACAAAATGAAAAGACTATTGGATGATTGATAATATGTACGTACAATATATAAACAGAGCCTTATATTTTATGTTATGATGTTTTATTTTGCCTTATTGATGTTATGCTATACGTATGGAGGTCGATTGTTTTTAATGTTTGTGAACGAATTCACTGTTTCATTTACACACCTATCATAGATTTTTTTTGGTCCATCAATACATATTATGTCCTTGTTTGCCACAACACTATGTATATATGACGAAAACATTATTAAGTCCACGATTTTTAAAATCTCAAAATCAGGCTTACAGTTTATATATTTTTAGTTGAAAGATTTTGTATGATCCGTGTTTTAATCACGTGAACAGGATAATCTGTATGTTTTACCGACCGTCACCAATAGAAGCGATTCGACACACCGCTACATCACGGTGAAATGTGTAGAGTTCAACATCAATTGACGAGGTAATTAAATTAAGAGCTTAAATATAGATTATAAACTAACATTATACATATTGCGGCATATGCAGAAATTTTGTGGAACATACGAAATTATCGATATCGGCATTGCAATGATAATATAACTGTAACAATCAAATTGCCACTAGGCTTTGTAGATTTATTCAAACGTTAACTGAAGAAAATTGTATAGTCTATAACAGGGATGGCAAACCTTTTTCGCAAGTGGGTCAAATTTAATTTAAAAAATCATTTCGCGGGTCACATAGATTGAATAATTAAGGCTTTAAATAAAAACAATCATTTCTAAAAGTTCAAGCGGGTTATATAATTTCTCACGCGGGTTCCTTGTTCGCCATTCCTGGTCTATAACATAGACCAAGAGTGGGGAACCTGCGGCCTTTTGGCTACTCTGGTGCGGCCTTTTGGCCATTTCTGTAATTTTGTAAATTTTTGTAAATTCCTGACATGTTCTGACCGTAAATTCCTGTTTCCGGCCAAAGATTACCAATGTTTACTGCGGCCTTATGTCGAATCAGAAAAATGAATGCGGCCTTTAGAGAAGAAAAGGTTCCCCATCCATGACATAGACAATACAATTACTCATAAATCTTATGATATCATAAAATTTATACGGTAAATAATTGCATAAAATTCATGTACATAATTCTGTGATAACACATATTTTAAAATTTAAAATATCTGACTCATTGGCAATTGTTTGTAATACTGATTAGATTTCTAATTATTATAACTATATTGTGTTTATTTATAATACAATAAGCTTAATGCATTTAAGCACTGGCAAAATCAAACCAATGACACCTTTTATAATCAAACAAATATTAATCAACCGGCATTATTAAAAATCCTACAAGAACTAATATAACTTAATAATCACTTAAATTTAAACTAATTTGTTTGAATAATCCATTATTAATTTTTCAAACAACACTAAAGTCAACTACAATATTTTGTAATATTTTATTTTTTTTGGATATCAAATTTATGGAGCTTTAAGTACCAGGACGTGCTAGCATCAAGGTTATTCTAGTCTCCTTCATCGATAAAGTTTTTGAAAAATTGTAAATTGATTCCCCTTACCATCGTTTGCAGACGGAAGGCCGTGATCACTACAGATATAAGAAGTTCACGGGAACTCCATATGCATTATTTTAAATCACATTCCATATGCTTTCACCATACTATATCCGTACATGTACACACACATGCGCATACATACACACATACAGTACACAAAAAATTCAAACAAAGAGAGTCATTTTCGTGATGCTAAATTCGTTCTTAAATTGTCAATTTTAGACGACATACGATCTATGGAGGGTCGTCGAGCAGAACTGCTAAGTCTAAAACGATTCTCAGGCTGTCTCTCGTCATAGTTGTGGAGAATGTTATGACGAAGGAATACGACAAAGTAGCCATCTACTATATGTACAATAATATTTGTAGAACTAAAATACTTAGTTATTTTTTCATCTTATTATATAATAATACTTACAATTGTCTGTAGCAAGTGTATCCATAAAAGATGTCAAATGATTACCTGTAACGAAAACAAATATTGTAAACAACAGCAAAATCTAAAATTTAAACAGTAATATCTGCAACTATCATACATAGTCATTTTAATATTCCGTATAAAATAAATATATTCATCTTTTACGATGTTATTTAGAAAACAAACACGAGAGAATGATAATATATCATGCAAGTTGGAAACCAAAACACCGTCCTGTTGTGAGAGCATTAGCATCGGCCAGACTTGACACAACACCACCGAGGAATAAAACATATTTACTATGTAAATTATTTCAACGAGCGTAATAAAATATTCAAATTCAATAATAACTTTTGTAATAATAATTGCCAAGACACGGACGGGTCGAACATCGCATTGGTTTAACGACTTAACTTGGTTTCCTTTGGTCAAGTTATGTGAAAAGTTTTCCGACCGCGGAAAGGAATTTTCTGTTTTCATTAAAATACTTTGCCTGAAAGTGGCGACCGGGTGGGATTCATGAGGATCTTGATGTATTAAAAATATGAATGTATAAATATTGTAATTACATTTTAATTGAAAATTGTTTCACAACTTAATTTATTTTCATGCATCAATCAAATTATAGTTATTAGGAGTAGAAAAATATTGAAAATATTCGGATAGTCAGGTTTTAAGTCGAGCCGTGAACTCTCTAGAGCGGTTTTTACATTTTTATCTAAGTAAAACAACCATAAATTGATTTAGGAAGTTTTTTGCGAAAACATGGATGTCAAAATGAACATGGTTTATCATTATTCTGAACGATTTCAAAATTTTGAAATCAAATCAATAATAGTTTTATCATCCATAGAAAGAATTGTAGCACACTCAACATAAATGTAAATGTATTTTACCTGTCTACAGAAATCAAAATTGATAAAATGTGGACTTGATCCATTATTATCTCATCTATTCAAATATAAACGTGCTTTAGATGAATAATCAGATAAAACAAGATAAGTAATGTATGTTGTGATAAATTATAAGCAACACCGATCTAATATGGTTACACAATACTTTTCTAATACTGCTGCAGGGGGAATACTGTCTAGTAAATAAACGGCAGGCAGTTGAAAACTACTCATTACAAGTTGCAACTGCCTAAAAAATACTTAGCCAAGGCCCGTATACTCTGCTCAGAACTTCTGAAACGACATTAACACTCGAAACTCAGCAACTGTGCAGGGTGGAGGGCGCAGGGGAGATGAGAGGGCGGGATGTCCACACAAACAAGGGTGGCTCGTGTGGAAATGTGCAAGTGACATTTATGGCCTCTCGCAGTGCGACCCTAGCCCTCGGCCTTCCAAGGCAGCGATCTCAAACCGGTTACATTAAGCCCCTTGAAATTCGCAAGCCAGGACATTAATCTGATACCGACTGATATACCTAATTAGGGCATGACCTCTGAATACATTTCAAGGTTATTCTTAGAATACAATTAGATAAAGATGCTTTTCATAGAATTGAAACGTGTCACACACAGTTTAAAGTGTAAAACCAGTGGATTCAAAGAGTTATCAATCATATATTACTAATGAATTTCTACAAATATACATTGACAATAGGAAAGAATTCTATAATTTAGAAGCTATGGTGAAGTGAAATATTTTTTTTAAAAAGATACAAAAATATTTCAGCCAAGGTCAGTTACTAACGGTTATGAGCTTTCGATACAATCAGCTTAATACAAAATTTTGAAGTCTTCTTATAAAAAATCAATCTTTAATTATATTCATTAAGCTGATCGATTTGTAACTTAAGCTTTTGGATGTTTTTACATCATTCTCCCAAGAAGTTATTAGTTTACACATGGTTAAGACATAACATATCCTACAACTCTACCTAATCATCTATCCATCTTAAATATATATACAAATAAAAATAATAAAACATTTTTAGGTGGAAAAAGTACTAAAAATGTTTTATTATTTTTATTATAATGCCATTCCACCAAGTATTGACAGTGAACACCTTAAAGCTTTAATTAAGTTGGTAATTTTTAATTTGATCGAGTTTACCCTCAAAATTACAATCTTAACAAGAATTAAACGAAAACTAATCATTCAAAGTGACTTTTTACAAATTTTAAGTTCGATACTTTTCTGTTGTATAGACACATCATTTAAATCATACTAAAAAAACCTTACATAACAAAACGAAAAAGTTGAATATAACTTTTACAATATATTTGGGGACAATTAAAATTACATTAAAAACCTAAACTAACATTAAACACAATTGGTTATTTTTTCGTATACGACGTAGTGAATAGTTTCATTGTGAAATTTAATGTGACTACGGCAAGATAAACATTGAAAAACAAAACAAATTACATTGATTACAAAATACAGCATGAAATTATTTAAGGATGATTTTTTCAAAATATAACAGAAAATAACTTTTATTTGTATTAAATTTGTAGTCATGCAAGTAAACCAATGAATTAATGTTGATAATGTAAGGAAAGTCGTAATTATAGCAAAAAATAGCACGCAAAAACAGTAACGAGAAACTACGGGTTTGTTTTAAAGCTGGTAATTATATAAAATCTCTTAATGTAGCCTCCATTAAATGAATAATATTTTATTTCACGGTTTTATAAATACCAAGACCTTTGGTTATCTCTGAAGTGAGATATTATCTGGGGGCTACAGACCAAATGCGAATTTATAACCAAGAGGCTGTGAAACCGTTTTCCCTTGAACGGACAGGCGAAATTATTATACTCGCTGTTTTTGGGCTGAGACGGAGGCTCAGATGGGTCGGACGCAGTGTCGTTGAAGAAGTTTATCAGCGTAAAGCTAAATTTTCATGCGTGCGATAAAATATCGTATGCTGGAGAAAGTTGTAAAATATTAACCTTAAAACGACTATTCATATACGACTGGTGAATACATAGCGAAGGAATACTTTTGTTATATTCTGTAGAAACGAATATTACACAAACACGTTTCAAGTGAACAATTATTTACGCTTAATGTAGATATATCATATTCGTAAGTTATTGCGAGTAACTTTGCCGTTATAAAAACCTATTGAAACCTTTTTATTTGAATTATGTATTGATTTTGTTAACGATAACAGCATTAATCGAAGTCGTATATAAAATTAAACGCCAATTCAAATGCCAACACGTAAAATAATTGTAAATTGAAAATTATCTTAGCTAAACTCGACGATTTATTTTTTACTCGAGATCACATCGAAAAGAAAATATTTCCCAAACGCCCAGCTTTCAAATTTTAATTGATAAAAACCAAAATAAGATATTTACTATATTTGAACTCTACTCCAGACCAGCCTCAAAGCTAGGTTAAAGCTCTTAATATACCTTACAAGAGCACAGAGGGCGACATTATGTTTTATTACTCAGAACATGTTTTGTCCCGTTATTGTTTTTAAATGTATGAAAGCAACTGTTTAGTAGAGCAACATACTTGGCGAATATTTAGATGGAATATATTTAGTTTTATTTTTAAAGCAAGTTTATGACAACACATCAGGAATGGAGTCATTTACTCCCTCTTATTCGTTCACTTGAGTCGTATGAATACAGAAAAAGAAAAATGATTCGAAATTCTTACTGAATTTGAGTCACATTTTTTCCCATTATTCTTGATATTGACTAAGAAGTTAAATGATTTGAGTTCATTCCATTATTTAAATAGACGCGAAAGAGTGACTCATGTTCACCACAAGCAATAGTTCGTTTACAAATGACACATGACTACGGTACACTTATACAAAAGTTATAATACTTTAGTTACTTTTAGGGTGTTCACTGTCAATACTTGGTGGAAAGGCATTATAGTAATAAAAACATAATATTTCTTTGTACTTTATTCCACTTTATTTGATAGGTCAGAACCGGTTTCGCACATTGCGAACATTGTCAACTGATCAGTTGACAATGAGCGAAACCAATCCTGAGCTATTAAATAAAGTGAAATAATAGACTATTGTGCTTTTATTAAAAATACTTTGGGTTAATTTTTTACGTAAACCTCAACTGAAATATATTCTATAAACGAAATGAGTAAAAGTTTAAATAATCAAGCAAAATAAAATTTGAATAATATTATGATAATGATTGTGCGTATACGATCGACCATCGTACATTTGTTTTAAATTGTAATATCGAACATACCTGAACATACCTGTTTTAAACAAAACTGATAGAATATATGCTCTATAACGCTGATTCATAGTATATATCCTATATATGAATCAGATTAGAAAACTTAACTACACTTAAAGACATTAAATCACCGCGGACGAGTGGTTACGCTAAAATTTTTCAATTTTAAAACAAGAATAAATGTGTTTTCATCCATTCCCACATTGTACAATCACAAAAATAGTGTAAGTTGGCGGTTAAAGAAAGAGAGGTGATTATATTTTTAATAAGTAAAAAAAAAACTACTAGCTAACGAACAACTTATGTTAGGATTCTCCATTAAAAGTCAATATATGTTCGATCATGGTTAATAAGTTTTCGATGGTGTAATCTAATGAAAATTAAACAAATATTGTACAACCGTCCGTATACAAAAATGTTTTTTTACATGATATTACGAATAGCATAGCAGACAAAGTGTTGGCCCTACTCAAGGAATGTGTGTTGCTGAAATTCGGAGGAATCCTGCAATAAAAACTGTCCACTGATCTCACTTAATGCAAGAGAATGAAGTGAGCCTGACACTTTGTGGCATGCCATCGCTGTAGACATTGTGTTAGTTTACGATTTTTTGGACATTTGTAAAGTTAACCAGAAAAACGATTTTTTTATACTCCAAGATAAAATAATATGTTTAAGTAAAATTTTCAATGCTACTTTAGTCATAGTCCACGTGCTCCACATTTAAACTAAGCTCTACAAAAAAGTATGATATGTAAATTATATTCAAATAGAAAAGATGATGCACAAGATCTCAAACATTATATTGATATTGATCTTTTCATGGCATGAGCCTGTAACCATCTGATTGGGAGAGCAAATCTTTTACAACGAGACCATAGAGGCCGGTGCTAACTTCGAAAGAACAAGTAGTTCGATTATAGCTCACTTAATGTAATAAAACTGTTATTATAAAATAACAGTTATTAAAAAATAACTCGTTCAAAGTATCCGTAAGTTAAGCGATTTAAGCCTATGTAAAATAAAGAATATGTTTTCTAGAATAATATTTTTATAATATTTAGCCGTTGGTATATAAAGTTAAAGTCTGAATAAAAACTCTTAAAAACGTATATATATTTATTATGCTGTGTACATGCGACTTTAAAAAAATATATACAACGAAAGAATAAAATGAGCTTAATATTTACGATTAAGCAAGCTTTCTGTATAAAATTGACGGGCGGTGGAGTACCAACCAATTTATAAATGTATAACAGAAAGTTTTTACAATAAGGGTCACTAAGATATCAATAAAACTGTTTCCTCAACAACGAATAAAAAGAAATATTAACGCTGACGATAACACGAAAAGTAAAGTCATTAGCATAAAGTTTTTTTTTACGATCGCTTCACGTTCATTAAAGAAATGAAAACGAATATCGGCCGGAGGCGAGAAAACGACTATTACACGGGGAAAAGTATTTGAAAACGCTGTAAGCTTTTTTTAACATGACAAAATCCTTTTTCAATAGAAGTTCAGTGGCCCTTGTTAATTAGCATTCAAACGAGAAAAGAATTATGTGCCAGTTAGCATAAGATATAGTAAAGCGATAAAAAATGTACGAAAGTAGGGGCTGAAAAGGTTATATTTGTTTACACTCGCCAACCCCACTGGAAATGAACATGAAGTTTTTTTGAGAATATTCCAATACTAATTAAAAATGCAAGGTCATCATTACATGTGCAATCAATTGCATGGTATAGTTTATTAATAATTTCTTGGTACAAGGTAATATGCATATTCACAAAAAAAAAAGTTACAGTTTTATCAAATGAACAAGAAATACAATTTTAAGTACAGATAAAGTATTTATTATCCTTCAATATGTTATCAACGATTTCATTTTAGATACGTATTTTGTTTTCATAATTTGTGTGATGATTTTTATTTTTTTTCATAATCTAAATACAATCAGCGAAAGCGGATTTGATCAATTTATAAAATTGTAATGTTAGAACAAAAAAATGTGTTAATATTTTTTTATAGACGTTTTTTTTGACATTTTATTTACGTATTTTGTTAAATTTACCAGCATAATGCAAATATACAATAATTAATTAAACTACTGAGTAAACTAACAAGTAACTATTTTTATTTAAAAAGACGAAAAAATTATTATAAGTGAAATAAAATTGTATACGTTAGAAAAAATATCTACGATGATCATAAAGAGACTTTTAAAACGATTTTTCGATTGCATGTAGTGAGCGACAGTCTGTGAATTTTATAAAGGTATTCACAGCGAATCTCTAGGGGGTGGTACTCCAAACAAATAGACCGAAAAGGAGAGATATTTTTCATGAAGACAAGAAACGCCTTGAAAATAATGGCTGAAATTAAGATGGGCCGGACGATCAAGGGATGTTTCTCGGAACAAGCTATAAAATTACATCGTTATGTTATTCTGCGAGATAAAACATGTGGCAGTTAATATTATTAACAAAAACTCCTGCAATTTGTACTAGCTAAAAGCATGTCATGCTCTCTTATGAGTGAGATATTTTTTCGTTTCAAATAATGTTATAAATTAACTCACTATTTTACGTTCAAAAATATTTTTGACTATGTTTGATTGACTGAATATTTTACATTTAGGAACATCCATTATTTTGATTTATAAATTTGTTAGATTAGTTATATCATATTAAGCATTTATGTAGAACCAAAGCTCCTTTATAGAAACTTAAGTTACTTAAATCTGCTAAATCTGTGGTAGAACACATCAGGAATTTATTGTTTCAAAATATGTTATTTTACGATAACTGGTTTTATAGTTAATTGATTATCAGAGAAATGCGTTGATGAGTATTTTGTTTACGTTCGTCTCATTTTATAATACCACCCATCGATTTATGATCAATTTTATTAATTTATGTACGTTAAAAAAGATCATGTTATTGTAAACACAGTTCAATAAAGAATATTTAATATTTTTGATGGATTCTGCGGTAACTAATGGAAATTTATTTTATGTGTATTTTTTTATAGTACTCTACTGATTGCGTTATAAATTCTGACAGCATGAAGAATCTTTCAGTCTGAAGATGCTATTTACAAAGTAAAGTTATCAAATGTTATTTAATAGAATTATTGAATTTTCATTCAGTTGGTAGAACTCCATTGTTATAAAGTGAGCAATATCAAAGTTACTTGGTTCTACAAATATTATTTTATATATGGTTGATAACTTCATTAGAGCTATGTCTGTATTTTTGCAATTCTGATGAAAGCGTAAGCCGAAATAGCTATCAAGTATCAACATGACATAAAATAATATTTGTAAAACTAAAATACTGTGACATTTTTTCAACTTATAATAATTTTATAGATAATAAGAATATCTAAATTTACTCACCATATGATTACTCACTATCTGAATGTATACTTCTAATAGAAATAAAAAAGTGGACCTTTTAGAAGAAAGAAAAAATCATTCTTTTAAAATATTTAAACAGTTTAACTAACCTTTTTGTAAATTGAAAAGTGCTGGCTGGTAAGAGATAAAATAAAAATTGAAAAAAAAAACAAAAAAAAAAACCTTCTACAACAAGAAAAGTAATTAGTCTTAATAACGTTCTTGTGAAAAACACACCTTTAGGTCTCTCGAAAGCATTTAAGCTGACGAAGAATTACTCGTCTTAAATCTTTTGCAAACCCTTTTGGAAGGAATTTTAGCGCTTTGGAAGTTCGGTAGAACATTAAATTTTACAAATCATTAAATTTATTATATATTATATACAATGCCGATTTATAATAAAGTAAAAACATTTCAACAGACAGACATCTTGATGATTGGTATAAATAATGGAATGACTTAGTAATACTTGAATCAGGAGTGGGGAAACATGACATTTATTGTTAAATCTAATGGGAAAACATCTTTGAATTGACCAATAATTTTATTTTAATTGTCGAAAACTAGCTTTAACATAATTAAAAAAAAAAAAATGATGATGATTGTTAAGATTGAAAAAAAATAAGAAAAAAATGAATATAATTACAATTTGTCTTTAAATCTACATATTTGATTGATCTAAAGGCGTTCCGTTTAAAAAAAAAAAGAAAAAAATGTCAGGTTATATGTTATATTTATTCTAATGCATTTTTTTTAAATTTCCTTTTTTATTATTAAAAACTACAACTGTAATAAAAAAAAACAACACGCTCCAATGGAAATTGAAATTAATTAATTGTAATTATACACATTATTTTTTGACAGGACAATAAATTGATTGGCTAAAATATAAATAAAAAAACGCGATACTTTAAATTTCTTTAATTGTTAAATCAAATTCATTTCCAAGCTTGTCCAGATCTTATTTTTAATATTTACATAAATATTCAATACAAAATAATGACAAAGAAACAATGATGTTCCTAGTCAAATAGGTTGAATATAGAAATGTGTGTATTCCTTTACATAGGATTAAAATAGGAACGTTTTACGAATAGATAACAAAAAATAACTGCACACATGGACATGTGATCAACGCGTAAGATTTTTTAGACATTTGAAAAAAAGAAATACTTGTGTTTCTCATTGTAATACAATCACGAAAACAATGAGTTGGAGTGGGGGTAACCGAAGGAGAGTGGTTATTTAAAAATTAAAAAGAATAAGTGAACGAATAATTTATCGATACTTTGGGGGAATACTTCGCTGTCAAATAACAATAAAAAAACTAATTTGCTTTACGACATTATCACTTTTTTTTGATAATCAGATTAATCGTGAATGACAATTAATATTCAGGTAACAGTATCTCCGCGAAGAATAAAAATTGGCCTGGGAATATAACAAAAAAAATGATGAAAAAGTTGATTGATCCGTAAGCTTTTTGCGTGTTATTATAATAATTTTGGAATGAAAAATGCTTGAAAAAGTATTCAGGGGATGTTTGATAACCAGGACAAAGTGTAAAAGCGAATAGCTGTCGAAATATTTCCCGGCCAGAGTGAGGGTAATTCCGCTTTCTCTAGGGAACGAGTTAAGAGGTACCAGTACTTGGCCGGTGTTTTTTTGGGTAAAAATACATAAAGGGTATTAAAGGTTGCGCTCGACGCGTACCCCCGTTCGGAAATGTTCATTTCGCTTTGGGAATTATCTCCGGCCGATCATAGGCTGTGCATAATTCCAGGATATACTCATATATTATATTTTATAAGGCATACAAGTAAATGTTCGATTTCATATTCTGGTGTATTATATACATTACACATAAGTTCATATTTTAAAACAACATAATAAAACATTAATTTTATATAAAACAAGTGATATATTATAAACAATTCAATTTTAAATGTATTTGCATTAATTGATAAAATACTTATGTAATGTTAAGTTAATTTAATTTATCTGAAAATGGACAATGTTGCTTATTTTTAAAAGTATCAACAATTTATGTAAAAAAAGTAATATATATATATTTACTAACTGTAAGTCATGTCATGTGTATCTCTTCCAAGCCAGTATATATATCACTTTTAGGGTGTTCACTGTCAATACTTGGTGGAAAGGCATTATATTAATAAAAATACAATATTCCTTAGTACTTCATTCCACTTTATCCAATAGGTCAGGACCGGTTTCGCTCATTGCGAGCATTGTCAACAATGCTCGCAATGAGCGAATCCGGTCCTGACCTATTAAATGAAGTGGAATGAAGTACAAAGGAATGTTATGTTTTTATTAATACCAGTATATATAGCTGAGTTTATTTCAGTTTAAAAATAACTCTGTACGTAAGTCGAAATATATATAAACTATATTTAATAAAATAATTGTGGAATTAAAGAACATTATAATTTTTCACTCTATTTTAATTGAGTTATAAAAGTTAAATGCCAATGTAATTATTTTTTGTGTAATTCATAGTTTTTGCAGTATTTAACTATTACAGGACATTATTTTAAGTCAGAAAAATCTATTAGTAAACAGAAATGATCATTTGTTTTCATCGATGGCATTGGTATTGTAAGTTAAAAAAATAGATTCTATGATTTTACGTCTTATTTCTTTTACTAAATAATACATACATATGACGAGTTTGTCTCTATATTAAAATTTAATTTTAGAAGTAATTATAATTGGAAACATGTTCTTCCATAAAATAATAATGTAAAATCTACGGAAGAAATAAATATACGAAACAATGGCCAGTAGTAATTTTAATAGGGCATGGGCTACAATTATTTCCAATTCAAGAGCTGTTAGTATGGAAATACATAGATAAGTGACAATAGATTAAGGGAGCCATATAACGAGGGGCGACGTAATTAGAAGCTCTCTCTTGCAGGCCATTAAAATGGTGATTCCATCGCTGAGAGTCCGTTTTCTATCGCGGTCTTTGCCCATTTGACTTTGAGGTGGCTCCCAATTCAAGAATCGTGGTCAAACGAACGTTTAAAGGGATCCAGTGGTGTTCTTAAAATGCCGAAGTACAACAATAGAAACGTTATATTTATATTAATAATTCTTAGAATTAATACATTTTATATTTTTTAAAAAGATACTGATTATCGATTGATTGAAAATATATCATTTAAATTTAAAAATTCTATAGAATCTTTTGTCAGTTATACAAAAAAATGTACAGATTCTCAATCTGGCATCTGAATAAGTATTCTTGCAGTAGATTTTCAACAGTCGTCAAAGCAATGTATCAGAACTTATATAATATATATATATATGTAGGTAGTATAGTTCTGACGAGGCCGCAAAGCCGAAATAGCTATTAACTATATATAAAATAATGTAGAACTAAAATATATTGATTCAATTTTACTGTTTTTACAACTCACGTATTCAAATATTAATATATACACAACAGCTAAAAATAATATTTTTTTTTACAAATTAATGCATTGGACAAAATAATAAAAACAAAATGTAGCAGCATACTAAATATATTATATTAAATGCAATTATTTTGAAAAATAGTTTTAAAAAAATAGGTAGCTTTTCATATCTGTGTAGTACTATATACGTTTTATTAAAAAATAATTTTATACCTTTTCCATATAATCTGATAAAGTTTAAATAAGCGTTTTCATTGTATCCGACATTTCGTACATTATTACATAAATATACGTTTATTATATTTTATGTAAATAATAGGTATAAACTTAAAACAATAAATTAGTTAGCATTACAACACTAGTTTGTTTCCCAAGTACTATTCGTTGTGAGACCAATGTACCAACTGAAATAAAGCTAAGGCATACCGTAGGGTGGCGGAGGAGGCACACGGAAGGGGTGACAGGAGTCAAGACTAATTACAGCAAAAAAGGATTGAGCTTTGCATTGCACGAGAATTTCACTCGAGTGTTCTGAATGACATTTGTAATTTAATGGAAATTATGGTTACTAAACTTGTTACATTGCCAAGTGTTTCTAACTTTGCCAGTTATTTTGAAAGGTTTTGATAATGGAGCGAGTCGGTAAGAGGTTAAGTCGGTATTTTTTTTAAAATACTGTATTTTCACGATTACATATAAGTCGCATTTTTTTTTTCTTATTTTGGTTTGGATTTCCTGTTTTTTCAGGAGAACGTTTTATCATCGATGGCGTAGTGCAGGATTTCCCAAACTATGTTCCGCAGAACACTCATGTTCCGTGAGACCTTCATAGGTGTTCCGCGAAAATTGGCAATGGTAATCTACGCTGCAAGACATTAAATCATCTTCTACTCCCATATTCAAAATCGAGTGATGGTAAATCTCCACTGATGTTTAAAACGTCAAATATATAGGTACAGGTGGAGATTTTGAATCACTAAGAGCTTTGTTTACTCGTATGTTTAAGTAACATGTTTTAAAAACAATTAATTAATACATAAAACGTGATATAAAAATATATATTTTCTATATTTTCAATATCTTTACTATGTATTGACTAAAAAATTAACTTTGTTCCGGTAACATTTCCAGATTTGCGAAGTGTTCCATTGCACAATAAGTTTTGGAAACAATGGCGTAGTGAATGACGCTTTGTTTTATTTTATTGTAGAAAAATTAAAATAAGGGTGAGTCCTGTGTTTTATAATCGATGGCGCTAATTGAAAAATATGGTATTTAAAAAAAGGAAAAAATCCCTTCCAAATTGAGCAATGTATACAGGAGTATATGTATGTTAACAACAACTGGACAATTCTTTTATTCAAGAGATCACAATCAAAAGTATTTCGTTTATATCGAACAAATGAACAGTGACACAGTTATCACATTATAAGTGATATTTTTTAACCCCCTAATGTAATTACTAATAAATATCAGTTTAATTTATCCTAATTTACCTTGAAACATCCCATATTGCTTTTCGTTCTTAGTAATATGAATTAGAATGTTAGAGTGAATAACAAGATGTATTGTATATCTCTTCGGAGCCAGTATATATATACAGTTGAACAAAATTAGGTTTACACATAGTTCATAGATGGTGAAAGCCAAAATAGCTATCAACTAATATTATAAAAACTGTATAACTAAATACGTTGCTATTTTTACCCTATTGTAATAGAGTACTACCAATTTAATCAATGATATTTTGAAAGCTTTATTTATCTTTAAAGAACATTTAAATCACCCATGGAAATTGTACAAGCTTTAAAACCCATGACTTAGCTATTTCAAAATGTATTAGTTTTCTACTGTGATAATAAGATATTATTTTAAAGAAAATTGTCTTACTATCTCTTATAGAATTATGATTTTATGGTAAATAAAATCGTAAAGCTTTACGGTGTTTTTAGACCAGATAGAGCGTTCTGTTCAAACTAAACTTTGGGAAATAGTGTCAGGCAAGTCTGAGGTCAAATATTTTTGTAACGTATTTACGACACGTAATAAACTGCACGCTACAGTGCTACACCTTTTTTCTATCTACTGATCTAAGATTGTTATCAACTATACGACTGAACAATAATAAAAAGGTAAGTTAAAAATATTTAATTAACTCTTAGACTTTACTCATGAAATATTGCAGTAAAAAGCTACATATGAATACATAAACAATAATGAAAATTATGACACTTTAACTTAAAGGTAAGGACTATAAACGTCATGCAATACGAAAAAACGAGTTTATACGGTGGCCGACGTCTTATTATTATGCCTAATATAGAAAATGTTGAAATTTTTAATAACAGTAAAACGGAACCACGTCAGTGTAACGGCATTTTCATAACGGTGCTCCTTTGTTTCTTCGTCAATAAAATTTTGGACCAGGCCATAAATTATTCCTCCGCAGGCGTAAACCGTAATAACTTGAAACGCCATTCACTAACGGGGAAAGGCGGCACAAGGATTCTCTGCGGGGTAGGTACAATATTTTAAGTGTTTAAATTTTAAAATATGAAACGGAATGTTATAAGATACATTACATTATATATGTGGCTATGGTTAATATATAATGTCGCTGCCTGTGAGCTGTACTGATTCATCGCGAAAATCTAATATTGTGCTATATTTCAAGACGTATGAAAGTGGTTTATTTAAAATAAAAAGAGACTTGACAGATATCTCATCACAGCACTAACAGTATTGAGGAAAAAAAATCTTCTTAGAAAAAAAAAACACGTATTATTTTAGATAAACGAGTTAACAGTAAGTTCTTAGGCGACGATATGCCAAATATTTTACAATTACATAATATGAAATAAACTCGATGAAAATACAATCACTTGATATCAACTGGAGAAGAAAAAACATTACATGACGAATGTTCATGTCTAAAATCTCATATATTTTAAAGTTTTATCATTGAAGTTGCCTGGATATTCACCAGGAACCATTTGATCGTTAAAGTAAAGGTTTCATCGCTATATCACATAATGTGTTTTCTACTGCATTTCGAAAGAGAAAAAAGCATTTAATAATTTCACAATGTTGGTTAAACAAGTCCTTAATTGGATAATATTTAATACAATATAAATATACTAATTCAAAGTTTTAACGTTAAATTGGTGAAAAAAAGGGTGAGCTATAATTAATATTGGGTGCCGTCAATGAATAGAGGACCGGTGCGGGCGACAATACCCGAGTGGACTTTTGTTTTTGTCGACGTGCGATGTAAAATTTATGCCAGCAACGCCTTGCCAAAGTGGGTAATGGAAACTTACCGTTGCGTCCTAATGACGCCGACGCCGATTTGAAATACCGACGTCGGAATTGGTACACGAAAAGCTTTTGTTGAAATAATGACAATATTTTAAAGAGAGCTTTCAATCAAAGCGGAAGCTGAAATATGTACTGTATATACATATATATTATTGCAAATATTTAACGATTTTTATTACAAGTCATTTAAAATGAGTTGTGGTTTTAAAATTTAAAGGAAAATAAATTCTAAATATTTACGGGTTAATGGTAAAAATAGTAACTATTAATTTTACCAAAATTTATTGCAATGTGTGTTTCGTCGTGTGTAATTAAATTAATGTTACGGGTAATAAAATGAATTTTATAACGTTCTATATAAGTCATGTTTTCAAGAGAAATTTTGAGTCCAATGTTTCACAATAGTATATCAAGAAAAGGTTCAACAATATTTCTTTCAAAATAACTTCATAAAGTATATGGCTTGAAAATTACCGACTAAAATTACTCAAATAATTATGTATATACAAACTAAATAAAAAAACAGTCACTCAAAAGAATCCTTCATGGTCAATTTTAAAATGATAAAAGTTTTTTTTTTTAATAAACTATTCATTATAGTTATAACAATAATAAAATGGAAGAATATTTTCAGAAATATTTAGGGTTATAGTAAAACGAGTAATATAGAAATGAGGTAAAAGTGAAACGAAATAAAGAAAATTTGTTATGAATAAAAAATGCTATAAAACAATCGCTTGTGAATTGAATTTTATTCATCACTTTAAGGGTGTTCACTGTCAATTCTTGTTGGAAAATCATTTTACTAAAATAAATACTCATTTTTACTGATTCCACTTATATTTAATACATTTATTATTTTATTTATTCGTCCGCCGTGGTCTAGTCAGTTAAAGCTTGCTCTACCGACCAGGTAGGTCTGGGTTCAATGTCAAATTTAAATTTGAGACCGCGTTTGTGATGTCAATTTACCTCGAGTTGATCTCGAGTGACTTAAAATAAATTGTGACTCAAAGTTTTTCTCGTATGATCTATCAATTTTAATATATTTGACGCATTGGCATTAGCCGTAATCCCAAATATTTTTTCAATTAAAAAAAGATCAGGACCAGTTTCGATAATGACAAGCATCAATATATAGCGTGCTCAACTGATAATGTTCGTCATGAGCGAAACCAACCCTGATATTATAAAATAGAAGTGAAATTTGTACAAAATAGTTTTTTTTAAATTTTTTGAATGAATATGATTTGGTAGTTATCATATTCTCAGAAAAGATATATAAGTAACACAATAGCGTATTCTATTTAAGAAAAGTTTTCAGTGCAATAAAATAATGACTACGATTTGTATGTTGCAAAATGCAATTTATTGAAATTATGTGCATCTTCCCTTTATTTAAGGTAATAACCCTTTATTTCGCTGCGTTAAAGTAATAATTAACGTCGAGATTAGCAAAAACGGCGCACAGAGAAGAAAGTTTTACGGGTGGTGTAGAATTTCTACTGCTATGTACTTCCAAAGTACTCACAAATGGTTTTTAAGCGCATCCGTATTATAAACGTGAGAACTATATCTGTGAAGCGTAAGTATTACCCCTTAGTACACACTTTAACAATGTTATCAAACAAATTAAAATGGTATCGCTTATTATAAAATGAATACAAACTTTATTATTTTCGCAATTTTAAAAATGGATAGTTATTTTATTAATAAATTATATAAGATACCGAAAATGTTAAGTCAAAGAAATTTGAAAAAAATATGAATGTATTTTCGTGTATAATATAATATTTTTGGGAGTAAAAGAATTTCCATAGATTATCTAGTCGCTAGTGATAAAACAATGAAGTAAAACATAATGTCTAACGATGTGGAAGGGTTAATGTTTTTTCTCAGTTCTAACACGTATATATTTCAAAAAATATCTAGTTTAAAAAATCAATATTATTGTAGCGATAAGTAATATTGAAAACAATATTCAAATCCTTCGATCGGTTTTAAAAAAAAATATTTCTAGATTTAATATTATATAATGTCCATTTTCTAA
This sequence comes from Himalopsyche anomala, assembly GCA_031772345.1. Taxonomy (NCBI): domain Eukaryota; kingdom Metazoa; phylum Arthropoda; class Insecta; order Trichoptera; family Rhyacophilidae; genus Himalopsyche; species Himalopsyche anomala. The sequence goes on along the minus strand of CM062824.1, from coordinate 6,667,412 downwards.
TAAAGAATTGAAAGCTATCAGTGTTAACAGATATATATGTGTATGAAAATAAAATAGCGTTAAGTTTTCAAAGATGCCAAAATAACTAATTGATTGATGAAAGTTCCCAGTAGAATCAATGCTGCTTAACTAGTAAATTTATCATTTTTTCAGAGATATTTCTTTGTAAAAAAAACAATACAACTGATGCAAATTAATTGCATTTATTTATTTGGTAACTTGACCACCTATACATTAAGTTACTGTTCAAATAATTAGCTGTCATTTTTTTTTAATTATCACTTGCCATTTTGCTCTTGACAATAATTTAAGGGGAAACTGTGTTGTTATTTTAGTTATAAATAAAACTCACATCCCATGCGGTTTGGGCTCTCCAGTGTTAAATTGTAAAATTCGTCTCTCGGCGGAGGCGCTAGCTTAGATAAAGACTTTGCACGTAAGCCGCAAGCACTATTAAATTACAAAGGTTTATCACGGCTAAAATAGTGCATAACAAGAGAATCGACAACGACGCTCGGAAAACCAAAAAAAAAACATAACTAAGTGGAATGGAGTTTTCTCAAACGCTGACACTTGGCAATTTAGGACCTGGGAAAATCTAAACGAACTACCACGTACAGCGTGAAGAAAAGCCGAGAATAGAGAATGCACGTACATAAAAAAGAATTATTTATCTGTAAGTTAGTTTTCGTATAAGTAATATTAAGCTTAAAGAGCAGACTACGAGTGTAGTAGAAAACTGTAAAGTAGAAAGTGCATCTGTTATATTATAAAGTAATATGAAATTATTAAATACGAGTGTTACAGGCACTACAATATAAGATAACACATTTGTTTAGACAAGCTTCGAGCAGCGTGTTCATAAAAATATTTTACTATACTGGTCGTATAATATTGTATACTTACTAGTTTTTATAAGTGGTATATATAGACTTATTTATTATTACACGATTATTAACTAAAGATATTTTAGGGAAATAAAATAAATTAATTACAAAAGAAAACAATTTATTCAAAGCTTAGAAGTAAAGGTTAAACTAAGAAATTAATATGTTTTACTGTTGTTTGAAAGAAATTATAATATTATATAATGCATAGTGAGAAAACTGAGTAAGGCATTGAAAAAAAATCAAAAATACTTAATAGCTGTGCGAAACTGTTTAAGTGAATAAAAAAATGCAATATGTTCAACAGATTTTTTTAATTAATATTGTATGACACAAGTTGGTTGTTGAGTATCCCACCACCACCCGTTATGTGTATACAGCCGATTTTTTACGGCCGCCTTCCATAACGCAATGCAATCAAGAAAAGAAAAGAATTTACTCCTCATTTTATTGGCCCGATACAGAGCTGCACGGGACTTACCTTATAACCATGCACTGTTGTGCTTAAAAGATAAAGATAGAAAAAAAAGAGAATGTGACTTTAATATTGTATGAGTATATGTATAACAAGTTTATATGAATAGGAATCATTAAATTGAAACACATTGAGGTATTAATAAAAAAGCTTCAATTGAAATAAGCCAACCAAAAAATAAATGAAAATTTGCAATAAAGATTTATATAGGAAATATAGGAATTTAATAATCTGTTTCATATTAAAACCACTCACGAAAAATTCTGGTTCATTTCATTTTATCGCTAAATTCAAATTTCTCCCATCCATCACTTCCCAGATTCCAATATCAGCGCGGAATGCAGCTGCAATTTAAATCGGAGGCCAGAAGTGTTGAAAATTGTAGTAATATTTCAGCTTGCTGTAAACCAAACGTGTCAGATGGAAACTCGAGCGCATTCTGTCACCGCGTCTTATACGTGCTCCGTAAAACTCGCCTAGTCGACACCTCCGACAGTCTAAAACCGCCTCAATATAACATTTATTTGAATGCGTTTACCCCGATGAAAAATCCCCAATGTATTGGAAAACGTCGTGCGACTTGGTTATGTAAATCTGATTGAAAATATAAATTCAAAAGTATCGCGAGCATTTTGATTGCAGATTTATGTAAAATGTACAATTATACGTTTCATCTTCAATTTCTCATGATACTTATGGTAATTTAGAACAAAAACAAAACAAAAGTTAATGATAGACTTGTGTAGATTGTAAAAAAATGTAAAGGAAATAACTTATTAGCCATTTTAAATAACATATTTTATGTTTTATGATATTGTGTTTTGATAGTTGGCTATACAGTAAACGTCATTCAGCATTTAAAAGCCGTTAAAGGTTTATTTTTTCTCTTAAAACCATGCACTTCTTAAAATGAAAACATCCGTAAAGGTTTCATAGCGTCATCTAAAAAATATTTTATTGATGAGCGTAACATGTATTATACTTATTCAAGTAACATTGAAATGAAGCACATAGGTACGTCATTTACCTTTTAAAAAACGTTAATTCCACAGAAAAGTTTTGTTTGTTTTTAAATATAATGGTTTCCTCAAAGAATTGCCAGTTAACGCATATTTTAAAATATAAACTGATATAAAATAATGTATGGGGAATATAATATAAGAATATTAGCATCAGTGAAAAAATCTTTGCTACGAACAGAAGGAAGTTCCTATTGCGCTCGGATAATTTCTACCAGCAGCTTGCTTACATTTGATAATGGTATGTGAACTGTAAAAAATCTTCTCAGAAATAAATAGTTCAAAGAACTTTTTAAGCGGAAATAGTTTTAATAAGATAAACATACCAAAGTATTTAGTTTTCCGAATATTATATAACCTATGTGGCTGGTGACAACTATGAATGCATCATTCCTATGGAACTAATTTTATTGCATTGTTTTACATTTGTTATGGTGAAGTTTGAATTAGTAAATGGCGATGCGTTAAAAAAGCAAAAATATTATTACTCATATTTAAAGCATTTATTTTTAAATGTAAACTTCATACGTGTGACTTCATCAAAAGTTGTATAAATTGTTCATGGGTAATGCTTTCTTTCACATATTAGAAAGCATCTGCATTGGTACATACACACATGTCTAATAAAAAATTTAAAACATAAAAAACTTCGACACTGTAAAGATGCATATATGACAAATGATGCTGAAAACCTTTTACAAGCTTGCAAAATTGAGTAACGTCTCGGTCTGCTGCAATCGCCATCTGATTGCAGAAGTTTTCACGAGAAAATCTAAAATGTCAGCGATTTTCGGTAACGACACAAATGACAATCGAAATCAACAACATCGTTTCTAAAACACGTAGAAACAGGATAAAAGATATTTTTGTGCCATATTGAAAATTAGAAATATATATTTTTTGAAATAGTTGATATAAGTAATATTTAAGGGGTGTAGTGTAGAACCTTGATTGCTCTTTTAGTTTATTTTAAAAAATGAAATAAAAAAATGCAATTATTCAAAGAAATATTTTTTTATTTATAATACATTATTGGACAATCGTGGAATATGTTTAATTTGTGTTTATTTTAATCAAATCTTAATAAAGTTATTAGTTGATAAAAAAATATTTTATTTTTTTCGATTATGTAAATATTCTATTTTCGCTCACTCGTCCTGAAATATTATTCGCATATTTAAAGAATAAAAATTAATATATCCTTGACAAAAACCATAAAGAATATTATCCAGAGACAATATCGATGTTCTCAAACCATATTGTTTCGAAAATTTAACCCAAAACGGCGAGGATCGGGAGTTATAAACATAAATATTGTATCAAATTTTCACTACGTATAATAATAATATAACTGTTATGACGTCATTAGTGACAAATGTTCAAAGTTGTATTGTCCTTTCTCGATCACATAAATGATTCTGATCACGATACCGCAACAAAGGTATATGAAGTTATAGCAATAAGGCTTTCAGGGTACTTCATGAAAGTTAACCCAAGGCTTTACTTGTACAACAACAAACAATTGAATGCCGTAAACTCCGAGGCAAGGCTGGGACAAGTCCCACGATGGACTTATATTATTATCACGCAGCGGAGTTTTACCTTCGCAAACAAGCGCCCGGAAAAATAACAATGAAAATACGCTCTTTTATATTGGATGATATTGTCATTTTATAATGAATATGTAGGATTAAAACAATAATGAGCGCGTTCAAAAATAGTAAATTTTATTTATTTTCACTAGTTTAACTAAATGATGTTGCATAGTTGACAACGAGTTATTTTAGTATCACGCTTCTGAAAGAACTTGGTTTATACGGGATAAATAAAGGTGCTGAGCGTTAATTAATTAAAGTAAATACTATCTAAGACTAAATCTCACTTGAAAGAGATGCAAGTAAACATTAATTAATATATCATATAATATAATATATATACATATATATCTCTGTGTGTATACTTATGTTTTTTTTTAAATGAATGAAAACATTGAATTCAATTAATATACCACACATTCCTTGCAATAAAGTTAAGTCTGTAATTGCTTTTGACATACATTTTAAACCGTTACAGGGGAAGGTGTCAAATCTCATAGCGTTGATGGATTTTACGTTGGACTATTATCGGTCATTTAAGCAGTGCAAATCAATTTAAATGCAATCGACGTCAAATATGACAGACAGATATTTACTTGTTATGACAATGATTCAATAATTTTAACATGGTTATGAAACATACTTCTACGTGCACATTATTAGAGAAGAAACAATATATAACTACTTGTTTGAATGACGATATACATAGTGACTGTTGAGGTTCATCCTGGTGGCTCTATACAATGTTTAATATCAAGATTTTTGACATTGGCTTTTAAGGGTTGAAAAAATCGATAAAAATATAAATGGGTTACTATAAAATACTAAACACATATTCCATAGGCGAACGAATATAAAGCAATGCAACGATTTATATGACGACCAGATATAATCAATTTGTGATAATGAATCACATTGTAACTGAAAATAGTATTGAGACTTCATTTACTTTGAATAGGTTTCATGATACTTCTGTTGTTCCGATATGTAGAAAAAACATTAGTAAATATAACGCGAATTATGAATTAACATAAGCCTATTCAATTTAATGAAATTATAAATATGGATCGTTTCGTGTAAAGCATTGATATTTTACAAATCATACCATCTCAGGAATGTATAAAACATCTTAACATAAAATGTAAAATTATATTGATTTCGAAAAAAAATGTCTCAGAATACAGATTTTATAGAGTATATAGGCGAAAATTCGACGATTATTGTGAATTTTTTATATTGAATAATAAAACAAATGATTTTATTTTGTTTCTTTTATACGTACAATTTTCAAAGCAAACGTAGTACCATATTTTTTATTGATTTGGAATTTACTTGATAGAACTCCATTATAATAGTGTTAACTATTAGTTCCACATTGAATATTTATCAGTTATTTCATAAATATAAATTTTATTAAAATTTTAAAATTAAAATCACACAACGCAAAGCAACAATTTAAACAAAAAGTATTAATATATTTTTACTAGTTAATGACTGAATCATTGAACATTCAGCATCAATACGTATTGTTTTTATCTTAGTTTGTGTGTGTCTGCGTGTTCTTTTGTGCATGTAGAAATTACAGGCGGGCTGGTATTAATGAAAAGGGAACATAAATACTTTTAAATAATAGTTCGCATTTATGAGACTATTTTGCGCGTTAAAATACCCATTTCTGTATGTGAAATTTAAACGCTCTCGCTGGCAAAGAAAACAAAACAGCATCGCGTGAATTCCGAAAATGGTTCTCTTGTTCTCCGTGAGGTATGCTACGCGCGCCCTGATTTATGCATTCCGTAGTGACGTCACAAACAGCGGCCATTTCAACATTGAATACGACAAGATAATGCTCACCAAATCTATGTCCATCTATGAATCATAGAGGCTGTAAAACAGTCGTGGGAACATTCGAAAGCGATCGCCATTACTATTTGCGGGTCGCGTTTCAGTGTTTTTAGTGTTGGTGTTTATACCTGGTCAGTTGTGTACAACTACTACATTTTACAGACACAAATTCTGAGACCTTCTGAGAGTACTGAATGTGAACATTAAGTCCCTGTGAGCTTTATAGAAGAACCACTATATTCATTACAAGCATTAATGCAATATTCAATATATAATCAACCCAATTTGTTCGGCTATTGGGCAAGCCCAAGGATAAAGCGAGTCTCATTTTTAATATTTTTTTAAAAAAATAAATATGAAGGTATATTTCATTCGGCTTATAAGTGGTCAAAATAAGAATTCCACCATTCTTGAGAAAGTGAAGCTAAATGTTTCTGATTATTTCTTGAGAAATCGTGGAATGAATCATTTGTCTTCCCAGGGTGTAGAGACAGCCTGCCAATGGGGATTCTACTGAAGAGAGCTTTAACAGTTTTTGACTTGGGTTTCGACGATTGCTATTTTTTATGTGTGAAAGTAGAGTTTGTCGAAGCTTACCCAGTTAACATCATTGACATTTTTTTTTACCGCTTTTAATATTAAATTGTATTATTTTTTTTTATCTTTATTGTATAACTCTTAAATTTATTATTGGTCAATCTAATGCAATATTTATAAAATAAATAAATAATAAATTTTAAAATAAAACCCCGACTTTTATTTTTTTTATTAAAACTCAAAAGTTAGAATCAATTTTTAGTTTTTTCGTAAGCCTTGCGATGTTCTGTCTGATTATGCCTCTCAAGATGTGAAACACGTGTCATATTTTGTAAGAGTTTAATAAAAAGTTCTCAAATTTAATTTTATATTATACGAACAATTTTCAGTTGGGAACGAATGCTGAACAAGCGGTCGCCATAAAGCAGTCGCATGCAGTGAAATACTCTATCTCACAATGCTCCCCACATTTCAAGTTGGCGACACTATTCCAAAGATCCAGGCGTTGGGGATTTCCCGAAATCCAGGCATTTCAGCCGCGATCACAAGAATAATAATAGTATGTAAAACAGATCATAAAATCTTACTGCAAGGCGGCAATTCATATTCGAGCGTCTCGGAGTAATCGCGCCATCAAGATCAAAGGTTATCAATTAGTATTAGATTGTATTCATGATTTTACCACACGGGCCATGGAATTGACTAAATTTGTCAAACGCGTAGCGACGGAGAGGGACATACACACTAATTGAAGATTACTGATGTAAATACAAAATCAATACCCGGGAGACACACACGGTTTCAAGAAACACATAATCCACGTAGTTAAAATTTACCGTTATGCCTGTAATTTGTATAGTTAACCCTTTGTGTCGTGGGATAAAGTTTACAGAGCACGGATCAATTGTTATTATGTAAACATTATCTATGCTAAGCATTTACCTTTATTTGTAGGTGAATATTTTTCACTCTACCGCTACAAGCGGTTTTAATTTTAAAATATAATTACTGAAATTCATTAATGCGTGGTTTCACCATCCAGAATGCTGCACTGTTAAACATACATATATAATACATAGAAGTAACGTTCGTTCATCGCGTTCCCGACGAGTATTGATTCGTTACAATGCGATCGATTTGTAATACTTTTTCTGGCATTTCCGCCAAGTATTGACAGTGAACACCTACTAACTACCTAAAGGTGATTAATTAAAAATGTTGTTTTGTTTTTAAAATTGTTTTATTTTTACGAACGTTGAACTCGAAATTTTGCATATAGTGACCGTATCGAAGGTTACTCTGGAAATTCTGAAAATATACAGCGATTCTTCATTACAAAGAAGCAATTCTTTACGCTGAAAACTTAATTATGAAAAAGAGTAGTCGAAAATTTTATTTACACTGTATGTTTCCTAATTGATACGTCTAAAATCTTTTACTGTCATAATTCACTTCACAGCAAATTTTAAAACGTCTTAAAACAATAGTGAATTATTTGCAAATAAAAAACTTATTTTTAAATAGTTAAAAATAAGTATATTATGACTAAAAAACAATGTAGAGCTGTAAAATAAAATAAAAAATACTTTTGTTTATTAACAATGACAACTATGATCTTGGAAAATCAACGACTAATGTTACAATCATGTCATAAAAGTAGCAATAGGTTATGTTCATATTTAGCAATCGCAAAGCATTTCTATTGATATATACATATATGTAAGTGCAGGGACACATATACCATGACCAATCCTTATAGTAGAAGTAGTCTAGCCTCAGGGACTCCTGCAGATTTCCTGCGCTAGACAAGTGCCGGTTCAAGTAAAGTCTGCGATTTATACCAAGAAGGCAGAAACACTTCACATTCAACGAAAATATGTTTTATATTTCATTTATATTGAATAAATATATTTAACAGGAAAATTTCTTTCTCCAACACGATTATCTAGGCGCTAAATTCTAGAGCGTGCTATAACGACAACCGTGATATAATTTATAGAAATGTTCTTACAACTATAACATATATATAAGCTTATATCAATTGCATAACATGTACGCCATGGATATTGAACTACTCATTTTTACAAAGTATCCTTCCTCACCACATAAAAAAAACTTCTCAAAGCCTATATATTAGGAAGATAAAATCACAATGCATTTTAAAGATGGAAATGGAACCAATAAGAATATACACTTTATAAACGAAATCATTGGTGAAAATACTTAAATAAAATATATTATATCGGGTTTTGTGTATTTCACTAGTTTTGTAACTAGGGGTGACACGTGTTTCGCCTAATTGAAAAGTATTGTTAGACTGATATTATCGTTTTTTTTATTATTATAATGTAGACATTGATTATAATTCGCTACCGTAGGAGTACAAATAGAATTTTAAATATTAACTTTTTTTCTTGTGTTACGCGCCGCGTAGAGAGAGAAAATACTAGATTTTTTTAATGAGAAATATGATATATATACGTTTTAGAGAAAAGCAAGTCTTTTTTTAAATTGTATTTATAATTAATATCTAAGTATTCCACATACATTATTCATTCCGTAAAATTCATGGTTATTTTCGACAAGACGATTTGAAAAAGTAAAAAAAAACTTTTACGTTTGTTAGTTGATTTTAATTTATTATACAGTATTAGAAAGTCCACAAAATTATCGCCAAATTCACCAAAAGTATGATGGTTTTAATAAATTTTACAATTATTTCAACGTCTTAAATGAAATAATGCATACAGTTTGTTACAAACATATCTGTGAATATTGCATTTCATGCAAGTTTTATGAAACACTGCAGTTCTAGAAGAGGTTAGTTCGAGATAGATGTAAATGAACAATATGAGAAATTTGCCGAGATGGATTTACGAGGACACTGTTTGAACACGAGAAACTAGATGGAATTTCCAGCGCATAACTCAGACGAAGCACCACCGCGTTACGTTTAATTGTTTAACCGATGATTTGTGATTAGTTTTATCGAGTGATTTGTACTCAGATGCCAGTTCAGTTTTGCCTGTGAGATTTGGCGAGCGTATTTAAGTAAGAATGTAGTTTGTATGCCAGATTGCAGAGGGCGATAGATTTTAGTAAGAACATTGTGTAGTGATCATTCCCAATAATGGGTTATATCATACGACTGCTGTAGATAGAAAAGTCTGGTGTTGGTATTTAAAGATAGTCTGATTTGCAAACTCGGCTCATTCCAAAACAGGTGAATCTTTTACCACTATCATTAGACTAAATAATCGTAAACAATACTATTACTATATTTTAGATGTTGATTCGAAACACTCAAAGGTGCGAAACAAACACAAGTATAGCGACAAGTAGAATATAAGAGTAATCAATTGTATATTGAACACTTCCTTCTACGAGTACCCGACGATTCAATCGAGTGTATTGAATAAAGGATAACATCTATATATTAATACTCGATAATGTCCGTCCGTCTGAATGATTGTCCGCGATTTTCCCTCCCCCTCCTCCGCCCCAGCCCCGCTGTCACCATTTTTTTTATTCATACCAAATACATACTTTTTTCGTTTGTATATGGTCGCGATTTCGCCTTTTCGATGACGTCAAGAAAGACGGTCCTCCTCCCCCCCCCCCAATCCTGCTCCGCTGTCGCCATTAATTATTTTTTTTATTCATACTAAAGACATATTTTCCAAATACACTGTTTATTATTTGACGAAACAAATCAAATAGCTGAAAAAATTTCATACAAAAAAACGCCGCGACCGTGGATCGAACACAGAACTCTGGATTACCAGTCGAGCTCTCTATCAACTGAGCTAACGTCATAAATATCAAGGCGATAAAAATAGTGTATTTAAAATAAAAATTTGAAAATGGAACGATATTTGCGATTCCTACTGACTTCGATTGTTTGTATAAAAGATTCAAAAATGGAATATTGTCAAATAATGAATGACAAGGTAAATTTATGCTCAAATAGTAATATAAATAAAGTAAGCGAAATAGTTTGATAGATTGGGGTCAACGAGATTAAAATACGGCAAAGTGAGCCAAGTTAGGATGATGGGAAAAAGTGAACTGAACCCACCCTTTTTATTGCATAATTTCAATCATTTTTTCTCTAAAATACATTGTTTATGCTTTCGATGGATTCGTCGGTAACTTTTTGGAAGTTCATTTGAATATAAAATAAAAAATAACTTAGATTATTCCACGTATTGTGCTACAAACTGTGACACGTGTTTCGCCTCTTTCAGAGGCATCCTCAGACAGACTTACTTTTACTTACTGAAAGTAAGTCTGTCTGAGGATGTCCTGAGCGTTTTTTTTTGGTTTATAACATTTTTTTTTTTTGAAAACTTTCTTTTTAAATCACATTACATCTTGATCGTATGAAAATAAATGCTATCAAAATAACAAAATCCGATTGACTAGCCAAGTAAGTTTTTCACAAAATAAATATAAGACGCAATTATTTCAAGATTTGTTTTTAATCTAGATACATACGTGGTATAGTTAGTTGTTGGCGAAAGCATAGTTTCAGTATGATTAGTAAAATAACATCAGTAAAAATCATTATATATATTCTAAAAAACAAGTTCTATTTGGAGAATAAGTCAAAATTTTGATAATTTTGTTTTGATAAAATGTCCAATTAATTTATAATATTTTGCATGTGAAAATTGCATTTTTTATATAAATATAATTTAATTCTTTGCCCATTTATTTTCCGACTTTTTTCTCACATTCCATTGAAGTGAAAAAAAAGTTCAATAGATATTAAATTATTCTAAAAATTAGAATATTAGATTATTCTAAAAATTTCAAAATCTATATATTAATAGTCGATAAAATAATCACTTTTCACAAATCACAATTAACAATTCACAATTCACAAATGTGTGCGTACTGATGTCCTCGGGTCTTATTCTTTTTCTACGAAATATTTTTGTTAGCATACTTGAAAATTAGTTGAATAAAATATATATACTACGAAAAATGATTGTTAGCAACCTTGAACATTATTCCAAAAATTTAATAATTTACAATTTAAAAACTGCAGGGCTGTCGATATATGCGCCGAGATCGATTTATGCTACTATGAAAAATGATTGTTAGCAAACTTGAACATTATTCCAAAGATATAATAATTTACGAAATTTCTGCTACTTCGAAAAATAGTTGTTAGCAAACATAAACATTATTCCAAAAATTAGGTAATTTACGAGGTCTATTTCTGCTAATAGGAAAAATAATTGTTAGCAAACTTAACTTTATTCCAAAAATTAAATAATTTACAATTTAAATACTACAGGGCAGGGCTGTCGATATACGCCCCGATATATTTATTTTATTTTAAGAATCTCTGGCTTATTCAATAAATAGGTTTGTAATTTTCTGACTACTTAAAAATGCAACAAAAATCCCCCCGTTGAGATCAACGGGCTTACAGCTAGTTTCCTTTATTATATTTCATTGGATACGAAAAGCATATAAGTATTATTAAAATATAAAACACACAGAACATCGTATGTAATTATTCTATTCGCAATATAAAATTATATATTCTAAGATCAGTATCTTAATAACTGATCTTAAAAAAATATATGTCGAATTAGTAAAAAATATGTGTTTTTATTTTCTAATATGTCTTTCCACCCAGAATTGACGGTGAAAACCTTAAAAATGATTATATATTCTATGAATTTAGTGTATGAAAGGAATTCCCAAGAAGCTTGGTTTATTAAAAGCTTGGCATTTTCAATATTACTTTGAAGCTTTATACATCGCGCGGAAAATATGATTCTCAGACAGGACAATAGAAGGAAATAGTCAGTTGAATTGTGCATTTTGCATACATATGCCACTCAAGAATAATAATTCATACAATGCAGAGGAATATTATCAATGCCATGGTATATAAAATGTTGAAATTTACCAAAGCTGACAACAGTAAAAAGTCGACAGACATGAATATCTAAATTAATACATCGTAGAACATAAAAACAACCAAAAATTATCAAATACATAGTGAATAATACCAACATTAATCCACAAAAAAGATCTGATTGGCAAAGATATTGATCAAATAAATTGACGATATAGTAAATAATGTTGTTGTTGAATTTCAACGTCGCCTAAAAACAACTTAAATGCAAAACGATTATAATCAATATTTTGGATGGATTTGGTGGTAGCTTTGTGGAATTCTTTTTCAATCTGGAGTGATTACCTGGCAGTTAATTATATTTAATATAAGTCTTATTACTGCTTGTATTTTTCCGTCTCGGCGTTCTTTTAGCCCCCCGCCTCTATATTTTTTTATATTTTGGCATTTTTATGCTCCTTAAAAGAGGTAAATGAGAATTATTTTTACTTAAATATACAGGTTATATTCATGGATATTTTTTCAAAAGCACAAAGTTAGTACAGCAGATTTATTTAAAAAGAATTTATAATTAACAAACACACATGCGTATCACTTTTAGGGTGTTCACTGTCAATACTTGGTGGAAAGCCATTATATTAATAAAAACACAATATTCCTTTGAACTTTATTTCCACTTTATTTTAAAAGGTCAGTTGATGCTCACCATGAGCGAAACCGGTCCTGACCTTTTAAAATAAAGTGGTAATAAAGTACAAATGAATATTGTGTTTTAATTAACATATGCGTATAATATAAAATTAGATTTGATAACTTTGATATTCCACCAATTGTACAGCAAAGTGTGAAATGTGTTTTCCCCTCTTCAAATTTTAATATGCTTCTCAAACGTTCTTTGAAATACATTCAGTGGAATAACGAAGTCATCAAATTTGATTTTGTATTAAAAAATAATTTTCACAACGTTCCCACAAAATCTATCGAAAATACTCAATGCTATAATCGTAACAAAAGATAATAATATTACGGATTATCTATTCATCACTATAAACTCAAAAAATAATTGTGTTGAGAAAAAATATAAGTACATTATAATATTATCGTTTATTAATTCTAATTGAATAAAAGCCGTTGAAAAACATGCAATCAGACTAATAATATATTACTGAATAAAGCTCAGCAGTTTTATAAAGCTCGCTGTGCATATTCAGCAGTAAAAATATACGGATTTCTTCAAAGCCTTGGTTAAAGATTTAAGTATAACACGGAGAGCTTTCTTAGGTTTATCACTGATGCATCTAGGCACGCGAACAAATTATGTAAGGTCGAGAGGTGCGGTTCGGCTTACGAGCTGCATGTGCATTCTGCATATTAGCTTTACTTTATATGTAGCTGTGCAGAAGCTTTTAACTCTTTGAGGAAAAATCTTTCAAACGCTGTTTTATTGATTCAATTAAAAATTCATCGAGAAACTTTTCATTGATTAAATCGTTGTCTACTCTATATAATTTAAAAAATGCAAAGTATGTATAATGGGTAAGTTAAAAAAAATAACAAGTTTACATTTATAAAATAAAAAAAAATTATAGGAGGACTGATTGTAATTCACTCGTATATGATAAATTAAAGAAGGGTGTTTTTTTAGAATTTGAATGGGTGTAGACTAATTTTACACATAAGATGGATACGTTCATTACAACAAAAATCTATTTATAAGTGCTGGCAGATATAAGATATAAGCCAGTTAACACTGCAACCAGACAGAATAGCTCTGATCATTCAACTACATACCCAGTATGATATAGTTGATAATAGAGAATCCAATCACGAGATCCCGTGCATTCTTCGAAAATACCAAGATTAGAAAACAACATCCCGAAAGTTTCAAGATCGATTCTCTTGCAAAGCAGAATCTTTACACTTTACCTTTCATAAGCCACGTTTCATTTCTGCGACACAAAACAAAAAATACCCAATTAAGAAATCATTTTTTTATTGCAATGAAATTCTCCAACACAAATTGCCAAAACAATTAAATTCTAAAATTTATTCTTGCATAAAAGAAGTGAATGCTTTTGGCGACAAAACTTTATTTATGAGTGTTAATTGTTTCTTATTTTTCACCTACTCCCGTCGCCATTGACTGTTTATGATTCCCGGGACTGTATGCCCTAGTTGAAACGTTATAAAACTGTTATAACAAGTTCAGCGGGTATTTGAGACATTCTAAAAAGAAAATGAGAAATGATTTTTCATCGTAGTGTGTACAGAATATAGATGAATGGCGATTATCGACTTCTTTAGTTTAGTCATATATTCAACTTATCAAACCACGCTGTCCACATGGATTAGTGTGTCTGCGATATAATTTATTGTCTCGATTTCTAAAGCTTGAGGCAGACGCTCTTTCTAGTGAGTGTTAAGTTACTGCGTTTGTGTAGGAGCTTAATGTATCGCCCATCTAAATTAAGCCACGCTTATCTGACTCACTATTGTTCTTGCGCTGGGAAAATCGGGATGCAATTTATGTTTGTCTGCCATATATTGGATTGCACACGAGGATGTAGTCTCCGACCGAATCGAGAAAGACTTACGGTATTAATTGAACTGGATATTTAGACGATAAACTACGCATGGTTATCTCAGAATACAAACTACACATTCAAATACATAAGTAAAATAAAAATTTATTTTATAACTTTGTTACTTAAACTGTGAAAAATGTTTTGCTATTTTAAAAAACACCATCAGGTAGGGAATTGCTAAGTTTATGACGATAAAACAAGGTTATCAAATATATATTTTATTTTGAACTTTGAGATTATATGAACTTCCACAAAGTTACCGCCGAACATGTACATATAATAAAAAAAAATTATAAAAGATTTTTAGTACTTTTTCCACTTAATAATTTATTTGATCAAGACCGGTTTCGCTCCTCACGAGTATTATCAACTGATTAGGAAAATAAATTAAACAGTGATATTTATACAAGTTAAATTGAAATCAAGAAGTTTTTAAATGGAAAAAGTACTAAAATCTTTTATTATTCTTTTTATTATAATGCCATTCCACCAAGTATTGACAGTGAACACCTTAAAAGTGATGTACATATAAGTTTGGGAAAAAATATTTATTACGGAAAATAACGACAACAATTTTATACGATTTAAATGCATTCATTTTAAACTCAATGAGTAGCCATTATGAAATATAATTAAAACATGTAAGTTTAACAAATAAAATTAGTTTATTTTAGGTTCAAGTTGAAAATTCTCACTAGCTCACCAATACCAGTCATGTATTTCAAAATTTAAGAGTAACAATGCTATAAATAAAATATATCAACCGTATAAGACAGTCATTTTCAAATACATGTGTTTTTATTTCATATTTAAAAGAAATACAATAAACAATACAAAATTTATGAAGATTATTTAGTTATAAAATATTTACGTAATCATTCTTGATGGGACTCATATCGACTTCGTGTATTTTATAGGTTTATAATAAAATCAAAAAAGTAATATTTGGATGGACAAGCAATTTTCAAACGTCGAAATCTGCCGTAAGATTTCTGTACAATATTTGGAATTGACAAAAATCCGAATGTCACCATTCAACCAACACTAAAAGATATGATTTCAATTATGAAAATGAATAATTAGTATTACAATTTAATCGTCAATTTTATCATTTTTTCAGGAGATATATAAATTTACTTTATTCTACGGTTATCGCGATCGCTTTATATCTTTATAAAACACCGATGGAATGGCCCTGTCCTCAATATTTTTGAGGAAAAAAAGACGTTTCCAACCATGTCATCCTCTTATTCAAGCAAAACATAGCACATGGCCATAATATTTGCCAACGTTTTTGTTTTAGATTAAATAAAGCACGAAATAAAATAAAATGGGATACTTGTCTAAGAAATATGTGTATATTGAAATTCTGAATTCATTACATACATAAAAAAACTAAAAACTGGCAAAAGTTGAGATAAAAGATTGTATAAAATTAACGACGATTTGAATAAACACACACTGATACTATTCGATTTGTACGGAGTGTCCATTATATTAATATTCTTTTTGATTTTCAATACAAAATACGAACGAGAAATAATATATTTTAGTTCTAAAATATATCTATATTTATGGCCGGTTTTCGATTTACATTGAAAGTATGATATTTTATTGAAAAATATAATCATATTTCTGTTTTTTGGGTAGCATTCAATTTATCACGACCCACGATCTTTCCCGTTTAATAAAAACTAAATCTCCCATTCGATTGTTATTAGATAGTATTCTCCCGAAACAAATCACACAAAAAAACCTCGAATCGCTATGCGAAGCACGGAAAACATAGAAAAGAAAAAAACTCGATAAAGCCAACAACGAAAAGGGGTTTTATTTGAAAACTAAGCTACGTAAGTTGTTTTAATATTTTTCCCAAAGATAATCCAGGGGTTTTTGGAGCGCTCCAAAGTTGCCAGTTCACAACTTAAATCTTCGTTGTTGCCTGTTGTCTTTCTTTAGTAGCAACTTCTATGCAAATGTAATACACACATTCTTCCGCCGGCTCTACGGATAAGGGCCTGAGTGATGAAAAGATTTCCACCTTTTAAATTCTTTCGCTAGGAGGAAAGTTTTTTTATTTATTTTTTTCTGGGCTGAGAAAGTTTATTGCGCTGACAGTGAGACGGAGATGATATTTTCCGCCCCAGTAAACATTCGGCGAAAATCTTAGTTGTGATGTTGTGGTTTATTGGCTGGATATTGTTTTTGTCAAAAGAAAATAAATACGGTTGGAAGGGTTCGAAGTGAGATGATATTTATTCATTAGACGCAGTTCAAGATTATGGTGGAACATTTTATTGGAAATAAGATTTTATTTGTTTATATGAGTGATTTTATTACAAACGATGCATTAGAATTTACAATAAATTACTACATATTATTTGAGGGCTTTGAAAGTAATCGTAATTTTTTACTAAAAAAGTATCTTGGAGAAAAAATTAAAAAAATAATTTATTGTAGCTATGATTAATGCAGAGTTTATTATTATTTGTTTCTATTTAGAGAGTTAACAGCATCATCTGTATTTTAAAAATCAGAAATTTTGCTATACTTATTAAGATATTTAAATTATAAATATCGGTAATGCTGCATTTGCTACCCAATTTTTCAAGATTGCTGTTTTTGTGTCCAAAAGTTTCTGTGTTTTCTCCCAAGTTGTGTCAGAGAACTTACGACCTTTTATACTAACATTTAATAAAGTTTATAGAGATTAATTTATTGGAAAACATCATCAGTAAAAATTTTGGTTTCTTGGTATTAAATTTACTGACAAATAATAATTTCTGAATAACGATTTTTGTATTGAAGAATGAATGTTTTTAAATTTTGCTTTACTATGTGCACAATGAGCTGTCCTATATTTCTGTATTCATGTTGTTTTCACATTTTTTCCAATATTGCTACCTTTTCGTCCATATACCTTATGAGTATTTATATAGATTTATTTTTATATTTAAATCAAATATGCAAATGCATTTATTGCTTCAAACATAATGAATCTCGCTCTCGATGATAGAATTTTTTTTACTGCAGTCGTAAATATTGGAAAACATTTAAGATAAAAAACATGTTACCAAATATAAAAGTTATATAAAAACAAGTTTTTTTTTACTTATTTAGGTCATAAACAAGATGTATTGTGTATCTCTTCTGAGCCAGTATATATGGCTGAGCAAATGTAAGTTTAAACATAGTTCTGACGATGGCGCACGTCGAAATAGCTATTAAATAATATCATAAAAACTGTATAACTAAATACGTTGCTATTTGTACCCTATGAAAATGATTATGTTATGGGTAATGGTCATAAACAGATCATGAAAGAAATAATAACATATTTGAAAAAAAAAACACGTAGAAAATAATATTGCGTTTGAAGAAAGAGTACAGGGAGGGGACAAATAATATATCACTGGGGTTTTTATTTTAGCACAAAAAAGGAATTTGAAAAAAGATCATCCAAAACGCTTAAACAGTCCCAGGATTACGATAATAAAGTAGTTTTTTCGCGTGGCATATTATTAATACTTTCCGCTCGATAGTGCGTAGCGCGTGGGTGGCAAACCAGCACATAAACGGGTGGGAGGTAGGGCATAAAATAAGGTTTGGGCGGTTTTCTGTAGGCGGCCGGCCGGCGAGCTTAAAGCTCCGATAATAACCCCTCCGGCGAACCATTAATCCGATAGGCAGGTCCGCAGAGGGACTGAAGAGCCTACCGTACAGGGCCAGCGGTAAATGACGCCAATTAATTTCGAGGAGTGAAGGTTTACAAATTAATAATAGACAAAAACTGTGAGAGGACTCGGGGAAAAGGATACGGTAACGTGAGATAGTTCATGTCATTATGCCATTTTCTCAATTTATTGATACCGGTGAATAAACACAGTGTATTGGTATTTACTTTTGATTGCGAGGTAATTATATTTCAAATATTTTCATTTTGCTTTTGCTTATCGCACAATGTAAAAGCCTGAATAAAAAAACGAAAGTCATTGTTTTTTATACTAATAATAAAATATTTTTGGTAAGCCTTTTAATCAAAGAGCTGTGTTTAAAATATATAAATAAAATGCCTTTCCATAAACGATTCACTGTTAACATTATATTGATGTACAATTTTCACAAAATACACGAACTTATGTCACTTATTTTAATAGTAATTACAAAAAAATGGTTTGGGTAAAGCGGTTATGATATATCAGTGAAACCATTTTCTCCATTGCCTCGCCTTGACATGTTTCAAACTATTCCTTACGTTTTCATGGCTTAAAAAAGCTAAATAAAGCGTGTTAGATCAAATATTTCCAAACGGAGAAAAATAAAAATATTTTTTTTCAAATGATTTTATTATATATTTGGTATGTTGCAAGCGCAGAGTATTGTAAATACGGACATTGAAATATCACTGAAAAGTTCAATGACATTTTGAAATTTAATAATAAATGCACACTTTACCAATATCAAAAACTTATATAACATAAATGGGTGTAAATAAAAAATATATTTTAAATTACTTTTCTATGATTTGTATAATATTAAAGTCCTAACTTCAATTTTATTGGGAGATATGCAACATTGTAGGCGCTAAATCCTTCGAAAATAGAACCGTGTTTAATTAATTAAAATGACTGAAATATGAAATTCGTGAAACAACTATAATATAAGGGATTTCAAATGTCTAAGCTGATCACTAATTCAACCTGTTTCCCAGAGCCCATTGGACCAAATTATCAGGCCTAGGTGTTGAGGAAACAATTTCCCTCTGGCAATTAGTGAGTCGCTGAATCTATTCCCGTTTGGACAGAGAGTGAAGGCTGATCCAGGAAGGGTCGTTCCGTAAAATATCCCGTTACGTTGAACCCGGTTCGGATTAGTTGGGCTCGACTATCCTTATTGTAAGTTAGTGGGTTAATACCGCAACGTGGAGAATGTGGAGATGGCCTGCGTCTATATGCATATTGTAACTATCATGCGGATATAGGAAGACAAATTCTGACATTACCAGACTCCACATGGTGATTTAGCTAAATGTTGAACATACGTAACATGCAAGGGTATTTATACAAACTTCGGATTAATGAATAGAAAATTTTGATTATTTTCTATTATTTTTAACATATGTATCAGTTGACTTATAGTTGAATAAAAATACAAACTTTTTTATAGATAATAAATAGATTTGATTTAATTTAAGATTTCGACTGAAGGTGCTTGGTGGAATTTCAATATTAAATTTGAATCATTCAAACTATGCTCATTCTCACAGATTTTGTCACTAACGACTCGGGTTTCGCCTTTCGGCATCTTCAGGCGTTCAAGTGCACGGATGAACTTGAACTGACTAAATAGATTTGGTTTATAAAAACATCACATATCTTAGATACAGTATGAATTTTATTTAATCAAAATAAAGAACTGGTTTGAATATATCAATCAATAATTTATAAAAATATATTAAAAAGATTTAAATCATTAAAAATTTCATAACCAATCAAAAGTAATTTAGGTAAGAGAACACACTGCGGTCCAAATAATTATTGAGACTAAATCTATAATCCAGTAAATGTGTATGAAATCGATAAAAATCGTTTTTTTTTTTATAACATTGACAACCTATATTATAATCAAAAGTTTTGCACAGTCGAGTGGTACACGTCATTGGCTTCGGTTACGGAGACCACGGGTTTGAATCTCAGTACGGACAGTTTTATAAATCGATTTATAAATTTCTGTTCAAAGGTATGAATGTTGTATGCAATGACTTGAATTCCCGGTTGCCACCCACCTTATCCGTAAAACGAGTTATTTAAAAAAAAGTATACAACGTCAAAAAATATCAAAATTGAGTCAAGGTGAAATTTGATATATTTTCGGCACAATTTATAAATCTCAATATGGTGTTTATGAATATATCAAATTAAGACAAGTCTAAGAGATTGCGACTCATTTCTTCAGTTGTGTAATTCATTCACTTGCACAGTGATTGTCTGGGTTGTTTCGTATACATAATTTATGTTGGCTTAATATTAAAAACTGTTGTTATATCATAGAAATTCAAAATCAATTTTAATTGTATCCGACATCAACTGCAAGTTGAATCAATATGAATACAATTCAATTTTAGCATTGGCATAAAAATTTCAGAGTACTTATTTCTTAACCGCCACACATTTATATTGATTTTTTTTATTTAGATGACGTAGCTGATTTGCAGCGGATAGTTTACATATAAGGTAAACTATGGATTTTTGATAGAGACAAATTCACGTAAAAATATGACCTTTTCGCTATGTTTGTTCAAAGCTTTTTTATGAACTTAAAGTTAGATAATCACTGGTTTTCTTTTAGTGTTTATTATGATTATTGATTGAATCAAATGATTTGTTTTCTACAATATCACTGGATATATATAATGTTATAAAAACTTATTCCACGTATACCATTGTGTATAATATATACGAACGAAACTTATAATATTTCAAAGTAACGAATGAGAATAAAACAAAAACGTGAATATAGAAATGAATAAGATTCCTATGTGAATACAAACTACGGAAACAAAATGACCTCCAGTGAAAGATCCCGTTATAAACCAAAGTAGTTACATAAATATGCCAGAAATTGCGAATACCCTCGTCAAGGCAGATGATTTGTCTTCTAGCTGAGACACCGATTTACGTTAAAAGTGTATCCAAATCAAGTCATGTTAACAAATTAAGATTGGCAGCCACAAATGAGTTTTTGGATGGATCTGTTGAACGCGAACATTCAAAGGAATGTTGTCTATTTCATTTGAGGTGTGAATCGGTGCTAAAAAAAGAAAAAAATGTTACTACAACGATAAGAAATCTATATGTAATAATAATATAAATTTATGAAGTGGTATAACAAATTACTTTGAAAATCTATCTCACTTTTACCAAATACTATTTTAATAGCATAGTAGTCGCTTTGCGTCGTTTTATATCAGGTGTAGTCTGAGTTATGGTATCATATTTTTAATTATTTTACTTTAGTTCATTATCAAATCGCTATTTTAAAGTGTATAGTTTTTACAAGTAGAAATAAGTTATTTATGATTTTTACACTAAGGAAAGGGATATTTAAAAACAAAATGCAGTTTATAGCTTAAACATAAATCTGTAAGAAAGATGTAAAAAAATAGCCTAGTATTACTAACAAAACTCCGCATTTTACATACTTTGTTAATCAATTATGGCACCATGAAAGTTCCGATCGAAGTCCACTCATCGCTGATCACTTAAACATGTAATATCATTTTTAAGCAGAAGAAACGAACCGAATTACTTTTTCAAAATTTATGTCATGATACCGATATAGTTGTTATCAATTGTTATATCTCATTTAATTACTTATTAATTAAAATGGCATTTACTTGAAAAAACTCCGTTGAAATAAGGTGAATATAAATATTAATATTTGCTTATATATATAATATATATTATTACAGTAGATGAGACGATGTATTGTAAATCTTTTCTAAGCCAGCATATATAGCTAAGTTAATATAAGTTCAAACATAATTCTGATCAGGACATAAGCCAAAACAGCTATGAACTATATATATATATAATATAAAAAATACTTCGTTATGAGAGTTTTATCAAGAATATTAAAATTCAATCAATACTTTTAAAATAAAAACTATTTACACAACTATGTGGCAATCGTGTACCTGACGACTTTTATCTTCTAAGACACTTGTTCAGAAAAGTTCATCAATTTCCGCAATTCAATGTTTGTGTCGCATATACATATATTATATTTATAATGTGTGAAATCATGAACAGAATACTCTGGTAAAGAGCATAATATTAAGCAAATGAGAACACGCGCTTTCGAAATAACTTCGTTCGCAAAGCACCGAGGGGATTTCTTGACAAACGACTTTAAAAGTATTAGTGGGAAGCCAAGCAAACATACGAATAGGTACATTACATTATAAACTTAAGTAAAAATAATTATATCCGAATGTCACCGAGAGACTGAGAACATTAAACACATTATGAGGAGACGACACACAATGATAATTTGTATAAATGGGACGGCGGAAATACTCCGAGTTTGTTGGCAATTTTGTTTGATAACAAAATTTATACTGGAATGAACATTCAGAGAATATTTCAGTTGCATACAGAAATTCACACACTTGCAAATGACAATTTTATTCACTTTAAATAATGCAACGTGAAACTGTTTATATTTACGAAAGAGAAAAATACACTTGGAAACAAAGTCAATCCGATAACACAGATATTTTTAATAGCTTGAGATAAGCACAAGAACTGTTTTAACGAATATCAATAAACTTAAGAAAAAAATCATCACAATAGCCACATAACATCTGATTTAAGCCATGTCTGAAAATGAGCTCGGTTATTTAGTTGCTAAGCGGATATTTTATGATATTATTTTAATTTCAGGGTAAAAAGGCTACACGTTAACTTTAGAAAATAGATGAACAAAGAAAACTCTTTGAATAAAACTATAAAAATGGCGATTTGTGATGGAACTATTTATAATAATAGGCTCCGAAATTTCTTGTTACTTCTTTTCCGTTTATACAATATTTAACTATCAATACATCATAATTCATTATTAAATACTATAAA
The DNA here is from genome assembly GCA_031772345.1 of Himalopsyche anomala. Taxonomy (NCBI): domain Eukaryota; kingdom Metazoa; phylum Arthropoda; class Insecta; order Trichoptera; family Rhyacophilidae; genus Himalopsyche; species Himalopsyche anomala. Next base: position 6,643,958 of record CM062824.1, on the reverse strand, counting down.
TATTTCACATAACTAACGTAGAAAAGAAATTTATATATTATTAAATAAAACCAATAGTTTTGACAATGACGTGAAGCAGCAATAAATTTCAACTAAGTCCTATATATTTTTTTTGTAGAACTTAATTAACGCTTTGATATTTAACGTAAAACACTTTTTAAATTGAAATGTAAAATGAAAATAGTATTAAACATATAATGAAACGCGATATATGTTACACGCAATGATCAAAAAGTTGGGAAATGAGTCCCATGAGAATTCAGTAGGCATAATAAATAATAGCGCTAAAATAACTTATTCATTGTATAATAGCATATTAAAATAATTTTACATCAATAAAAAGCTGAAAGCATGTAATGCAAATAAAATATGATAATATATTTTTGGCAAATATATAATAATATGTAGTGCTTAAATTTTATTGCGTTCACAAGGATTTTTGAATAATCAGTGAAGTTTGTGAAATAGTGTTTTTTTTTGCTGACTGTTGGTTCAAAACAGTCCTGCAATCGACCGTCAGCGCGTTCATATTTTTTGCTCATAAGTTTTCCTACGCGGGTAACATTCTCTGCGCTTACTGTACAATATGTTATCTGTGAACCAAATATGAACGGTAAAATATATATTATAGTATACGTGTGTTTTTATTGCATCTTACTTTCAATAATAGTTGAAATAAAAGGCTTTGGACACGATAGAGGATAAAGTCAAACATTTCGCGTACGGACTTGGTTGGTAGTAGCGGTTAAATGGTGGAATATTGCGATATATAAGGAAAAAAAGTAGTCAAGTACAAACACGGAGTGAATAAAGCAAAGTAATAGTGTTCTCTGCGAACCAATAATGGCGATATTGCAGTCTTCGTCTACCAATATTGTTTGAATACGACAGTGGCCAATAGGATTTTTTTGAAGCTACAAATCAAACTATATTTATGATTCATACTTATCAAAATTTAATCATTCATTTATCTTAAAAAAATAGTATCATCTAAAATAATTAATTAAGCTTTTTTATAAATTATTGACTACTCAATATAAAATAAGTAACTTAAATTATTCCAAGTATTGTGCTACAAACTGTGACACGTTTTTCGCCTCTTTCAGAGGCATCTTCGGACAGACTACTTTCGCAAATGCTTGCTTAAGTACGAATTCGTACTTAAGCAACAAGCATTTGCGAAAGTAGTCTGTCCGAAAATGCCTCTGAAAGACGCGAAACACGTGTCAGTTTGTAGCACAATACGTGGAATAATCTAAGTTGCTTTATTTATTGATTTGGCATTTACTTGGCAGAACTCTATTTACCTACCGCATTTACGAACACACATATAGACCTACCGTCCTTTTTAATGGATATTTGTCATCATATTATAAATTTCAATATTTTCTCACATGAGAACATTACAAGAATTAGTAAAAATAATATCAAAATAACAAAAAATGTTTCGGGTCAATACTTGGTGATGAGGCATTATATTTTAAAAAAATCACTGTTTTGTATTAATTTTACATTTATTTATATGATATGAACCGGTTTCGCTTACTTGAATAAACTTGTACAAAGGAGTATCTTACTGTTTGAAAAGTCTTTTTTTCACTATTTTTGCTTTATTTATTGATTTGGCATTTACTTGGTAGAACTCCATTTTAATAGGGTATGTGGACAATGTGGAGCATATGGACTACTAGTAGATTTCATTTCAATAGAACTGCTACTCTGCTGCTCAAAAGATGTTTGTTGTAGTTGCTGGGATATCGCTTTCGCTATCCCCCGTATTTAGGATACGATAGATGAAGAGGAACTTTTAGACATCATATACATTCATGCCTTCGAAAAGAATAGAAAAATAAACTCATGAAACCCGTGATCTCTGTAACTGAAGCCAACGATGTTGACCACTAAATTATGGTCCAGTATTCATTATATAAGTGAAAACTTATTTGCCGGCTAATCTATTGAGTAAGATTAAAAATACGTAAGGCAATTTATACAAAATACATATATATATAGAGTGAAGTAGATACTATAAGAAATTTTGTGTCGTACAATTGACATGTTAAATAAAAACAATTGTGTAATTTCTAGTTTCGTATCGGGGATGTATAGCAAAATAAATGAATTTGTTTGGTTGTATAGCAAGCAGTAAGAAAACTAAAATTGCATAGACAACGGTACGGCACGGCTTCATATAATTTTATTTCCGTAATATATTTTAATTATACAAAGTGGACCACAGAAATCTTGATAGTCCAGCTAATGGACACAACATAAACAATGTGAACAACAACAAAAATATCCTTCAAAAAGCGTCTCAAAGAACAATATTAGGTTACATTAGTTTGTTAGATAACATAAATACTCTTATAATGGCAGCAATTAGTCCTACTTTGTAGCAAGAAAAAATGCCAGTATTACATCTAGGCGAGCGGCTTATATGTGTAATCCCGATCTATTGCTCCACGGAGTCATCTCCGCGACTATCTTCTTGGCGAAGTAGACCATTCCAGCTGACAGAGACGACCATCCCTCCGTTATTAGTTTGCTTTTCCTCTTAAGCTCTTTTATTACTAGTTTTCCCATTGCGAACGAGCCACCGACGCTGGAAGACGCCTCCGGTATGGAACCTTATAGCGACGACTGAGATTCTTTTCTTAAGAATGACTTATGTCGCAATTAAGACGTTTTTATATCAAGGAAATATTTCAAGACGATAAGTTAATGTCTGTGCCGGTAACTACGTTTGCTTAACCACTATACAAAAATATAGAAAATAAACAAATTCAAGTTTTTTAATATTTTAAAACGTTTATTGACGTATATTTTTTTATTATAAAACGATTTACAAATTGAAGTAATGTACATTCGAAGTTCATGAAAATATATATTATTGGCAATCAAATACGCTATAAAAAAAAAACGAAATTCAAAATTACTACGCATAAAGATATGTTCATTTGAGTGACAGATCGTTGATACATTAATTGGTGTAAAATGTTGAAGTATGTATATTTTTGTTAAAAAAAAAACACAATATTCCTTTGAACTTATTTTCAATTTTATTTACCAAGATCAAGACCGGTTTCGCTCATTGCGACAATTTTCAACAGAAGACTCGTTATGAGCGAAACCGGTCCTGGTCTTGCTAAATAAAAGTGGAAATAAGTACAAAGGAATATTATATTTTTTTAAATCGAATAATACGGCAAATAAAATAGAGGATTCTTTAATACAAAAAGAGAAAAAAATATTAACGTGAGACGTTCGGAAGATAAACGGAAGCCCGACTACGTGCGCATCTCATAAAATAAAGGAAAACCTGCTTCTTGATGTGAAAAGAAAAGTAAGAAACAAACTTTTCCCTTATCTTAAGAAGAGAAATTTAAAACTCCCCGAAATAAAAGTAGCAACGGATGTTCGCTGAGAAACTCAATTGAAATCTATTCAGGAGAAAACCGCAAGTTTTGCTTCTAAAACAGACTAAAAAAGTATTGGAGCGAATGCTGTTACAAAAAATTGCGGCCCGCTGATACGAGGAAACTTTAAATTAGTCGTAAAGTCGCTTTTGAAAAGAATCCTCGAGATTGGAGAGCTTTTTGAAGCATAAACGATTACACGGTCTCCTAATATTAATTAAAGGATGATTGATGAAATCATTAAAAATACCCAAAACTTCAAGCGACGTTTCTGTTTTCTTTTTCTTTAATAAAATAAAGTACAAAAGAAGCTTAAGTGACGCCACTGGCTGATTATTATGGCTCTTACTTTTAAACTATAATATCCATGATACTTTGCTAAAGAGATTTAATAAAGATTAATTTTTATGGTACTATAATTACTGAACAAAAATGAACTCAAGATCAGTGGATAATAAAATCAGCGAAGCATTTATATTTTAAAAAAATATGTTACGTTACTCTCATTTAACTTGCTGCTTTTAACAGATTATCTTTTTGCAAACATACTGGACGATGGAAGCTTCTAAGAGTAAAAATATTTCAATTCATTGTATCATTTACTAACTATTTTAATAAAAACACAATATTCCTTTGTACTTTATTCCACTTTATTGAATAGGTCAGGACCGGTCTCGCTCATTGTGAGCATTGTAAACTGATAAGAAATATAAATTAACAATGCTATTTATACAAAAATTGAAAGGTGTAAACAACAATTGGCATAGAAAATAACGCCATGTCAATTGTTGTCATTCAACAGATCACAGGACTTTTGAAAAAATAATTTCCTTGTCAATTAAAATATTTGACATAAGATTAAAAAACGTAATAATTGAAATAAATATTTCAGAAAAAAGAAAAACACTACTCGTTTTCTTAAATTATTATAACATATATAATTTCAGATTAAAAGACTATCGTGAAGTGCCAAAAAAATCTTTTACCTTGAAGGTGAAGTTGATTGCTTTAAAACGTAGGTAAATATTTTTTAAAGGTTTAAGTTTAAGTTTAACATAAATAACTTAATAGACTATGAAATATCCAGAAAGTATACGTGACTGAAAGAGGATTCAAAATACATTATGCAATAGATTAAAACATATAGAATAAAAAAAAAACTTTTAAACACGACACATTGTCTAGTGTTCATCATTGTTTTTAATGTATCAAAGTAGTAAGAAATTGTTTCAAACATTGAAAGTTTATTTTTTTAAATAGCATGTAATAAAAATTTATACTTGAAAAAAAACTCTTTGTGTAAGTAAGAGCTGTGCCCTATCAATCCGACGGGTCTAAGTTCATGCCAGATAAAGTCAAATCAATATTTTTCAACTTTAAATTTGTGTGTGATGACTCTTCTCCTCCAGTTGATCTGGAGTAGCTTACAAAAATTTCCAAAGCTGAACATCTGTTTACTGCCAAATGTTTTGTTTTTCAATTATGTTCAATAAAAATATTTGAGTGTTTTTCCTTTGCAGTAGCCTCAATACTAAAATAATGGTCAAACTATGAAAAATATACTTATAGACAAAGAGTTTTTGCTCTTAAGTTTTCAACAATGTTCAAAATATCCTATTTTGATTAACAAAAATGTTTTTCATGTATATGAAAGATCAATACATTCGGGCATAAAATCTTGTGGAGTAACTCCAACTAAAGATAAATAACAATACGCATGCATTTCAATGAATTGGTATGCCGATATTGTCTCATATTCAGATAACTCAAAGTGAAAATGCGTAGCTTTGTATCAAGAGACAAGATGTTTATTCGATTACAGACATTGTATTACATTCTCCCTAGAGACGTTTGCAAATAGATTGCAAAGGAAGGCGTCATTCCGTGAAAAGTTTGTCAAACTCTGAGAAACAAAACATAAAATAAAGGTGGTTTCATACTATTGTTTGAAATGCTCGGTAAAAAGGCGAATAATAAGACGAAAACATATCATGGTACTTAGTTATACGATTATTATTTTAAAAATGGTTGATAAGCTATTTTTGCTTACACCCTCATCAGAACTATGTTTAAGCTTGCATTAATTTTTTTTTTCTCATATATTCTAACATCCTATTTTATATCGAAAAATACAGCATTAAACTAATAAATTGAAATATGTGTTTCCCATAACGATCACAAAAATAGGATCATAAAGTAGTTCTTCCAAGCAAATTAGCTTAAATTAAAATGATTATGTACGTGTTTATTACATCACATCCTTTGAACGACTCAAATAATGGAGATAGATTCACGTTTTTCGATCTTTAACCCTTTGATGAGTATCTTGTCATGTATTTATTATCTATCGCCATTATCATAATTTGTATTGATTTTTTTTTATTTCTTCAAAGGGAGGTGCAGTAACATAAAGGTTGGCAACCACTCCCATAAGGGATCGATTCCCTTTCTGGAATCGACAACTGTAGAGCGTAAGCTTACAACCAGTTAGTATAATTGTTTTTTTTTTAAATCTTTGTCCGCCTCCATTGTGAAGAATATCTCTGCATAATTGAGGTATCTCAGCAGATTTTTTTACGAGAACTGCTTGTTAATAATTTGCTCAACTTCTAACTCTCGAAGAGAGTAGGGATAGAAGGATAGTGCCAGCACAGACAATTACTATTAGTTAACTTATAACTCCCGCCGAAGACGCGAAATGATCGAATCGATTGAAAAATTCTGTTCGGACTGAGCTTCGAGTCCATTAGATCCGTCACGGAAGCAAACGATGTTGAGCACTGCGCCACAGACGTTAAAGTATAACATGTAAAAAAGGTATAGTTATCTATTATTATTGAATGATTATTTGATTGTTGAATAATATAAATTTAAAAAAATCCTAAAAACCAGTATTGTTAGTTCATTTTTTTTATATTTTACATTATTTGTTAAATTATTTTTAATGTACCTTTGTTTTATTCGGATTCAGGTTTAGCAACAGGTAAAAAACGTTTGTTTCAGTAAAAAGAAACAAGCCCTCAATATTTTTAATCAGGTTCTTTGATTATTTTTGTGCCAGAAAAAGGGAAAAAGGTTCAAAGGCAAAAATGATTAAGATAATTACTCAAAATGTCGCTTGGAACAATTAACTTACTTTATTTTTCCAGGTAAAAAGGCAAGTTATTTTTATTATGTATTTTAAAAATATCTCAAGTTTTATCGTTGCTTTTTGAGTCTAGACAGCTTAATTTATTAATGAGCTGTTACGTAAGATATATAATTTAAGCGCAATTACAAAGAGCTTTCTTAAGTATATAATCCATAATATTCGTAGCGCTATACGACGTTGGCATTTAAAATGTGGAGTCAACTTCAAAAGCAATATCATAAGACAGAATATTTGAAGAATGTTCACTTTTCCTTTGTTTTAGATTATTTGAAAAATGTATTTAAGCATTTTATTTGCTGTCAATGAATAATCCCATGGTTTTAAAGAGTAACACTTCAAAAAGCCAATGTTTTAAGATAATTAGGAAACAAGATTTGTAACAGATTTCTTTAGTCTTCTATATACTGTACAAATTTTAAAATATTACTGAAATTCTAGGATTATTAAAAAATATATATATGTAAAATAATATACTTTTTGAAAGGTTTCCACCAGATTTTTATTACGTTTCAGTTTAGATTTAAAGTACAACTGCCATCAGAGCCAGCTAGAGGATTTCTGCGACTGTGTGCGAGGCGAGTAAATGAGTGAATATTGTTAAAATCTTAGTACGGCGCCTGTGTGCGCTACACACTTTGCACACGCCACAAGCCAGCCCTGACTGCCATGGCCATTCTAAAATAATTCCTAATTAACACTCATAACATTTTGGAACTGGTAGATATCGGTAACTTAAGTATGTCCTCATACTTAATACAAAACAGTATTTTTTGACTTGTTACACTATGGAATTAATGTATTATATTATTAGATTGTCGCCCACTGTGGTCTAGTTGGTTAGAGCTTGCTTTACCGATCATGTGGACCTGGGTTTGATTCCCGGTAAGGTCAATGTCATATTGGATTTTTTTCAATTTTAATTTAAGATCTAAGACATGGATTTTTGTGAAGTCAATTCTCTTTCAAAAATTTGTATCGAGTATATTTCGTACGATCTTTCAATTTCAAAATATTTGACACATTGGCGTAAGCTGTAATGTCAAATATTAAAAAAAAATACTCTAATAACAGTACAAATATTACTTTTAAATTTATAATTTAGTTTAAATTTTTTTTTATGAAATTTCTCCAAAAGACTCCATAGTACAAATCACACAAAAAAATGCAATGAATGTTTTGACGACCCAATTAGGATAAATATAGATTTTACGACCATCTCGGCCGTTTTCCATTATCTAAAAAATATGACCGATGGCGGGTTCGGGTACCTACAATCACGCCCAAACGATCGCCCTATAAACCCGAATTTGATATAAATATATGCATGCAATAATATATTGATGCGCCGGTATGGGAATCAAATGGGTTCTGAGCGTGGGCCCCTTTTTAGAGATATGTGCCATATATCTTGCACTCATAAATATCGCAAATACGTGTAAATATTTACGAGGATACCGCGGGAGTCAAAGTCGTGATTGCGTTTCCTGGACACAGCTCGGGGCTTGAAAGCGTGTAGCATCATGTGGAAAAATCAAAATGGCGCCACTTATAACAAGATGTCGGGAGTGACACGCGTGAAGTGTGTTACATTTTAAAATATGCAACTGACGTGACATTATAAACTTACATCGGTGACATAATTATAGCTGGTAGTATGTTTTATTTTAAAATTATTTAAAGTTGCCTCAATTATGAAAGAACATAATTGAGGCAACTTTCTATAAAATACATTTTTTATCCATGTCCTCTCCTCGTGTGGAGCATATGGCTTACTTATTGAGGTATCTCAACAGAACTTTTTTTTCTACGAGAACTGTTTGTTACTCAGTCGCTCAACCTCCCCTTTTTTCAAAGTGAGTAGTAGGGAAAGTAGAATAAGGCTAGAACAGGACAAGTGGTTGACCAATCGCTATTGCTACACCCAGTTATTAAAGGATCAGAAGCATAGGAGGAGAGGAAAATGTTGTGAATTGAAACAAACACCCAGTCTTCGATCACAACTTCGAATTGAATAATTCTCAAATTCACTGTGATCTTACCGGGAATCAAACCCAGACCTGCGTGATCGGTAGAGCAAGCTTTAAGCAATAAGGCCACAGCAGGTGACATATAAAATACTACAAATATCAAAAAAAATATCCATACAATATTCTTAAGTGTAAAACAATACGACGTAGAAAAGGGTTAGTTCTGACGATGGCATGAAGCTCAAATAGCTATCAACCACCATATATATGTTTAATGGAACTAAATACATTAAAACATTGAGCGTATTATATGAAGTTTTACAAATTAAATTCAATTAATTAAACTAAGCTGCAGATAAAGGAAAAGGCAATAGTGTATTGCGGGATTCCATGTGCAGCGTGCATATTAAACAAGTGCTGCACGAATACAAGTTTCTTGAGTAGAAAGTGTTTATCACGCACGCTACACGCTACGCTCCGCAAAACGCATTGAAATGACATGGTAAAGGTAAATAAAGATGAGTCGAATTTCATAGATAATATTGTATCAAGATATGGTTGATTTTAATTCTTTTGAATTTAAAATAATTATGGTTATATCTGTGTTATGTTTTAATGGAAAAAAAAGATAAAAGCAAATCGTCAGAAAACTTATGAAAACATGTATTGGCTAAGTATCTGAAGCGCCAAACGTTTTTAATATAATAATAATTAGATTAACTGAAAGAAGACAAGACTGCAAGAAGAAATTCGTGGAGAAACTTTTCGTTATTCTAACGTCGGAATATTGCTATAACGCAACCATTACAATAGCAAATGAAAAACTAAGATAGTTTTTTTTATTTTTAATAAGGGCAAAAAACTGCGCAGTCTATGAATATTAGACTCAACATCGGATGATAAGTCGCAATTTTAATAAGCACATCTCTCTGGAAAAGTTTTCTCAGCCCGATGGGAAAATTTCAATCAAGCTGGTTGGATTTTGCAGTGGCGCAATTGAATAAATTTAATCAAACGCTTATTGTTTAACTAAGTGACTTAATAACGAGTACTACTGTAGTTACAAACATACAAAGAAACAAATGAAGAATCATATAATTTTGATAATTTGTTATTGTTTTAACAAAAATATGTGTTTCCGACCCTCTAGAATCTAGACTTAAGATTCTAAAAGCATCGCCAATCCATGATTAAATGAATGTTGAGACATCCAAGAGTAGTTAGTTGCATACAAATATTATTTATTTATTCGTTCACACTAAAAATGAGTTACTACAAATTAACAACTGAAAAATTCAAAATATCAATAAACCTTTGCACTCTAAAAAATAAGACATTCAAGATTCACGTAAAGCAATTAAAAACTATTGCGTCCTTAATGAATGAATATATTTTAAATAAGGATTATTTAATCAAACCAATTATAATTAAGTTAGACTTGGGAAAACCCATGTGAATTCTCCTGTTTCTAATATTGATGGAGTGTCAAAAAGATCCTATTTTATGTTTAATTTTTGTTAATTAGTTAGTCAATTAATTAATTAAGTGTTAAGAGTACATATTTAAGTTTTCTTTTATTTTTATTTATGAACCGTAGTAAAGGTTGTTTATGAAAAAAATAATATCATTTCAGCCAAAATGAAATCAAATAACACTGTCTTGTTTCAACGACCCATTATTATTTTGAATGGCGTCATTATGGTCCGTCCTTTATTCAAAAATTAAACTACGCACCTGTAGAAAGGTAGGCGTGGAGTGGGAGAGAAATCCTCGTTTTAGCAGACTTAGCGAGAATGAGTAAGAGGTGCAAAGGGGGAGCCCCGAGGTCCAGGTGGCTGGCTGCTTCGAGGACCATTTGCATATATGCAAAACTCCCTTCAGACCGCTAAGTGGCAGAGGGGAGTTCTGTTTACGCGCCGTAAAACTGCATAAACACTCTCGAGAGATGGCGCGCTTCTACGCCTTTTCGCGGATGCTTCAAACAATAGATATCATGTTGAGCCTTACCCCATAGAATACACAGAAATTCATTTTTTTCAATATTTTACAACTGCAAATATATTTATAATTTACTAGAGCTAGGCTGGATATTTAATTCTTACTGGCTGTAAAACATCATAGTCGAGTTGAACGAATCTTAGCACAGCAAGTAACTTTAAAGTTAAAGTTAAAGTATTTTACAAACAGTATAAAGAAGCTCTGCAAAAGCAGGAGTAAAATTAAAAATAAAAATGTCCAGTTTTTAACTAAAAAATATGATATCTTTAGTTGTTGTGTAATCACTCCAGCAAAAGTTTGACAAAATAGTAATCATAAATCTATGATTACTATTTTGTCAAACTTTTGCTGGAGTTTATCTCAACAGAAGTTTTTTCTAAGATAACTGCTTGTTACTCAGTTGGTCAAACTTTCTTTATATATACTATAAGCAGAGGAAGAATAGAAGCATAAGACTAAGGAAGGACTGTTGATTAGTTAATATGAATGGAAGGCTGTTTCATCGCATTCGTGAATCAACTAAAAACTCAAGTTATAAAACTGTCTGTAGAATAATTCGAACCCGTGGGAAATTTAACCGAAGCCAACGACGTTCAACACCTAACTAAAGCCAGGACCATTTATATAATATATGTGTGAAAATAAATTAAAACGTAAGTATAATTATTTTAAACTATGTTATTTAGATGTGTCATTTAACCTTTAGCTCGTAATTTCCATTTCCACAAAAAAAAATATGGTGTAAGTACACCAGTATTTATAGGTAAGCCACCGTACGGTCTTATTAAAAATGTTACCGACCACTTTTTACAAAATGTCGAAATTATATGATTAAACGTACAAAATGTATTAAAAATTCAAAATTATAAGTGATTGAATACTGACAACACGATTGACTTGAATGATATGGAAAATAATGAAACCCGCTCTCAGATGGCATTCTGAAAATGTGCTTAAATCACTTGCTTTTGTTTATACAGTTATTTTTATAAATCACTGCGGCCTCTGCAACATATTATCACGGAAGTGCGTTCTGGTGACATCTCTTTAATGTAGTAAGTGAGGCTATACTGGCTTAACTCAGGTGGGAGACGAGTGATTATCTTGCCGGTGTAATTCGGCAATGTGTTTATTGAAGGCTGTGGAAGGTGTGCTTAAGAGTTTTTATAGCTAAGCTTTGAAATGGCTCAACTTTAACGTTGGTGTTTTTACGTAACGGTTTAATGAATTTTCCAAATGACTGTTTGCTTAATAAAGTGATTTGAAAAAACCATTGAGATAACATCGCAAAAACTTCAATGCTGTTTTTCGAGACAACAATAAATAACTTCGAGTGATTTAAGCTACGATTACACCATTTAAAATGAACATTTTAATTAATTAAAAACAAATTCCATACACATTAGTTTTCACGCAATCAAAATGAATGTTTCAGATAAAAAAAGAGAAAAACTACTGAAATTATCAAGTTAATTTTACTCATAATATAAAACTATTAAATATGAAATTATCTGTTAAGTAATATGTAAATGTTAAATAACGTAAACATCATTATTATAATCAAATAATTACGGAAAGTAGTATTAATGTTAATAAATGTAATACTGATCATAAAACATACGATTTTGGTGAGCCAGTTTGCATTTTCAACTAAAAAAATCTAAGCTGTAGAAAATATATAATTAATATGCAAAAACAGCGAGTTTTTTACTTATATCCCAACTGTTAAACTTGCTTATTTATAATTGACGACGATACTTGCTCGGTGTTATAAATGTATTTATTATATTTATAATAATAAAGTTATTTTTAAAGAGTAACATTTTTAAGCACCTTCAACTTTTTATGGTGTAAATATTTTAAGATTCAGCATTTAAAAATGATTTTGGTTATTACTTGAATGGTCTTTTTTGATTTCAGGATAAGAAGTATTTAAAAAGAGATGAAAATTTTTGTGTCGTTCCAAACATTTTTCGACAGAATAGGGGTGAGGGAGTGGAGGGTGGCAAGCAAAGCCGGGGGTGTTGCGCAGACAATAAGTTGTCCGGTTATATCCGGTCTATAAATAAAACGTCTACCTGGCGGGCCTTAAATTATATGAATAATAAAGACGTCCTACTGTTTCTCTCCCCCAGAGTTTCGGTACCACAGAACGCTGAAAAGAACAGCGTTTACCAGGTATCCAAATCTGTCTCATTGCGTTAAAAATATTATCACTTAGTACGGTATAATTGCAATTGAATTCGGTTAAACTTATGGACGTCTACCAATTCGAATTTGAAGGAAGTCGCGTAAAAGCAGTACATTGTATACTGTTAGGAGCCTGTAAATAGAAAAAAAAGAGTATTGAACAGTCTTGTAAATGATGTTGTATATGATTTATTAACGCTATCTTAACATATTGTCGGGTCCGTGGCGCAGCTGTCAACTTCGTTGGTTTCTGTAACGGACTTCACGAGTTCGAGTCTCATTACGAACATATTTTTTAAATCAATATATCGATTTCTGGGTGTTTGTGATGTCTAAAATTTTTCCTTCTCCCTTTTTATTCTAGTGACCGATTAGTTAACCACAAGTCTTGCCTAAGCGCCTTATTTCCCATATTCACACTTTCTTCGAAAAAGAGAGGTTAAGGGGATATTCTAGTGTAGAGGCCCGAATTTCGGGTGTTTTTTAGAGCTCTGTTAAAAAAAAACAAAGAATTTTTTTCTATCCATTTTTTTACCATTTGATTATATATATTTATAAACACATAAAAATTTTGAAAAATAAATAAATTCAAAACTCAAAAAAGTACTGGTAAAGGGAGGGGTCCAAAAAAAAGGCGGTGTCCTGACGTACATGATTCCAATCCCTATATTCATTTGAAAAAAAAAGTCTAACGGATTCTTAATAAATAGAAATGTCACTATCGCCCGTACCTCGGAGAAATTTAAAAAAAAATCACAAAATGGCAGCCGCTTGAAACAAAAAATCAATTCACGTTTTTTTCAACCGTTTTAATTTTTTTTAAAATAGTAATACATTTTTAACACAAAAAGTAGGAGTAACAAAATTATCAAATTTAATTTAAATAAAAAAACAACTTTCACATAGTTACCGCTGAATACATCAAAAACGTTTAAAATTCGTTCGTTAGTATGAAAAAGATTGTTCGCGAAATGATACCGTATAGGTCGGTATGTTTTATTTGTAACTGAATTTATTTTTGAAAAAAGGAGAAATAGGCTCAAAAAGTCATTTCGAAAGACCATAATGCGAGCAGGCAGGTACCTAATGACTATAACGTTAATTTTTAACACCCACGCGTCTGCTTCTCAAAAAGGTTTTCACAATGTGGGATGCGTAATTTTTAACTTAAACGAGGCGCCTGGCCATTGGGGGAAAAGAAAAAACGCAGGCGTACCTTAATTAGACCTATTAAAAAGCATGCAGATTAGGTGGCTTAACTCGTTAGAAACCGGAGCATTTTACAGATTCAATTCAAATACGTATCTGCCCAGTATTAAATATGTTAATGTAATCAGAGACAAAAGACTGAAATTCTAATATTAGAGTATGCAACATGCGTATGACAATTTTTAATACTAATAATATATTTTCATTGGTTTATTAAACGAATGTTTTTTTAATTTAAAAACACTTGAGATAAACACTAGAAAAAAATAATAGCGTGAGATCAAATAAAAGAGAAAGAACGTTCAGGTCACAAGGTTTCGGGTATAAGTAAGATATATTACACGTTCAAAAAAAAAACAAATATAATATACCTTGACGTCATGTATTAAATTGTGAGCAACAATACTTAAGGTAAATTTAGACAAAGTGAAAATTTTATGTGAATTAATGGACTCAATAAAGGGGTCGTAATACGGGGGGATAATGATTATTGACGAATGAAAAATAAGTGGGGCTTTGATAAGAGACGTGGCGTCACAACTGCAACAAAATATTTTTATTTTGAGTGGGAACACAAAAAATCAATTTGACCTAATTAACCTTTTGAATCGTATATGTTGTCAGCATCAAGTGCAAAGCAAGTACTCCACACTGACAGAACGTTCATAATAATGTATGTATAAACATTGTTTAAAAAAAAGAATGTTGGTGATTTGTATAATTGGAAACAATTAAATATTGTTAAATTAAATTGTGTAGAAATAAATGAGCAATCAGAAAGCATTGAAAATCATGTGACATATGGTATTAATGTACAACTAAAATAAATGTTGTAACGGTAAAAGACGTAATTTTATATCTTGTAAATCAATATCGTTAGTTAAATGGAGTAAATTGCCTTCGCTAATTCTTAAATATAATATATATTTAGAAAACATGTAACATTAAAAAAGCGTTTAAAATAAAAAGCAGTTAAATATCACTGCCGGTATTTTAGAAGGGAAAAACTTTAAAAACCAAGACGTTGATATATACATTGCATTGTAAAGTAGAAGTGATGTTACTAAATTACATAATATTTAATAATTCGTTTGAATAAATTAATGGTTTTGTTTCTTCAGCTGGTAACTAGTATCTTCTCATGAACAATGTCGCAGTTTAAAGTGTTAAAAAGAAATATCCAAAGGCAGTACGTCTCCCGGAATATCCAGAATGTGGCGAGAGAGAACGAGCTCAGAGCAAGTCCACTGGAATATAATATGCGCACCCGTTCGTTTTATTAAACCGCCCATTACTTTGGTCCCCATCGTAAATTTCCAGCTAAATCCCTATGAGCCATCGAAAAGTGGAGGGCCGCAATATTCGCGGGATAAGGGTGATACTCCTGAAAATTTGTTACATCAGCAGGTGATAACGATGCCTATTTTATGATTTCGTTCAGCGGGGCTGGCGCTCGGCCGACGCACTTGTTCCGGGCGTCGACGGGCGCCGGCGTCCCACTGTTGGAGATTTCACTGAATAATGAAAGATATTGATTCCCGTTCAACGAACAGTCGTAAAAAACTGATTGGTTTTACATGTTCTTAGATTTTGGATTGAATAGGTTTCAATGTAGAATATCGACCATAGTAAAACGAAGGATATTTTCAATGCCAACGATATAGAAATAAAAATCGTCAACCGAAAATAGTTATAATGTGAGCGACTATGAGCTAAGCAAAATTATAAACAATTATTTAAAAAAAAAAAGCACAATTTTAGATATTATGTAGGTAAAAAAATGAAATTACGCGATATCAAACAAATGATAAATATGACAATAAAATATGTTTTGAAAAATGATAGGTTTTAGTTTGATTCACATTTATAATAATAAAATAAAATAAACAACCCCCATCAAAATATAAACAAATTGGATTAAATTGAAATCATCGTTTTGTGAATATGCTACAAAAAACCTCGATTTCTTCCAAAATTGACTCAAGCAAAGCACAACATTAAACATGGTAAAAAAATAGTTTTAGTAAAAAATTAATGTATTTATACCGAATTGAATATAATAACAACTTTTCATAGAAATCCAAAAAAAATACATAACTAACCAATCCAAAGGTTTTATAAAATTAATATTTTACATTATTCATAATTATAAATTATTATTATTATCATAAATTGGCATTGCGAATACATTACAGTGGCTCAACAAAAAGAGTTTATTGTTTGCTAACTTGTATTTTCTTTTAAAACAAATAAATAACAATAGATTCATAATATAAACAAAAAAAAAAATGAATATCGAAACAAAATGACCCACATTCCTTAAAATGCCCACTTAATATTATGAATTTATATTCCTTCCCACTAAAATATAATATCAAGTCGCAATAAAAAAACAAAATATTCATTTTGTATTATTATTACAAGGGCTTTATAAAAATAACTATTTGAAAATCGCATCAACTTACAAAATCTTGTTATCGCATAAAAAAACCATATCATAACGATTATTACATGAAAGAAATACCAATAAGATATTTAGAATGCCTATTTCAGATGAAAAACTAGCAAAGGCCATCCTTAATACGGCCATATATATTGCGGGAATAAAGTATAAATATAAAAAGGGAAAATTACAAAAATCGAATCGGCAAAACCAAATGGAATAAAACCACAAAAGGACGAGCGATAAACATAAATCTTGACAATACATATAGTAGCGTTTTATTGGAATATCTCACAATATATATTTTAGCAGCCGCCTTCACAAAAAGATTTGAAATAATGTCCTGAATTTCCATAAAATAACTCGGGATGAATGTTTTCTTTAGGGAGAAACGTATCGAAGAAATTCCTTGAAAATGTAAAAATTCTTTACGTGGAAATTCTTATTTATGTTAATGTCGAAGTTAATTAAATTACTGAGGGCGGGAGTGGCTGCCATAGAAATATTTTCATGAAAAGGCATTAAGGAAAACCATCGCTGGAAATTTTTGATCTTACGGCTATATTTGCTTTGCTTTTATAAAGTACATTGTTTATTATGAGAGAATGAATTAAATATCAGAGAAGAGCTATTTCTATTACGCGCTTATTAAAATAACCGTTAATCCCTTTTAATACAATTTGGTATATTTTAAATGATGTTATTATTTATTATTACGTCATAAATTGGCTTTACAGATACATCGTAATCTATATGGTCAAGACAACTCAGTGTAAGTGTTGGCTTCCAGCAACTCTTTTTCGTCAATCCTTGTCCACTCTGGTGTTCAATTTTTAATTTAGTATTTGGCCAATAGCCTCGCGGCACCATATTATCAATTAAAATAAGATTGAACCGTCCTCAATACTTGTTTGTATTTTTTCTTGCTAAACATTTTAGTTTTTTTTTATAGTTATTATTTATATTTTTGCATAGTGATTTTAACATAAAAATATTATTATAGTATTTAAGAATTATTGTGAAAACAGTATTTTCAGGACGTGGAAAAAAAAATTAAGCAGGATGAAACTTAAATTGAAATGGCGGAAGACTTTTCGGTAATATGAATTAAATACTCATGTCGGATTATTCAACGGATTCGGCGATACTTTGTGGAAGTTCATTTTTAATACAAAATGTGTTAGAATCATTTTCTCATAGCGGTATATATCACCTAATCTCTCAAAACTGTCAAGCTGCTTATGTTGGGCAGACAGGTAGAAATTTTGAAATGAAAGAATTAACGAACACGTAAAATGTCTAAAAAGCGATAAATTGTCAGTGTTTGCAAATCATTTAATAGACAATTATCACAATTTTGATACAAATAAGTAGTTTAGAAAAAGTAATGAAGATTATAGTTTTTAGAAATCAATAAATTCATTGATAGAAATGAAACATTAGTAATAAATGTTTTGTAACAAAGTTATCAAATTCAATTTTATATTGAAAACATATTCGGTTTCATAAACGTATAGGGGTACAGGGTGGGTGAAATAAAAGATATATCAAGATAAGCACATTCTCGTATTTTTGGCTAAACTCGACGCGTTACTATGGTATATATCTGGTATACTGATCACAGGAAAATCTTCATATTCAATTGTATAATATATGCATCAATCCGTAGAAACTAAACACGTTTACATATCTGGACATGAAAGGTTAATTACACAATCACAGCTTTTCTTATGGCTTTACAAGGTTCATGAAGTTTATGTTAGAAAATCACTGATCTTTTTTTATTTTTGTTATGATCGTTTATTTGGTCATACTTAAGGTGTTTTTGTACAATATCACTGGAAAAGGCGTTAGAAGATAGATGTTCTACACTATTTCAGTAGTAGTCACGCAGCTTATATCCCATTACTTACAGATGTGTATACATGTTTAACTCTTATTAAAGGCATGTTCATAAAGATTTAAGCATACAAAATCTACTATGATAAATATGACAGGTATAAAATTCAAATATGTCGATAGATAACGAGCTAGTAGACGAAGCTTTTCTTTCCATTAAAAATATTATTAATGCGAGTTAAACTGTGAGGTAAAAATATGTAATGAATGTTTTAAAAATGCCATTGTTAAAAAGAGGTAGCAATAAATTGGCTTAAAAATCGAAATCTTTCATCCACGACTGTAGAGAACGTGGTAAGTCACAGCTGAGCAAGGCAGGAGTTTTTTTATTCGCAATTCTCCGATAAATAATACCAAAAGTTTTCCGAGTTAAGGTACGAAAGTGCACATTAAGACAGGCTGGCGTGGCGACAAATCTTACGGAAAAAATGCGAGAGTGAGAAACACCATGACGTTAATAGTCTAAAAGACCGGGATGGGATGAGACTTGCCGGGTCACGCCTCGAAGCGAGACAGTTAGTTGTAACTGCGAGGAAAAACTTTCACGTCAACTCTGTGCTGCGTGAGCAACGTGTGGCTGTAATTCGTTTTCCTTCTGGTCCTGGGACGGGGTTAACCCTTAATAAGCACCGAGGGGTTATAAACACCTGGAAACATTTTGTTTTACTGTGTGTTAACTTACTAAACTAACAAAAGTTATGGCACGTAATAATTTGCTACAAATATAAACGACACACCAAAATGTGGGTTTTTACGCCTGAGTTTTCAACAACTTTTTTCCATGTACAAAAATACAAAAATACGTTTCTCAAAAACATATTCTGCTCCATTGATGATTTATATAAATAAAATACGGTGGCTCTACGATCCTACGTGGGGTTGGATATAAGCGGTGTGGCAAAATAAGCAATTGTCAAGGTCACTGGCCTATCTTTATTTTTGAAGATCATGGTCATGTTTTCTTACCCAACAGGATGTGACCCCAAGAAAACTTCAACACCTCTATCGAATATAACTAGATTCAACTCGAAATTTTCGTTTATATCGTTCATTAATTTATATGTTTACGACTTGTTTTGCTGGCGGTTCATAAAATTCATTCATCGACGACAGCCGATTTACTTTGATTTGTAATTCTGGCTTATAATTTGATGAACTGTTTGATTAAACACAGTATCTCTTTTATATTATGCAAGAGCGTAAATACTTTTTCATTGAAATTTATATTTAAGTAATAACACTGAGTAACTATTATTATTACTCTGAAAATATTTTATACTCTGCTAAATACAATGACTTTTAAACGCCACTTTTTAGCACTATGTTTAAAGAGATATTCGTTCAAAAACAGAATATCACTGGCAGATATTGTAAAAAATAAAACTGAAATATATAGTAAGAATATTTTAATTTATGCGAGCTTTAAAAAAGTACAATATAATAATTAACCGATGTGTTGGGTTATTTATCCCTGTTAGCAAATACACTACTGCTGATGTATTTTATCATTACAATTAACGCAACCGTCAGGCTTAAGTTATGAAGTAGTGAGGACCAGTGTCAACCGTCGTCTGCGAGTAAAAGCACAAATTAAAAATGCCAGTCAATCAAGTATACATATATATAAAAAATCTGATTGATTTTCTGTTGGGACGTGAGTTTTAAAGTTAGAAATTCGGGGTCAAAACATGACTCAATTCAATCCTAAATGTAAAATTGATGTGAAAAATCTGTCATTCAAACGGTTAACGCATTAAAAGTTTACGCATTCTGGCAGCCGCCATCACAATTAGGGGGTGGTATGGAAATCGAGAATACTTTTTTAACTCGCGACTTGCAAAGTCATCCGAAGATAATTTAAACTTGAGTTGCGTCGGGGAAAATGAAACGAGCTCTATTTGCATTTATTTCATTAAACAGATGTTAATTCTCTTATCTGGTTCGCTTTATGAAAAAGATAAATGAAATTATTCAAATTCGTTGTTTTACGTGAATTAAAAATACTACTAAAGGTCAAAGGTAAAAAAGTTTCACATTATAATAGAGCCAGGGATATTTTCATAGTCAAACGTTCTAAAAAATGCTTTGTTGTCTCCAATCAATCGGAGAAAATGTATTTACTGTCAAATGAGATATAAACTTAAGCAATCTTGATATCTAAATTAGGATTTAGACTGGGGGTGCTTCTTTAAACATCAATATAAAATTTGATTCGTTCAATGTCTGTACACTTCCGTCAGTTTAAGTTCATGTGTGAACTTGAATGTCTGAAGAGACCGAAAAACGAAACCCGGGTCGTGAGTGACAAAACGCATGGACGATACATACCGATACATACCGAGTATTGTCCAGCAAGAACATTTTAAGCTGGCTTCAAGTTGAAAATGCTTGTGGTTAGGGAAACAGGAACTGGTATCAATACATGAATGTGGAAATAGTACAAAAGAGTGTTTATTTTTTTAATATAATGCATTTTCACTAAGTATTCATAGTAGATACCATAAAATTTTATTTTATTTAGATACATACAAATTTAAAAAGAATGATCTGGATATGGAAACAAACATGAAGAATTTGTACACCAATAATTGTGTTTTCATGCTGTTCTATTGGTGTAGTTTCCAGCATGCAAGTTAAGTTGAATATAATATTAAACAAATATAGTCTTGTTCAACAATCACTAGATCTCTTTCCTATGAACGCCCGACGTTATTACAGATATCCAATATTAGTTTCGAACTACTTCAACAACCCAATTCCAACCATAAACAAAAGAAATACCCAGAAAATAAAGCAGATAATATTGCAACATCCAATCGTTTTGAGCACGATGCGAGAGACTCTGCAATCAGTAATAACCCTTACGTGTGCTCCAACATTGGCCAAGTTAAAACTAATACATTTGATATTGCTGGGCGGTGGACAATTGCGACCCGACCACACAACCCATTAGCTTTATTAAAAATTGCACTTATATCGGCCACAATAGTCTCTCTGGCCATATAACGCGTTCCTCTTTGCCACACAAATGGGGAATGCGACAGGGATGAAAAAATGCTTTTTTTATATTGTTATTTCAACGTTATCGTCGAAACGATTCTAGAATAAACTAGAATATCCCATCATCTCGATCGGTAAAAATAGCAAAATTAATATGGGCGATACTGGGGCCGAGAGTAATATTCATATACATCTACCCATTTTAACCGTTTTATGATTTTTCTATGACATCGTCGAGACTCTGAAAATTTTACTGCCAAATGTTTATGAGAACGATTTTTTTCTTTCGTTTGATTTGACGGAAACTTTACGGTAGTTAATATTAAGTTGAAGTTGATATTTAAACGATTTTATATTAAAACGTAATTATATATAAACGTGGCATTAGTTTCGATATCTTTTAATAATAGTAGAAGATATTTCCGGTTTATTTTGATGGCAACATTACAGTATTTCATTCGGTGATAGAACAAACGAAAATTGTTATTTTTCTAACTGTTTTAAGACTACATGTGTATTCAAAAAATGCAAATTATGTTTTTATTTGCTGACAACAGTTCTTTGGGCAGTTTGATGTAAAACAAAATGGAAAAAATAACGTAAAAATAATATGGAATAATTTCAAACGCGCAGCTAACTGGCATATTTTTGTTCGATACTTCAATAAATTTTTCTCAAAGTTTGAAGATTAGGTTAACAAAAAACGTTGTCAATTTTCTCAAAAAACACGAATACTATTATGTTTAAATTTATATATTTTGTAATTTATATTTCATTGGCAACATTCTTACAATTGAACGATTGTTATTTTATAATTAGGCATATCATAAAAAAAATGTTACTCTTAATATGAGACTTATTCTCATGATGTTGACGGATTGACGTGTAATACTGAATTAAGCCCATTCGTGGTGACTGGTTTCGATGATCAAGAACATTTTTAAGTGATAAAAAATATACACATTCATTGATACAGAGATATGTATACAAAACGAGAAATACTTATAAAGGTAGAAATGAAACAATGTAACTTTTAAAGAACGGTTGAAAGCTCTTTCACTGATCAAATTCGATTCTGTTTGCATTATAAAATTTTAATCAATTACTTTTTATTGTGTAAGATTGATGTTAATATTTATACAGTTAAATACTTTATAACCTGAATATATCACGAGTATAACCCGTTTTATATTAAAACCTATTTTCTGTCGCTTTGGCGAGAGGTTACGGGGAGACAATACGTTTTTCAACGTTTCATTAAAACGGGAAATTGCTCCGCACTTGTACATTTTGGTAATAAACAATGTTAGAGGTCCCGAGTCTCGAAGATAGGTCACATCTTGATTAGGGTTCAGCCAGCTGGAAAATTGGGAGTGTCGTAATGTAATACCAACCTAAGTCTACATTATGACTAAATAAACCGTCAAGCGTACGCCGTAAAACAGAAAAAAATGAATGCTTAATGAAAAAAATATAACACACATAATTGGATATGATAGCATATATGCAAGTTTTTTTTATTTATAATTTATTTTTATTACTTCAAGTATAGTTAGCGTACTCATTTAATTCAATTTGTAGTATTCGCGAAGTCAACCATTTTTTTAATATTAAGAAAATGTAAAAATAAAACATAAATAAATCGGTTTCACTCATTACGAGCATTAATTAAAAATGCTTTTTATGAGCGAAACTGGTTCCGATTATATTTAATAACTGTGAAATAATCAAAAAAGATTCCTTTATTTGAAAAAATAATGCATTTTCACCGAGTATTGACAGTTAAATTAAGTGTTGAATAAATTGGAAGTATACATATTTCACAGTACACTCAATCTTTTTTATACGTGATACATTGGTTCCAGAAAGTGGCACGTAAAAAAATGCGTAAAAAAACCTCACTTTCATACAATTTGATAAATTGGTTCCAAATATCAAAATATCGCGTAAAAAGTATCAAAAATATATGAAAAAAAATCGCGTAACAACGAGTCAATCGCGTAAAAAAAGTACCGATCCAAAAAAAAGTGTAACATAAAAATCTCGCAAAAAAAGGATTGGGTGTACATACAAATACCACTTATAAGGTGTTCCCTAAATATTCTTTTTTTTTTTTTAATCTAAGACATTTTTTGCACTACATCGACAGACTTTGTAAGAATCTGAGCAGGTTTTGCTCGCATTTTTTAATTTTTTTAGTATCATTCATTAGTAAAAAAAAATGTGTTTTATTTTTTTAAAACATACAAAAATGTCACGCCAAACTTCAATGGCAATGTGTCCCGTTTGAAAAATCATTGCGAATATAAAGTGAGCTTTAAATATTCTATAAAAAATAAATATGTTTAATTTAGGGGCGCTATATTACCGGAGACATATTTAGTGGCGCGGCGACGCGTATCCATAAAAAGTACGATCCCGATCCAAATTTAATTTATGAACAGTAACACGGGCATATAAATTATTACTTCCCTTTATGCCCGGTAATAATATTTGACGCCACACTTCAGAACGTAATAAACGCCCGAAATTTATAGCGATAAAATATTGGCCCCGCTTCATATTTTATTCAATACACCATCAGACCATCGATGGACGTTTAGAGGGTCCTTCCAAATTGCGTGCGATATATTTGGCTTTATACGATACAAGCGCTGAGTCTACTTTATAGGTCAAATCAATTCAACGACAATCTCCTGGCATGAGGATAAGTTCAACGACTTTCGCCAAAGGAGTGCGAGGAGTATCAGTATTCGAAGGAATATAAAACTTCGAATATTATGACTTCGTTTTTAATGGTTTTCTGTACTTTTTTCGGCTGCAAAACTAACGTTTATCATTGTTATATTCATAATCGGTGAAATTATTTTATCTTGAATTTCGGCTAGTTCCTTTTCTGTAATGAATACTGCGCAGATTTAAAGCAAAAAAAAATAGTTCAGAATTAAAGTGAAAACCATCTATAATTTAAATCTTACGGTTAACATAACTGAAGTTAACTATGTTAGAGACTTTTTACATAATGTTTTAAATTGAAAGTAAATAAATATGTATAGTTTACCGTATACATTTAAATTTAAAATAACAAGATATATAGGATGAAAACAGATTTTGTATATTCATAGAGCATGAATTATGTATATGGAATTTAAATAAATACTTTGGCAATTAAAAAATACACAGCTTTTCGATCTACGGCGAAGAAACCTTGAATAATAACTGAGTGATTAATTCATATTTTATGACGGAACAAAAAAAAATAAAAATGAGTAGCCATTACAACATAACAACATGCGAACTATAATTTAACACTGATTAATATTTTGACAAATAAGAGCAATCAGACTCATTTGCTAATTTTTAATTTAACCTAACTCTTTATAACAAATAAGTTACTATTCGTAATAGGTCGGTCCTAGGGTATCCAATCCCGGGATTGGGATTATCTCCCCGGATTATCTCCAAACCTCGTTTTTTTTAGCTCATCGAAGACTTTGAAATCCTCGATTTGGTACTTTTTTCAAATTTTGTCAGTTTTCGGGAATTACTAAAGATTTCGGGATCAAAAAATTGGACGGGATCCCGAATCCCGGGATTGGATATCCTAGTCGGTCCTAAAGATAAACTATCAAACATTTATAATTTGTAAGTTTATTATAAAAAAAAAATATATCTTTGATATGTTTTAAAATTATAATTGTTTGATACACCTTATCATTAGCCTTGCTCAATCTTAAATACATAACTTAATTAATTTTATTTTTTTTCAGTTGATTATTGTCGTAGTAAGCGAAACCGGTCCTTGTCATTATTAAAATTGACATGACACATTTTCAAGTCAATCGAGATCAAGTCGAAGTGATATCGCAAACAATCGATAGGCTGATAATTATAAGAATATACATATGCAGATAACAAAACCAGCACTGTTTCGCGATTGACAGATTTTGTCACCAGGAATTGTCAAACGCATTTCTGAATCTACAAATTAAAAACGCATACCAGCAATTTTGATTATTTTTCGTCGAAAATCGATAAAATTGACATCCGTTTGGTTTATGGGATGAAGTAAAAACACACTGCCGGAATATGTACAAAAATCGGGCGCAGAAATATTAAACCACTGGATTTGTGATTTTCGTTTGGCAGCGGCGGCCGGCAGCGGCAGTCGGGGGGCGGCAGATAGGATAGGAAAGAGAGCATGAATATGAAAAGCGATATTTTATGCGCTGTGCAATATCGTAATGGAAAACAGGCGAGGGTATTCCCCCTGACCCCGGTGCCGCGGTCCCGCAACGGTCTGCCACGGTCCGCGGCCCTACCCTTTATGATTCATTGCGATGCAATGCTAATGTGCAAGAATGGCTTTGGAGATGAATAATTCTTTAAAGGAAAAATATTAACGAGATATTTTTTCAGAGTCCGGTCCGGTTGTATGGCTTAATCCCACCGCATAGAAAGCAATATCATATAAACATTAGCTACAGCTGGAGGCGGCTTAAAGAGCCTTTTTAATATGGCTTGCGGTAAACCTTATATACTCTTAATATGTATAACCGCATTATATAAGAATTATTTTAATTAAATGAGAAATGGTTGATAAAAATTTTATGACCCAAAATATGTACAATTATTTTTTATTTTATCCGAGCAAAGATTGTAAACATGTTTACATTAGGTCTGTAAAATAAAACTGAGACGAATATTACACTTGTACGAAATTCTTAATAAAATTCCTATGCTTCTATTAACCAGGGATATGGAGTCGGATTAAAAAATGATTAAATTTCAATCGTTCAAATTATGTACACTCCTACAGATTTTGTCACTAACTGTTAGTGACTGTTAGTGACAAAATCTGTGGAAGTGTACATAATTTGAACGATTCAAATTTAATATTGAAATTCCACCAAGCACCTTCAGTCGAAATCTTAAAAAAAATGATTCTTTCTGCAAATTGAATTTTTAAATCATTTTCGTTTAACTTATACACATATCATCAGATTATATTTAGTAAGTCTTATTTGCAGTGGCAACACTATTGACTCTTATGGTTTGGATAAATATCATTTAATATATTTTTTTTAAATGCTCGTAAGATTTTTTTGACTCCGACTTCGGAAAAAAAACACACGACTACACAGCCCTGGTATTAACAAAACATGTATCAAAGCCATAGTTTTAGCGAATATAATTTCGACATATATTTATTTTCTTTATTTCTAAATATTATAACTTTTTGGACGTTCAAATAGTGAATGTGTGATTTGGAAAATCTGGCAACTATTTCAATATATTATCCTTCTTAAATGTTATAAAATGTATACTAATTTACTATTTAAACATAAATAATCATGAAACGAAAAAAACACACATTCCCAAATATGTATATGTGTGAATAATGGCGGCATCGCAAAACGAACAAAGATTTTCATAAAGCATTTTTTGATAAAGCTAAAATTATAAATAAAATTGTAACCATCGTTAGGACGATTGGTAGTAAAAATCGGGTCGGGTCCTATGGCGCAGTGGTTAGTGTTGTTGGCTTCTGTACCGTACTCATGGGTTCGAGTCCTAGTACGAACAGCATTTTTTCAATCGATTTCTGTTCGAAGGCGTTGGCGTTTTTGTGATGTCTAAAAATTCACTTCCACACCCTTCCGATCTTTCAATAACTAGGCTTAGCGATAGCAATTAGTTAACCATTAATCATGTCTTAGCCTTATCCTTCTATCCCTACTACTCTCTTTGGAAAAGTAAGGTTTAACGACTGAGTAACAAAACTTCTCTTTGGATACCTCCATTAGGAGGTCATTTGCTTCACATTAGGAGCGGACATGGATTTAAAAAAATCCCTAAAACCAGTTTTTACTTCATGAATTAAAAAATCTCTACTGCTATATTTACAAGTGTATCTTATCTTGTAGAGTGGCATTACTCGATGAACGTATTTATTTTTAAAGTTTTAATAATCTACAATATGAAAGAGATAATTTGTATGGTTCAGTCTATTTTAAGATTGAGAAATTACGAAAACTGGCGAAACGTAGGTATATGAAAAATAACTATTTTTTAATCTCGTTCATATGTCGTATTTGTAAACATTCTAGCTGTGATGGTCGAATCAACTTTATTCCTTTTATTGATTGTATTGGCATTAACTAGATAAAACTTAATTTTAATAAGGTAAAAAAATAAAGTATTTAAATTTGCATTTTTTTTTCAAAAATTAGTTGATCGCTACTTCGGGGTATAGTTCTGATGAAGGCATACGCCGAAATAGTTATCAAATAATTTTTAAAAAACTTAGAATTAAATACTATTGAAAATACTAAATTGATGCATGATTGCAAGCATATCGTGTCACTAAATAATGTTTTTGTAAACCAATTTTTTTAATTGACCGTTTTTTAAGTATACAAAAAAATCCATATTTCGAGTAAAAAAATACATTTAAACGCGCCTCTATAAAAGAGAAATGATCTTTCTATGAAAATTACATCCTCATTATAAACATGGAGTTTATTATGTGTATGTGATATAAGAATTTTATCAAAAAATATTCATCAAAATTTTAACATCAAAGAAATATTGTAGGTTTTTCGGAATTGCTTTTGTTCTTTGGTGATTAATTGGTTGATCCTGGAATAAACCTTTGGGTTTAAAGCCAACGGCTGCATATAGCCATATGAGAATAATTCAAATTAACAAAGATGATCGCTGATATTTCTACAAAATTATGATATTGACGGTTCTTGTAGTAACTGCATGTCAAATGGTGTATAAACCATAAAGCATCCCCTACTGAGCAATGTCTGTACTTTTTTTAAATTAAAAAAAAAATCTAAAAACTAATTTTATTGATTATTGAAACTAATTATCTAAGGAGCTTGGTTCATTCTCTGTTATAACATCTTCTGACTAGCCTATGAAGTTCGGTTAAAACCGGTTATCTCACTCAATATCGCGCATTTTTGTTACTAAAAAATAAAAATGTTTTAATTTTTTAAGTAGCATTGCCGTAAAGATAAAAACCTTTTGACAATTGTTGATAAATGAAAACTCCAATGCCTAAGCTATGTAGATGTTTATATGCACAAAATAAGAAACGTATATATAGTATTATCATATTTATTAAAAAAACTGCTGCAAGCAGTCGGAAAATTCGAAAATAAGTATTAAATACCCTGAAAATAAGCGTAATAATTTCATTATTTCGTCTACGAAATATTCGTCGTTCCATAGCAAATGTAATTGAAAAATTAGCCATTAATCTGATTTTCTTACATTACATATTGTAAAAATACATATAAAAATAAACGTCATTATATAAATAGTAACTAAACAAAACCACTTGTTGAAAGCAGCAAAATAACACCCATTAGTGTTTTATTTTAAATTTTTGATAGCTCCAGTTTAATTAAATGTGTAATAGCAAAATCTCTTTCAAATAACTCATTAGGAGATATTATAAAAGACTCTCGAAAACTTTTGACAAAATTACATTTTAAGTTAGCAAAATTAAATGAGAGTTTATTTGGTAAATTCAAAATTAAAATACAAACCAGCAGACAAGGGAGAGGACGGCGGCGGGTAGGCAACCCAAATGTCTTATTTATAAGGGAACAGCAATCGCCATGTTGCCTTTTCATTAAAGCGTAATTCGAGGATCGCGTAATTGGAAAAATGTTAGCTCGTTGACTTTGGGCTATTGACTCGAGCCCGATAGATATTTAATTAGATTAATTCGATTGAAAATATGAGTACGCACTTGATTGGGTGGAAAATTATCGTATTCTAGATAAATTTTCGAAATTAATTTTACGGTTTGCGAAACATGCTGCCGTAAATAATATACCAACGTATGAAAATTTCGAAATTTCGAATTTCAAGGAAATCTAAGTACGCATTCTCTTTATTCGATTTCTTTGATAATATGCATTAAAGCAGGTCGAATTTTATGAAGCATACAAATATTAAATTTCTTTGTAATTCAATAAAAATACTAAATATAATTAATGCGTAATCTCTGTATTTCGTTGGTAAAATTATATCGAAACAGTTTTATAATAAAAATAATAAAAGATTTTTAGTACTTTTCCACTTAAAAAATTATTTGATCAGGACCGGTTTCGCTCCTCGCGAGCATTATCAATTGATAAGAATTTTTTTTTATATCTATACATCAAATTATGAGACTGGTGGAGCCGAGCTCCAATTTCCTTTTCATCTGGTGTATTTTGATGTTGCTTTTCCCGTGTAGCGTCCTGGATTTACCTGGGCGTAGGCGGGTGCGTGGTCTTTGGTTTTTGTTTTGTTTTTGTGGTGGTATTAGTTCTCATTCGTAGGCATTATATGTGACACTAGTGGTTGATTCAGTAACCTCGAGCTGCAATTAATTAGGGTTATGCTTATCTGATCAGTTAATATATATTTTTTTTTGATCTGTTTTTTTTTTTATATAATTATTAAGAAAAATAAATTAAACAGTGCTATTTATACAAGTGAAATTGAAATAAAAAGGTGTCAGCAACTACTATCAATGAAAAGTTTACAAATTACATTATAATTACACAATTAAAATGCTTAACACCTATAGCTGATCCTGATCAAATAAATTTTAAGTGGAAAAAATACTAAAAATCTTTTATTATTTTTATTATAATGCCATTCCACCAAGTATTGGCAGTGAACAGTTTTATAAGCTAATTTGATGTTGAGCAAAGTCAGTTTCTGAGTCTGATTTAGTCTTTTGGTATACCGCTTAATAAGTGAATAATATGACCATTTTGAATCACTATTTTCTCTTAGTCCATGTCGTCATATTTATATCTACGGAATGCATTATAATAATAGAACCCATCAGTTTTTTCGGACTCGCAAGTGCACTCGTGCAAAAAAGCAGAAGTAGTCAACGTTGAGGCTCCCAGGATGCATCTGCAGAATATAACAAATTAAATTAAGAAAAACGCAATATTCGTTTGTACTTATTTTTATTGTTATTTACCAAGACCAGTTTCGCTAATGGCGAGCATTATAAACTGATAATAAATATAATTTAAACGTGTTATTTAGTGTTAAAGTGTAATAAACAATTGGCATTGAAAATTATTCAAAAATTGCTTTTAAAGGAATATTGTGTTTTCTTAATATAATACCATTCCATCAAGTATTGACAGTAAACACTTTAAAAGTGACAACAAATTAACATTGCAGTCTTTTTATGACTGATGACAAAACAAAAATCTAGCCTCAACTGACAAATCTATCTATCAAGGATATAAATATTAGTAAAATACATATTAATAGTAAGTAAGTAATCAAAATATTATATTTTGGACAAATTTATCTTGTATTTAGAGAAATAATTAATTGTAAATGGTTTTATAAGTATTATATTGTTCAATAAACAAAAAATATTCGTAATAAAATTTAGCACATGTTCTATTTCACATCAAACGATACGCTTTTCGAATTTACAATTTGAATAGAAAGAACGTCAATGGCAGAATGCAACGTAAATAAAAGCATAATATTTTCGGAAATAATAAAAAAAACTCATGATGTTAATCGTTTTTCCGCTTTTAATATATTGTGTACAAATATATCGCTACCCTAAAACAACTAGTTTCGAAATAATTGAACATAAATGTTTGTGTCGTACTTTTTAAATAGCGAATTATAGTTTTAGTTAGTTTTATTTTCCGGTTTATGGTAAAATATAAAAGTAGATTTTTTGTATACCATTATCTGTATTTAGTTATTTTACTAATCTCGCTGATGCTTTGAAGTTACAGTGCAATATCAATAATTGTAAATGTAAGATTTTTATTTGAAACGGAGAATTTTCTTTTTAAATTAAAATACTTCAATGTTTCATAATAAAGATTAACCTTTCAGCAATCGATTACTTATTTTAAAATCGACTTTTTTTCACTTTATCTCACTGTTGCTATATGATGCGATATGTATACTGTAAATCACTTTTAAGATGTCCAATGCCAATTCTTAATAGAAAAAACTTTTGTAAAACAGATGAATATAATGCATACCACATTTATGAACAAATAAAAACAGACTATATTTTTGTACGAAGATGCATATATCTATTCAAATGAAATACTGTAACAAAATCATACGATGCAATTACGCTCTGCATTCAACATTTATTATAAAGCATTCAAATGTTTAAACTGTAACGCAACCTCGATAAAGGCAAAGCTTCGCATTGGTGAAAGCTCTCTATCGAATTCCCAAGCATAAAAGTGAAGAACATTCGTTATGTAAGCAAAAGCTAAAGCATCGGTGGGAATATAGAAAGCTTTGCTCTTCAAATGAGGACTTTGATTCCACATGCGTCGAGTTAACGAGAGCGTAGCCGCAAAGCGAACGATTACGAGCGAATCTACGCTTCGTATTCTACGCCGTAGGACTAGATATCTACGTCATTCTTCGAGGAATACTCGGCACGTGGGCTCGCGGATATGCTAGACAAAAATATTAATTTATTTAGTGACACGAAATAAACACAAATAACATTAACATATATTACCTCATATATCGAAAAATAAATTACATATACATACCGTCAATGGGTTTGGTGATTACTTTGCGGAAATTAATAATAAATTGACTCTTTTAAAGTGTTTTGCTGCCATCAGTATTTGTTTTCAATCGACGAATCGATTTCTGTTTGAAAGTAATAAATGTTTATGACGTCTAATATTCCTTCACACTCTTCCAATCCTTAAATAAAGAGGCACAGCAAGAGGTATTAACTAACCAATAGTCTTGTCTAAGCCTTATCCTTTCTATCAACATACATACATAAAAAATAAAATAGGTTAAGCAACTGAACTGAACAAGTAGTTATCGTAGAAAAACTTTTGTTGAGATACAGATCTCCATTAGAAGACCGCATGCTGGATTTAAAAAAACACATTAACTGTTGCAATGTAGTTTATTCCGACCTGACATTCATTCAATTATTCATCAATTATGTAACGTTTTCTAATGTGTCGTCTCACTTTTCTTTTATATAACATTGGGTGAATATTTTCTGTGCAAGTTATTAAGAGAAATATCATGTTATCGATTGTGCTATGATATGGCAGCTAAGGAATGATCATGACAACCCCTGACACGAGATAGTTACGTGCCCGCAGTCGCAAAGTAGCGCTGAATGGCTGTGCGGAATTACGGGGATTACCAGAATTGAAAATGAGTATTCCATATTCGGCATCCATGCGGTAAAATAACGTACATGCTACACACGAGAATTCCGCGCTTCGTATAATATATAATATCAACGTTTTCAATTCCCGTTAATCGGTTTTATTCAGTTCAGTTGCAGTTATTTTGTTTGCGCGGCTGGCTGTTACGGATAGTGAACGCGAATAGTAATCCGCGTTCAAAACTGTATTACTGCTCAGAGAAAATAATCAGCAAGACAACCAACAAAGGACGTGGAGCAGTGTTGCGAGGTTAGGTTTATCTACAATATACTCGAGGGCGAAAATAAACACTGAACTCTGTTGGTTTGTACTTGTTGTAAACAAAAGAGTACTCTAATAACGGTTTGGCGCTGATTACATCGATACATCAACTTGTAAGGAGAGAACCACTGGCTTTAAATGCGATTTGTTTTCTGCACTGAAATGCTGTTCGAACACTAGAACAAGATTGATCTTCTTGTACTGTAAAAGATTCTGGAATAATTTTGTTACATTGTATTCATGAATTTAAGCTAATTTAAAAAAAGTTTACTAAAGTTGGTGAATATTATTTTTCTTCATTACATACATAAATGCTGTAATATGAATCAATGCGTTTTGAAAAATATTATATTTGCGCTTCGATAAAGTGGACAATTTTAAAGTACCAATTGCAATGTAAGCACGCAGTAATTATTGTTAAGAGGTTTTAGAAAGTATTTACAAAGTATATAGAATTATCAAATAAAAGTTATTGATAATATAGTGGTAATACTTACGTCGTTACTAAGACCCTTGACAGATTTACTTCGCTTATAATATATTATACACAAATTTATAATGAATAGACAATGTATGAACTTTTCGACATACCTTTTACGTATAAAATGTGCTAAATCAAAATTACATATTTTAGATAAAATTTAATAAATGTGTAAGACTAAACTTATATTGGTATATAATTAATCAATTAAACTTGTGTGATAGTCTAAGAACATATTATGTTGCTATGATGCAATAAGTCACCATATGTGTCAATTTAGATGAGACAGTCGCGTCACTTTATTCGAGGTCTTCTGCATAAAAATTACTTTAAATTAAATATTATTTAAACATAAACATAAAAAAATGCAATTTTAAAGTTTCGTTGAGATTGAATAATAAGAACACGTAAGTATTGAATCTTAAAAAATTCTTAGTATGTCATTCCATTAAGGTTTAAACAATACATCTCTTAACAGTATGAAACGATTAAATATTAAAATTTCCATTTCGGATTAGTAATACTCTTACATTAAAGTTATTTTTAACTAAATAAATCCAATGAAATCTCCATAATAGTTTTAGTCATTAGGTTTCACCTTAACCATTTCAGTGCTTGAACATAAAATTACGTCCGTAGCATAAACATGCCGCTGAGTCGAAGACACCGTACGACGTTAGGATGATTTAAAGGTTGAGCAATATGCAAACGAGTACGGCGCTTGCGCAAAGGCATGCTTTTCATAGCGTCCGGGATAAACATTGCATTTTTAAATTGCATTCCTAACACACCGCCGTGCATCATTTCGAAGCAGACTGGAGGCGAAAGCGAATAATGCATGAAGACTATCCTCGGCGCGGAGCTGGGCACACGTGATGCAACGATCTTGGTGAAGGAGTACATGTGCAAGCTGTTGTCGAGAAACGTTCAAAGCAAACTATGGTACACATGATAAGCAAAACATTCCCGTGTACATCGGGGTAAATGATTTAATTTTAATAGTTTTTGTAGAAAATATATATTCACTTAATATATCATTATATAAATGAGAATAGTAAAAGGTTGTTTAGTGGTGTTGAAACAACTAATTAGCAAACCAGTCGGCGTTGTTTTTTTTTTTTTTTAAGTCAAGTCTGCAGTTGATATTAATCATATTAGCTAGTAATGTACAATTGCAACAAAATGTGTTTACCGAGTACTAGTTGAAAGTTAGACGCTTATGATCTCTCCAGATCATTCCGGAAACCAAATGGAAGCATACGATTAAAAAATAACTACTAGTTATCGGACAGGTCAAGTTACACGTTGTTTTCAGAATCAGGTAGAATTGTTATTATGCATAAATGATGCATTTGCAAAGAAATTTATAAATCAATCGATAAAGCGATGTTTCAAAGTGTCTCAAAGCGTAAGCACTCGATCAAAGATCAATGCTCTTAAATTAACTGAAACCAAATCAAATAAATAGTTGAAAATATCATAGGCATTTTTGTAAAAAGTCCAACACTGGAAGCAGCATGACAGCAAAAACCTGACCTGATCTTGAAAATGAGATGCTAACGTTATTGTATCACATACAATCTATTCTACGTGTGGGTAAAAGTGGTAAACTAATGACGTAATGTTAATTAAAATCATGATAAATTTAGAAGTATATTACATAATTATACCTACTTAATAAGCTATAAATTTAAAAAAAGACAAATTTAAATTAAGTTAACTATTCAATATAAACAGAAAAAAACTTTTAAATAGTCAAGTTACAGCATTTCAAATGCTGATATCTCATTTTCAAAAAAAAAATAACTTCAGAACTTTTACACTAGTCAAAGATTTTTTTTTGAAATAAAAGAACAATCTCACAAACTTACACAAAATAATATTGCTGACAGAGTTCAAACAAAGACTGTGAAAGATGATACATTGTACAATAACTATTATTTATTCGTCGTGAGATTTAAGGTGAGCCACCTTGAACGAGTTAATAACGATATATTTTCCATTTTTAATATCACAAGGCGAGACTTTTTTTGTTCACTAGTTTATAAGAATTTTCATCTAGCAGTCACATATATATAAACATATATGCCTCGGGGAAATTCTCGCATAGATAGCGACACTTGCTCTCCATATAAAAATTTAAATTCATACCTGCTGAACCTCTCACAAGGTAAGAAGATATTGCATTTCATTTTGTCGTACTTGGTTTAACTTTACCTTCAAAGATATTAGGTCATAAATCACATGAGAAAACAATAAAATTGAGAATACACATACACAAAAAAATGCAATGAAAAACTATACCTACCAAAAACTAAGTATTTTAATAGGTCACATTACCTTCATCAGTCAGAAAACATTTGGAAATATCAACATATCACCACCTTACTATTGAGACATCTAAAGTCTGTTTGAGAAGAATTTTTAGGGGAAGGAAAACAACTTTTAACATAGAAATCTTCCATAATCAATGAATCTCATGAGCTAAGCAAAAGATCTTAGAATTATTTTGGAATCTCTGAATTCCTCACTGTTTTCACCAGTGATCAATACTGAAATACCAGATCCCGAAATAGTTGTGAATTCCAAAAACCCGGGATCAATAAAGGGTCCGAGATAGGATGCCCTATAACTTGTGACATTAGAAGTTTTAATTGCATGCTTAAAATCAAGAGTTTTTTTTTTATCAATATAAAAACAGCATAATAGTCAAGACTAGAGTACTGAGATTTTGATACAATTTAAAATGTTTTTTTTTACATTTTTTATAAGAAACTCTATTTTAAAAAAAAAAAATAGACTTACGAGGTTTTATAATAGTAAGATGCGGATATCCTGTATCTATTTTAATTAATATGGTGAGAATTGAAAAAAGTGTATTATCGTGCATATTAAAATTGAACGAATTTTTCGGTTATAGATTGAACCACACATCTAATATTTTTGAGTTATCTCTATCTAGTAAGTTTGAGTTTTTTTACGTTTTAAAAACTCCAGATTGTAGAAAATAATTGTTGTTTTTTTAAAGCTACTGGTCTTAGTTATTCTATGCGAGTATCGAAGAATAACTGTTAAAAGTCGTGGAAGTCAGTATTTATTTTAACTTGTGAGCATCGCTTGATACCTTATAACACCTTTGGTTAATTTTCATATGTGTATCGCGGTAAAATATGGTTAAGAAAAGCTGAGCTTATTAAATATATTAAAAAATACGATAGTATGAAATATTTCGTATAGAATATATTTTATATGAAAAAATGCAGCACAGTTTGTATGACGTACATATTTAAAAGCTTGACAGTATGATAAACATTAGTTTTTCTCCCTGACAGAGTATTTTTAATTATAGACGGTATAATATTTCTTCATCGTGTTTTAGAATGAAATCAAATGAAAATTTATATTATAAAATGACTTTTCACCAAGAATTGATAGTGAACACCTTAACAGAGATAGTTGAGAGTTATGATATAATTTCCATAAGGGGTTTTTATTTTTATAAACATGACTTTTGTCTAAAATCGTGACACTATACACGACATTTCCGATTTAAGTTAGAAGTTAACTTCAAAAATTAAAATATAAATAAAAATAAAAATAGTTTTACGAAGCCGTTCACAATGTCATTACAAATGAAGCAGTTAAATGTCAGTTGGGCACTCTCGTAACTATTTCGTTTTGTTAATGTAACTTTCTAACTGTGTTAATAAATCTATTCGAGTATAAGCTTAACCTTTGTAACGGCCACCGTAGACCCAAACAAAGCCGCAAAGAAAATGGCGGCCACTGAATTAAATGCCGTGACACTTCATAACGGGAATATCAAGGAACCTCTCTCTCTCCCGACACTCGTATATCTCCAGGAATTGGAATGATAAAGCTAACAGGATATTAAACCCTTCATTTGCCGCGCCCCCGCTACACAGCGCTTGGTGCATCACTGGTGACGCGACCGCGAGAAAAAGTAGAATATTTTTTGTATCATGTAATACAAAATTATCAACAATGCAATTTTTCTTTATTAATAAGTACAAACTATAGCGCATGCAACCGAAGTCTTAAGAAGTGTTCCTTGGAAGTTTGCGTCAAACATTTTAAGCCATATACGAAGCGGGTGGTGAAAATAACACTTCTGAGAATGTTAAGTAATTAAGTATTCATTTGATATACAGAAGACGTAAAATCTTCGTTTAATCAAATAGTATTAAGGTTTAATTAATTTAAATTAATGATAAAGTAAAAAGAAAACTTGAAAACATGTCCCATTATACTATCCAAAATGGAAGAAATATTAATTGAAACAGTGAAGGAATATCTAATGCTTATTTTCTTAATATCGTCTTTCTTCATTCATTTAAGCAAGAATGTGTATCCAATAATATAATCTTGAATGCTATTTTTTATTTTATTTTTTTCGTACTTGTCTCAAGTACGAAAATGTCAATGTCTTTCGAAAAGGGGTTTATAACATATGTTTTTTTCATGTAATTTTGTCTACTCTTTTTGAACGGTAAAAATACAGATTAAGTGACAAATGAAATGATAAAGTTACCGTCACAGAATGTTTTGAAATGCTTAAATTTTACTTTTATATGAAGTTTTGAGTATATTTGTATTATAATATTGAAAAGGAAAATATTCATCTATTGCATTAAGCCACTTGCGAAACGACAGAAAATTAAGTGACACCGTGTTTGTCAATATTATTTATTGGGAGTATATTTAAGGTCTTACAACTGAATATAAAACATAAATAAACTTTTTCTAATACAATACAAACGTCACTACAATATAACAAAACTGTTAGAGCAACAATAAGTAATCGTATTATATTACTTCGCATTAATAACGGTAAAGTTATGAAATATATTCTCTGGGTTGTCCAATTAACAGGTATTAAATCCTGTTCACTACCTCCAAAACCGAATTACTCTGGCTGGCTATATTGAGTGAGGTGGTCATAAAAAGCGCACCGGAAGTACTGCGGAAGCGCATCAAAATAAACGAGGTCTTTAATCCTCTTACGGCGGAAGAGCTTGTGGATGCATCTTCGAAGCCTTCGTGAGACGCGCCAATAAGAAGTCGCAAACTGCAAAGTCTAAACGTTCATTAGGAAAGGTGTAAGAATGTACCACAGACAGTAATAAGACTTCTATTTCTGTAAGGTTTTTGCACCCACTAGTTTGGAGTTTAAATTTTAAACCTTAGCGTAAAATTATCTGCCGGTAATTGAATTTCGGATTTCGTAACCAATAAGTATTCTAATAAGAATAATGGGAGTTCGTTTGAGACGAAAAGATCATTAACTCACCAAATGTTTTTTTAGAAATTCATAAAAATATATATGTGTGATAAGCTCCCGAGGATCATTTGAATGATAACTGCAATACAATAAATATGTATACATAATTCATGATTTCGACTGAAGATGCGTGATGGAGTTTCAATATACAAGTTAATTTTTGTTTAAATGTTCAGTTAAA
Organism: Himalopsyche anomala; assembly: GCA_031772345.1. NCBI lineage: Eukaryota > Metazoa > Arthropoda > Insecta > Trichoptera > Rhyacophilidae > Himalopsyche > Himalopsyche anomala. The sequence goes on along the minus strand of CM062824.1, from coordinate 6,605,226 downwards.
GTGCCAATCCATGCACTTGAATGCATGAAGTTGCCAAAAGGCAAAATTCGAGTCATAACAAAACGTGTAAAATTGTAAAAAAAATAAACGATTTAAATTGTATATCTTATTAACTCAAGTCATTCTAGCGAGGATTTACAGTTGAAAATAATAAATTATTTTGTATCGCTGATTCATTAAAATGTTCAATTAAATCAATATCAAATTTATTTTAATTATTTTCGTAAAATCGGATACAAAAAATGCAGATAGTTTAATTAATTGGATTCACTTTTTGCTTTGTTACGTTATAATTTGTTTCAACAGAATAACATGCATTTCCGTCAATTAAACGTTTTTTTATTGCAAACAGTTATTTAGGAACATATTTTTTTAAAGTAAGTATGTCTTTCAATACAGATAAACAGTAAAATAACAAAAATATATATTATTGAAATGTTAAATATGAAAACTTGGGATTCAAATGTTCAATGGACTATTGTTGCACAAATCGTGGTTTGATACGACACATAAAGCTCAAACAATGGACAAAGTGAAACATTATTTTACACAGTGGAGTACGCGAATATACGGAGATGTAGGAGTAAGTAAGTATCGTTTAATAAAGAGCCGGCGGGCGACGCGTCGCAACGGCGCTAATGTGTTATGCAACAAGAAAATTGAATGGCAACACCGGACGGAAATTGATAATTTTACATACACCGTAACGCTTCACGAGTTTCGCGACAGGTGTTTCGGCGCTTGGCAATATGAGCGCGCCGCCGAATGTGCGAAGCTAATTATTATTAATACGCGAGCAAAGGCAGTTAATGGGTTTCGGAAAACATGGTTGAAAATAATAAAGTCATTGTCATTAAGAACAAACTTGTTTTACTTTGCATCAAGCGTTATTAAATATTCGATACTATAAGATCTTTGCTTAAGGTTTTATATCTAAGTTAATGCACACTTAACTGGATGGCTGTCACTAGGGCTTGTCGGTTTTGAAAAACCGGTTTTTTGGCTAAATATGTGACATTCGAAAACCGGTCTTTCATCTTCGTAACCGGTTGTGTCGAATTTTCACATAAACGAGTCGATAAACAAAGGGACAGAAAATTTGTATTTTTTATTTGATGGCTTAATGACCATATTCCCCACACCATTACCCAGCGAAAGGGTATTTTCGATATCGGACGCTTTGTGTTTTTTTTTTAATCATATTTTCTGAGGAGTAACACCAAATAATTTCTTGCTGTGTATTATTATGTATATAAATAAACAACTTATAAAAAAAAATGTTTCTCTCTATTTTAATTGATTTATGCATTTTTTGTAAAGCTTCGAAAACCGGAAAAAACCGGGTTTTCGAACAATATTGACATTCGAAAACAGGTTTTTTTTAAAGTCGGTTTTCGTATAAGCCTTAGCTGCCACAGACGAGATCTCTTGTAAAATTGTCCATACTCAACAAGTTAGGGACAAGTTATCTCCTCAATAATAATTAAATTAATAATTTGAAATTATAGCCGGCGTGGTAGGACTCCTTTTTTCTACGGTAGCCAAAAGTTTTAATGTTTAAACATTTCAACAGTTTTACTGTGATTGCGTCTCACTCCATAGACGGAATGAAATGACACACCGTTTGATTAAGAAAACCGATGTTGCAAATGCATCAAATTAGTATGTGCTGCAGCTCAAAAGATGACAACATTATAGAGCTCAACCTTACTTTAGCGTAGAATCACAAGTTTGTGTATGTGAAACGACTAGTTAGCGCTAATTTATTGCATTATATCTTGAAAATGATTTTATTTAAAAATTACGGAATTCCATCGGTCTGCATTTCTTCTGGAGTAGAAAATGTGATATTTTTTTGGATGTCTTCTCTCGCCCACACGAGATGCATATTCTGTTCGGTCCAGTGTATTGAGTTTTAACAAATCTGACAATGTCTGGCCTTGCCATACAGAGTTTGATGATTTCTTATGATTGTGTGGACGCCGTCGACTGTAATTTTTCGCAGACATAATACTATAAAGACTATAACTCATTTCTTAAAACCTTTTTTCATGGTTGATTAAAATATGTTTCCAACGTTTTTTTAAAGACTTTTAAATCTTTGGTAGATTGAATTGACATTAATTCGATAGAGATAAAACCACTATAAAAAGTTAATGTGAAAATTAAAAAAAAAAAACTGTACAATAACCGCACCCCGTATTGTAGAACTAAATACGTTGATATTTTTTCTCTTTTACTAAAAACTCATTTCACTAAGTATTTATTGACAGTAACCAATATGCAATTTCTTGTAATTTTTTATACGCTCAATGAATGCGTGTGAAAGGGTATGTCTATTTGTAGTGTTTCTATATATATTATTATCTTCTAAGCATAAATGAACGACAGCGCTTTTCTGTCGCCTGCTTATGTTAGAAGATTAAAATGCAGAGCACGAGTCTTAATATATATTCTGTTGCCATAATACACGGCAAATAAAACACGAAGAGTTGAAATGAGCGTAGAAATATCTGTTCGCAGAAGTCACGTACTCGTACGTTTGAAGCGAATGAAAATTCACTCGACACAGAATCCACGACGTACCTACATTTAATTTGGCTCGCGTACTTGAAAACATTCCTTACGTCGCCGTTAGCCTACTACGTCCTATTACCACCCCCTTGACAGTGGAAATTACAAATGAGGGGCACGTAATCATTCAAAAACAGAAATAAATATTTTTACTTTGCCTCAACTCAGCCATGTCCGCTCCCGATTTGTACATATATAACCTTTATGTAGGGCATAAGCAAAAGATTTTTCTATGACTAATCGTACGCCTGTGTGGTCGAGTGTTCAACGCTGTTGTCTTCGGCTACGGAGGGCCCAGGTTCAAATCCCGTTACGGACAGTTTTATAAATTGATTTTTCAATCGATTTATGAATTTCTGTTCAAAGGCATGGATGTATGTGATGTCTTTAACTCCCCCCTCTCACACATTCTATCCTATGAACGGGGGGTATCAAGAGCGATAAGCTTACCACTAATCCTGACCTAGCCTTATCCTTCTATCCCTACTCTCTTTGGAAAAAGAGAGGTTGAGCAACTGAGTAACAAGCAGTTCTCGTAGAAACACTTCTTTTGAGATAAACTCCATTAGTAGTGCATGTGCTCCACATTGGGAGCGGACATGGTTTAAAAAAAAATGTCATTCAATCGCCCATCCTTTGATTTTTCAGAGACGATAGGAATATGAGAACTGGGCAACTAAATGACTAGTATAAATCTTAATAAGATTTAAATTTGAATCGTTCAAATTATGTACATTCTCACATATTTTGTCACTAACGACCCGGGTTTTGCCTTTCGGAATCTTCAGGTGATTCAAATTTAATATTGAAATTCCACCAAGCACCTTCCGTCGAAATCTTAAATTAACAAGATTTGTTTTTAATACCGATACGTATTAGGGAATAAAAAAAAATCAGCATTTATGCCACAATTTCATATATCGATTGACAATATTAAATGTACGAGGATTCGAGTCTCTTTCGTGAGCGTTAACTATTCGTCTGCAGGTTGTCAACAAATTTGTCAATGGTTAAAATGTTTTTTTTTACATTGCATGACTCAATATATTGAGTTTTTTTGTTAGTCATTGCTAGTAATTAGTTTTCTACACCATACACTGGCCATACACGATACACGTCGATGTTATGGTAAGGCATATGGTTAGCTAATATTAAAATTTGTTAGAATCTTAATCCAATTTTTGATCATATCCGCTACCTATTTGCAGCATGTAACAAGTACACGGTGTCTCTAAAGCAATGTCTTCTGCAAATATGTTCATATATCTACGCAAATAAAGGCAGATAATTCCATTGGTAGCCAACAGTATTTCAAATCGATAAAATCTAGCTGAGTCAATGAGAAATGGGCCAAATCAAGGATACCTCAAAGGATCTGTCACAAGCACAGAAGTATACAAATTTTGATGATATATACACTATACAATCTGAATTCGTATCTGTAAACAGCTGACACTAACAAATCATCATAGAGTATGTGAGCAAACTTTTATTTTACATTATTTAAAAAAAGTAAAAATGATAAATATGTACAACTTACTTTTCACGAGTGTGGTTGAATTGAAAGTTATAAATTTACCTGGAACAAAAATAAAAACAAAAAATTAATATGTTACTCGAATAATGGATTATAATGTAAAACATATGTATGTACGCGGATTGCAATCGAGAATTAGATCACTAAGCATGTATGTATTTTAACGCTGTGATATACGGCTGACGGAACGGTCTAATATTATATGATAAATTGGCATATATTTTTTCAATGTGAAATATATTCAATTTACACTAGTTTAAAAGACTTAAATTCTGAAAAATTTTAAGTTGTTCACCGTCAATAATTGGTGGAAAGACATAAATTCATAAAACACTCTTTCGAAGTTATTTCACAATTATTTATTAGGATCAGTACCGGTTTCGCTCATCATGCGTTAAAAATATATTTATGATAGAGAGATATTTATATAAAACCAAGAAGAACTAAAAACAGTATCAGTGAGAGGATATAAGGATAAAAGTGACGTGAAAAGAATTTAAAGGGAACAGTGGGGAAGAATACTGAAAAAGGAATTTATCGACACTATATAAATTCTAACAAGCAAAAGAATCAAATTAAAAATTAAAACATTCAGAAATATTTGTTGAAAAAATAAATAAAATCGTTAATAAAATGGATATAACAAAGACGAAGAAAAAAATCCGTTCTGTTCAAATAGCTTTGTGTTAATATATGTTTTTGTTATCAGTTGAAATTTTTTCTGATGAAAAAACATAGTTCTATTATGTAAAAAAAATGTTTTATTAATTTAAGCATAAATTTTAATGAGGTAAATATGAAACAACTTTCAAATAAATAATTAATATAAATGTACTTATGTATAATATGATTTCATCCTGAGAGATACGATGGGATACGGTGATGTAGGCGATCCATTTGCTCGATTGTATTAACCCATTATATGCCGGTAAGTATTAGGACGGTCGTACACCTAGGGCCGCGATTTTCTTTGAAATAATAAAACCAAATAAATACACGATGTGTCATTTGCGCCGCCATGTATCCAAAAAAATCAAAACCTAATGTTAGCGTGTTAGCGACGCGTTTCGGTAATACAAGACAGCTCATTTTAAAATCGATATTACATTGCTTGTATTATAATGCAAAATATGTCAACTGTAAGTATAACACTATGATTTTTATAGCTGTCGCTATGTGCATGAAATTTTTGAATTTTTAAAATCGTCAACCATGTCCGGTATTAGAAGGTTTACAGTGGACTGTATAAATACGCGCATTTTATATGACCGTCACTGCGTTCACGGAATTATAGACCGTATATATACTCTTGTGGCATATAACCGGTTAGACATAAACTGGTCGAAAGTTAAGACTTCTATATGAATTGTGGATTCCAATCGAGGATAGCCAACATCTGTAAACATTGAATGAGCAAAAATTTTAAAGTGGTATTTGTGATTGTGAGATTGCATTTAAGAGCCAAAACAACCATAGACGACGCCAACAATTTAATTGCGGACGAATTGAGTTTGGATTTACCAGGGAATACAAACAAAATATGGCTTGACAGCAGCTTCGAATGTTTCATAAAAGCTGTGACTATTTGGCAGCGGTTACGTTTCTGAAATGTTGTGGTTTTTATGTACTTACTATATGAGGATATGATTTACACGCCCGTCTCGTTCTGACGTGGTTAAAAAATATATATTTACTTTCATTTTTTATAACAATATACATGTTAAGAGTACTTTTATTTAATAACTTGCATTGATGGTTTATCTTTCACCAATTTTGGAACGAGCTGGGTTTGCAAATAATAGCCTCATATTGTACTCGCATTTGGCCAAGGGGTTAACTTCGTTAGCTTTGATTGCGGTGCTTATTGGTTGATTTGATATAACAAACGATTCTTGTTCAAAGGCATGTATGTTTGTGATATGTGAAAGTCCTACTTACCCAGCAAACGGGGCGAAACGGAATCAATTAATCGCTTGTTCTACCTAATCCATATTTTTTCTTTTAAAAACTCAGTTAAGTTACAATCAGCTATTGTAGAAAATTTCTGTTGAGGTAAGTTCCAGTATTAGTTCATATAAGTCACATTGGGAACGGGCATGTTCATACATTGTCGATTTTTTAAGAAGAAATTCATGATGGAGTAAAAAAAAATCTTTACACATTTTTTATACAATATGTTCACGGTTATTTTGACAAATAAAAAGACATTTATTGATTGACTTGGCATTAAATTGGTAGAACTCCATTTTAATAAGGTAAAAATAGCAAACGTATTTAGTTCTACTGTTTTAATATTTATTAGTGGATACCTATTTCGGCTTTCTCCATCGTCAAAACTATTATTTCTACAACTACTATCAACTAATAAACATAAAAAACTGCAGAACTTAATACGTTGCTATTTTTACCTGAAGATAAAAAGACATTAATTGAAAAAAACTATTTTATAATTATTTTCACAAATACTTTGTTTTTCTTTCTAGTTAATGTTGAAGCATTACTGCAAATATTTTTCAATGTGCTTTAAATTATATGTTTTTGTTCATATGTAATCATGTATCTATTATTTTATAATGAAGTTTATACAGCTCAAATAAATACGATAAATATAATTGAAGATTGTATGCATACCAATGCGTGAGCTAAGGAAATTAAAGACTTACTTATTAACTTAAGTATTATTTACTGAAATGCTATAAGAATTACGTAAAAAGTAATGTGAATAGGTTTTTGACATGGTTAAATGCGTGAAACAACTTATCTCACAAAATACCATCTATGATAAATTCATCCAAAGCGTATTATTGCAATATTTTTTCGGTTAATTTCCTGTCGAGCGAGGGATGTCACACCTACCCCTCTATCTTCAGATCGAGTAACGAACTGGATAATCGGATTAGTAAAGAGTTTGTTCTCAGGCCAAGAGTCGACCGGAACTCTCGTTAGTCAGACGCCGCCTACATATTTTCCGCCCAAGGCCCACTATCACAACTGAGTTATGTACAAATACAATTACTCATGCTTCTAGGAACTGAAGGATGCCTGCCGAGTTCTTATAGAAAAAATATTATAATGTGTGATAGTTTATGCGGAAGGCAGTCTTATTCAATTTCCATGAAGGCCATTTGCATTATAAACATCTTTTAGAAGCTTAATACTATAAGATGCATAGATGCTGCATTTGTAAAAATAGTACAACAGTAAAGAAATATTTTTTTTTTCACTATAACTATTTATTGTGGCATTTAAGGCGACTCAGTAGGAATGCAAAACTTAAATTTGACCTACAGCATAAATATTGCACTGACTTAAATAGGTAACCACCACTATACGTATTTTTACAGTATCAAAACAAGCAAAACATTTTTACATTTCATTACAAAAATAACAATACCACCCAACACACGAATGGGTATTTAGACAGTAATGAGGTATTGCTACATGGTAGCAACAGTAAGCTATCGTATTTCATAAATTAACGGTTTGTGACGATAAGCAAAACAAAGCATACAATACAAAATTCTCAAACTTTCTCTAATATATTGAAAGAATTATTTTTAATTTTGTATAACCTATTTTTATGATATTGATTTGATATGATTTTTTATGATATTGATATTGATGAATACAGTTTTGAAAAATAATTTTGTTGCATAAAAAAGATTAAAACATAAAAAAAATATTGACATAATAAGATTAAAATAGAAAAGTATTGAGTAAAAGAATTATAAGTTGCAATTGATAGTTATTTTTGGTTCGCGTTTTAGTTTTGACAATTATTTAATCCAAAAATTATCTTAACTGACAATAATTAAAAAACTTCGATATTTTAAAATTATTGTAAGTTAAGTAATCGTTCTATCAAATCGATTGAACATTTCGCACAGTGACTTCTTTACGTTTTTTTAATAATAGCATCTAAAATGTATTGCGGATTCCATATTTCTATTGACCTTTTGAATCTAAGATCAAAAATCTCAGGATGATACATTGGTTCCAGAAAGTGGTGCGTAAAAAAGACTAATTTTCATATAATTTGAAAAATCGATTCCAAATCCGTATAACAAAGTACTAAAAATGTATGAAAAAACGTAACGGTGCCATCCAAAAAAAATCGCATTAAGAAAGGATTGGGTGTACATTTTACTAAATGTAAATATTTTTACTTCAAGATTCTATATAGTCTAACTCGATAAGGAAGAAACTAAATGAATATTAGACCAGATCAAAAGTAGTTATTCAAATAATTTATAGCGAATGCATAGATATATTCGTATTTTTTAATAAATGTTTGAGAACGTTCTTTATTGCCCGCTTGCGTGTTCGACGATATACAGGGCTGTGACATATTAAAATCTTACCTTTTCAAATATTTTTTTGTTTTTAATAATATTTTTTTTTTACTTTTAGACGACGAACTTTGTTTTTTTTAGCGAAAATCTTCCCCATCTGTAAGCAGCACATTACTTTTGAAATATAAAAATCCTTTTATTCAATCATTCTGTTTTGTTCAATTATAAGTTTAAAAAAACACGTTTGACGGTAGAAAAATGTATTCAATTAAAAAAACTTAACGTTGCAAAAAACATGGTTTACCATCTGTATATTATGTAAAAAATATTTACTATTAACATCTTAGCTTCTCCGATAATTTTGAAGTTTTTTTTTCCATTTAGATGACTTTTATTCAACTACTGTTACTATTATATTGAATAGAATCTCTTTTTAAAACCATTGCAGAATAATTATTTCAAAATGCTTATCCATAAACTAAAGTAATACTGGTCTTTACAAGTATTTCGACTGAACAAGACATTATTGTATTATAAATAATAATATTATTTATCAGCGCTTTGCGCAACCCTAACCCCAACCGATATTTAATGGTAGTGTAAAAAATACATTGCTTTGATTCATATCTCTAATGTTCGTTGACCAGTGATTTAAAAATATCTAAAGAAATTTTCGACACGTCCACTCCAGACCAAGCCTCATCTCAAACTGAGCTCAAACTGAAGAATGGTAGGTAAGAAAAAGACATCCCCGAAAAATGGTTACCATTTATTGGTATTATTAATTTTTTTTTTTTTTTTTGCTTTTAAATGTAAACAATAAAATGTTTTATCATTACAATTTTTTGTAGAAGTATTTATGATCCAATTATGCTTTAAAAATCAGTCAGAAAAAGTGGGAGAAATGGTACATTTCAAATGGATGTACAATCATTACAAAACATAAATTGGAAATTCTGCTCAATTCACTTTCTTAAACAAACCTTTATCTGCATTTCTTTCTAAGACATTAAACTTCGGTATCTTATAATAATCTCTAAAAATGATTTCAACGTAAAGCAGTTTTTCAAATTCCGTTTTTTGTGTTTGCCGTGTTTCCTTTAAAATATGACTATTCTCATGAAAAAAAAATGCAATAGTGTAAAAAAGCGTTTGGAAAATGTAATTATTGAAAAAAAAAATTTTTGAGTGAACGGTTCACGAGATTTAGTCGACGGCAAACGATCGATTTACTCTGTTTTCAGGCGAAAAGGTACTGTATCCTCTTAACAACGATATGTTTGTGCTGTGTATTAAAAATAATTGGCTAACAATTTTCTGAACGCACAAATTCCTCTCATTTTTCATGAAACATATTTACTATTTAAAACACTGATCATTTTCACAAAAACATTGTGAAATATATTTTAGGAATTTAAACACTTTTTTAAATATATTGCAAAATACACCTACAAATGAAGCATTGTCGGTACGTAAAAATCTGTTACTTCATTATTGAAAAATGGTCACATCGAACACCAATCGTTAAAAGAACTTAAGCGACTGAGTTTTAAGTCAACGATTTTTCAAAAGGCGTCAGTGACAAAAATTTTAGAGCGTTATTTCATTCGCCTGATCTTTTTTTAGGCCTATGCATTTTAGCGTTTTGATTTGTATTCGTTTGTTCCACGTAGAGCCCGGTTGAGAAACGCTAATCTAGAAAACTGAAAATAGTCAAACAATTTTTTTATATGAATATACAACCTCTAAGATTACTAAGTTTCATTATAATATCTTTTATATTTCATAAAAATAATTCATTTTGACTGTAAATAATAATCAGATAGGATAACATGATAAAGAATAACGTTTCTATTAGTCTGTAATCTGTATGTATACGTATAATTTTTCTACTTGATTATAGTAAGTAGAGAATTTTTGAAAATCTTGAAACCCTCAGAAGAAAATTATTTTCGTCTTGAATGACGAATATTTATAATATTATATATAATATTATCATTGAATTAAAGTAAATGCTATTATATAAAAAATATTTTTATTTACTGTAAGTATACAAACGTACAAAGATTAGATAAGATGACTGTTTTTTCGTAATATTATTCAAATATATTCTCCGTTGTCAGTCTTCGGTAGTGGGATATGACACGTGATAGACGTACAATGCATAGAAATCGAAAATAGGAAATATAATAATATATGAATGGTAGTGAGGCCGTCTTCTGTGCGAGGTGAAAGCCTACCGGATGCGATAATATTGAATTTTTGCAGACTTGGCGGAATAATCCAATGTATTTTGATTAAAAATGAACACTGCTGAACTAGAATAAAAACAAATCCTCTCAATTCAATTTATATTGTATTGAGAATTGAATGACGAGTTTACAATATAAAATATATAGACATAAATAAAATATACAAAACAAATTAAAATTTAAAGAAATTGTATAATTAACGCAGTTAAATTATATTTCTTATCAGTTGAAAATGCTCGCCAAGAGCGAAACCAGTCCTGATCTTAGAAAATAAAAGTGGAAATAAGTACAAAGAAATATTGTATTTTTTTTTAAATAATATATAATGCCTTTCCACCAAGTATTGACAGTGAACATTCCTAAAGTGACTTATATTATATTATAGCCAGTAAATTTAAAAGGAAATAAGTTTAACAAAAGTGAGCCTCCTATTTTATTCAAAATGTCATTTACTGCAATGTTTTATTTATATTACAAGTTTTATTGATTCCCAAAAAATTCTTATCATGTAATTTGCAAACTTTGAAATATTATTGCTTTTAGGACTATTAGTTAGCTAGTCGCTCTTTTCCTGCCCAGTTTGCAGTATTGGGTGAGAGTAGGTGGAAATTATGAAAGCATTACATACATCATAAGTATGTCTTTGGATAAACATTCAAAAAAATAGGTTAAGTCAGCAATGTACAAATGTTTCGATTCCGAGATTTGATCCCGTAACCAAATGAATGAATTGAACTCTTTGTTATGTATTATTAATAACCCAGAGTTACAACGATACATTATAATAGTTTTACATATCGTACTTTTATTGGTAGTATACATTGTAATTTCATAACAACCAACTTTGAATAAAATAACTTAAATATAGTTTATAACATAAAACGTAATTTTAAGTATTTGATACAGTTTTTAATATGATAGAGAGTAGATTTTTTTGGTAGTTAGACTGCAGTAATGTAATAATAAATCATGACAATTATGCATTCTTATAAAAAAAATATTTCTTTTAACGAGATATACAATAAAATAAAGCATTGCTACTATTGGCAAGTGAGTTGCTGTTTGGAAATATATTTTCTCAATACAAATACCCCAACATAATGAACAATATAATGGTTGCAGGCCAGTCAGCGGAAAAAAAGAAGGCGAAGGGAAAATAAGCAGAGTCACGAAGAGGGACAACAAACAAAACAGGCGAAATGATACTCCCTGCTCCACGAGATGTTTGTTGTCTTTTTGAAGAAGCGCCAGGCGAGATGGAAAAGACCAAGAGATCATATTCGCGAACGATGAGGCACTCGTTACGATCGAATGCGTATTCACGTTCTGTAGCTCGTCTCACACATTTACTACAGCTAACCACGTCAAAACTAATACATGATGTTTTTACTTATCATACCTTAGTTCATTTCAATGCAGTCGTCGTTAAATTGTTAGAAACAAAAACATGAAATTATAACATACAATACAGTTTGTATAAAATTTGAATTCTTTAAATTTTGTACATTCACACAAGTTTTCTCACTGTTTCGCTTTTCGTCATCTTCAGGCGTTTAAGCACACGGATGAAAATAAACTAACTTTTGGTAAATAAGTGTATCGAGTTATAAAATACATACATTTATCACATAGTTTAAAGCTATTGATGGCGACATGGATTAATATTACTAATGATTTGATTTTAATGATGTTCAATTACTGGGGAAATATTTACTTAAACAAATAGTGTGTATAGTTTATAGGTCTTTTAAACAAAATGTGATCATCGTTAAAATGTTATAACAAGGACAAAACTGTATATAAAAGCGACAACACTCGTGTGAACGTACACAATTTCAATGATTCAAATTTTACATTGAAATTCAATCAAGCATATTGCACAATTTTATTTATGTAATTACCTACATTATTTTTTTTGAGATAACACAGGTAAATTATAAAAAAGCCGCCCTCTGTGGTCCGGTTGGTAAGATCTTTTCTCCAGCGATCACATGGGACTAGGTTCAAGTACTGGTAAAATCAAAGTCAAATTTAGATTTTATTCAATTTAAATTTGAGATTAATAAAAACACAATATTTCTTTGTACTTCCATTCCACTTGCGAAACTGGTCCTGACTTATTAAATAAAATGGAATGAAGTACAAAGGAATATTGTGTTTTTATTAACACAATGCCCTTCCACCAAGTATTGACAGTGAACAAACACCCTAAAAGTGATTAAATTTGAGATCTAAGATTTGTGTTTGTGATATCTTCTTTTCTCGAGTTGATCTCAAGCGACATATTAAAACGAAAACAACAGATTGAAAATATACTCTATAAAGAAGTATCACAAAACATTTAGTAGGCCACTGAAAGTGCAATGCTCTCGTGGTTTCCCATTGTGAGCTCGACGGGAAAAGTAAGTGGTGACGTGATACCTGTTATAAAGTTATATAATAATGTTGGATTTTTTAAAGGATTTTAAGATTCAAGATTTAATTTTTTATGAAATAAAAAATAATGATCTCAGGGAACCAACGGAGTAGATTTAGTATAATCCATTAAAAAATTGATTAGTATATTCCATTAGATTTAGTATATTCCATTAAAAAATTGGCAACGGAAGTATTTATTATAACAATATACATACATATTTATTTCAGGAATAGTACTTTTAAAGGTATTTCATTATTTACCGTTTATCGCATAATAAGTTTTTTTTTTAATATTACATGTATGTCAATAAACGTTTAACATTGGAAAAGTTCTAAAAATCTACATTTTCAATATGCACTACTGAATTATAAGATTTTGAATTATAATTTTTAATATGGCCATGATAGATAGAAATAATTGTGTTGGTTAGCGTTAGTAAAAGTAATTGCATCGCACAGCTGATTCCTGAGAGAACGCATTTGCCCTTGAGGCGCTCTTATTGCCTCAGTAGAGGCTATTCCTGACTTATAAACAGCATATATACCAAAGCCGCCTACTAGCCAAATACTAATTAAAATGTATTTTTAGAATCTTCCGTTTCTACTTATGAAAATGGTGTCAGCAGTTTGGATAGAAATACGAAATAATTTTATAAGGTAGGTGTTTTAAGTCCAAAAATAACGATGTATTAGATTTACATTTTCAAAAATTAAGTTGATAGTTATTGCGGGCCCATGTGCAAACTTACATTAGCTTAGAAATATATAGAAATACCAGCTTAGAAGAGATACACAATACATCTTCTCATATAGTCTTACATGCTAACTAATCATTATTGTTTTGCTTTGAATCAACGCAGACATCAATAATTCTTAGTGAAGTAAAAAGAAAATAAGGATTCAGCATTACATAAATAATAAAAATATAAATGATAGATATTTCGGCATCATGCCATGGTTAGAACACAGTTTTGTCATGTACCATCTAAATTCAACTAAATTAACAAATCTTGATATAAATTGAATTATAAAAATTAAAATATTCTGAAAGAGCAAATTGAGTCATATATCATATTAAATTTTCACATACATACATATAGGGCTTCCAAACCGGTTTAAACCGAAACCGGTTAACCGGTTTTTCGGGTGTTTTTAAATAAACCGAAAACCGGTTTATTTTGGGCGGTTAACCGGGTTAATTAAAAAATCTTTTCCTGCTTTGAACACCACGAGCTTTTATTTAACTATTCATATGTAGAGTATAAATATATAAAAATGTTGTATATAATAATAGTATTATAAGTAGTACAATATAATAAAGTATTTTACTATTCAATTGTCTAATTTCTGTGACATATTAATAACAAGTATGTAGTCGAATTCATGGACAACTATACTGCTTTCAATTAAACATCTGTAATACGAAAGGATTCTTAAAATATCAATGATAATAAAACAAGTGAACCTTATTGAACCAAAAATACGTTAATCTTTATATCTTTTAAATGAAAAAATATCCGAGCCGAAACTTGTAGTGTTACAAAGCAATTTAAATATTAGTAAACAAAAATTTATAATGTACATTTTTTTCACGTATTCATTTGATCTTTATTAGTCGGATTATTTATAATTATTAACAATATAATATTGGATATGGAACTTGAATATTGTATAATATATACGATTGCTATGATTCCAAGAAAGTAGTAAGTACCTGAACTTAAAAAGATGGCAATTTGTATCCATTTTTTTTTGCAGCATTCATACATAAAAAGGTTAAGTGACCAAGGCCATGTTTTATTATATCTTTCAAGTTATAAAACAATTCAATTTTGAAACGTTTTATTCTTATTTTATAACAATCGGTGCCATAAATCATCGGCTACTTTAAGGGGTCGGTGTCTTTCCAAATATGCACATGTGCAAACAATAATAATAATAAAGACGAGCAAAAAGGTTTTTGAAGTGTTATACAGTTGAACACTAGCTGAATATGCGTTACATTTCTTTTAAACAATTGTTTAAAAATGTGACAATGTTAGGCAAACAATCGTAAGGACACGAGTGCCTGATTGCGTATAGTGAAAATTAGTAGTTACTGACAAAATTACTAATATTTATAATAGGATATATATATTATAGGGTTGTAAAATAATTGCGCTTGTGGATTGGATGGTTTTCACTGGTACAAAGTGAACTTGATTTTTGATTTTGTTGAAAATATCACAAAATACATATTTAATATATTTCAAATATGCTATCACAACCATCTGTGCATATTATATTTTATTTTAGTTCAAAAATAAAATATTGCAGCCAAACTAAGTTCTATTGGAAGCTACACACACTACATACGTATAAGTAAAAATGATCTAACCGAAAGTTCATTTAATTCTAAGCCTGTATAATAAGGTATATTAATATACAATATGTACTACATAGTTATTCCATAAAAAATGTTTTTTTATTTTAGTTATATTTCACTCATGACGAGTATTCTCAACTGATTTCTAAAATGATAAATGTGAAATTAGTATAAAGGAGCGTTTTATTATTTAAAAAAAACTAAACACCAGAAAAATCATTATTTGATGACACTTAAATAACATTTTTTTTTAAATAAATATCTTCTTTAAATACAAATATATTTTTTAACCATGCCCACTCCCAGTGTGGATCATATGGACTCCTGGTGGAGTTTATCTCAGGTGTTTTCACGATAACTGTTTGTTACTCAGCTGCTCAACATCTCTTTTTTCTAAAGATAGTAAAAATCGAAGGGTAAGGCTAGATTAGGACAAGTGACTAGCTAATCGCTCTCGTTACGCTTCGTGCAAGAATTCAAAACATCACAAACTTCACAAACATTCTGGCCTCAAACAGAATCATAAATCGATTGATACATTCAAAAAATATATATAAAATTGTTTGTGCCGGGATTTGAACCCGTGACCTTTTCAAACAAAAACAGCGATATTTTTATCTACTTTCTAATTTTATGCACTTATTGACTGTTTTTTAAGTAATCAAAATACTTTTTTTTGAAACATTGGTTAGTGTGGTACTAAAATTGGTTTTTTGAAAATAAATCCGGTTTAAACCGGTTACCCGGTTTATTTATTTGAAAAAAACCGAAAACCGGTTAGTTTAAATGTCCGGTTAATTGGAAGCCCTACATACATATAAGGGAATTCTACGAATGCTTTTATATAAATATAGTCAAGCTCCTAAGGCAGGTGATTATTACAATAAAAAAAAACAAACCACACACATATAATCCGCATATAGGCATATAAAAAATGCTGTAACTTTTTTTGCATACTTTTTGATCTCTATATTTTTTATTACGCGGAGAAAAATAAAAAAAAGAAGTGTCATAGTTTGCCTTCGGCCGCTATTAAACTTTTTAAGCGATTCATATGCTTTTCTCTTTTTCGGTATTTCTATATGATAGCTACACAGCAGTAGCAGTTATCCTCGATCAGAATAGTAAGTATAACATTATAATACAAAATATTTTATACGCTCTACGTAAACTGAGTTTAAACAAATATATGAAAGTAAAACTCAATAAAACAGATTTTGGGAACTTGCGGCATTCTAGATTCTCATGTCCAGCTTTTGACTTGATCCTTAATTTGTATTTAAATATAATTTAATTCATTTATTGATTTGGCATTTACTTGGTAGAACTCCATTTTAATAGGGTAAAATATCAAGGTATTTCAGTTCTACAGTTTTTTAAAAAGTTAAAGGTTGATAGCTATTTCGGCTTTCGCCATCGTCAGAACTAGATAGTTCTGACGATGGCGAAAGCCGAAATAGCTATCAACCTTTAACTTTTTAAAAAACTTTAGAACTGAAATACCTTGATATTTTACCCTATTTTAATTTAATTCACATTTTTAAGTACACTGGAATCTCCTACGGTTTCGAGGTAACACGGTGGTACATTTCTTGCATGTACTTACTACTCAGTTTTATACGCAGAGATGTATTTGGAAAGAAATAATTCAGACTCTGAATGTCTCAAGTGACGAAAGCCATGTCCTACCAAATGAACGTTAACGGATTCATCTATTGTCTGATTAGTGAATACTATTTGTTACAATTTTTAAAGTATTTTTTTTTCAATAAAATTAAGATACAATAACTGATACATAATGAATTTTATTATTTGATATCCTGAACTATTTTTTATAAAATAAAATACATCGACAATTATTTGTTATTTTGCTAAACTTTTTAGACGGTATTGCGCGGAACGTATTCACCGTGTAAAAAAAGAGTTTAGTTTACGCTTTTTTTTTAAATGTTGATTTATTTGCAAACAATATGAAAAAGTTATCTACTCCAGCAGACATGGAAAAAATTTAACCATATTTTTAATACAATTTAAAAAATATATATGAATTAAAGGTCCGTTTTCACTTTATCGTAAAAACATCACGCGCCTCTGCGCAATATATTTTTGAAGACAATAAATACAAGAAAGATCCCCTTGACAATACAAAAAATTCAGAATAAGCAAACAAAAATTTGTCATCGAAACGACTTTATGGCGTCAGGGAAATAATACAAACAACACCGTTCTGAATATCCTACCTAATTCCAGTAGCATAACTTTAACTGTTTTTAAACAATCATTCGGTTGTATTATTTTGCTATATTATCATTTTCAGTAAAATATTCCACTGAAAAACGTTTTATGGCGTAATAACTCTAATGCGCGCCGTTAAATGGCATAACATGCTTCTCAGTATACTACGTTCGCGGTATTCAACGTGTTAAGGGAAAGCTCGCAGGCTCACGAACAACCAGAGCGTAAGGAGAAGACCGAAGGCCGCATTAAAAGTAAACAAAACCGCAACAATGGGTTCACGATTTTGAGCTTTACGCTCACTAAGAATACTGCATAATATACAAAAAATGACCTTCCTTTAACGGCATTTTGCATGCGAAGGAACATCGCCGAGTGTGTTATCCTTGTTTTGTTTGTATTCGGGGTAGATAATTTACGTATGTCGGTATTAACCATTTACGAGCGCAGTAGAAAAGTAAGACAGGGAAAGAAAACCAAACTGTTAAAATAATAACAGACATCACAACAAGTCTGGATTATACAAACATAAACTTTTAATACGGAACCACAATACATACAGTTTGTATATGTAAAAATGTAAGAAAATAAGTAAATATTTGTGTTCAGATAAATCATACGATGAGGAAAGTATTGAATATACAGATACTAGAAAACTCCAGCTGCAAAAAGGACTATAGATTTTTAAAAATCGTTAAGAAAATAATATCTGTGAAATGAAAGAAAAGCAAATAAATACACTATAAAACTTTTCTTTTCAAAACATGGATTTTCATCATGGAATTTGCCATTTTTAATAAGTCGGCAACACTATAAAAATACGAATAAATTTCGAAATGTATAAATTTACTATTCCAATAGTTTTGTAAGTAGGCGGCATGACACGTGCCTCGTTTGTTTGAGAAGCATTTTCAGACTAACTTTATCAAACGTTGCTTTACATAATTAAACAAGGGCATGCTAATCTCTCAGTAAATAAAAGCTTTCTTAGAATCATTTGCCAAAAGAAGCATTAAAAACGAGGTGGGTGGCTCCCTCTATAAAATGATTTTATGATGAGATCGCCCACACTAGTTATTAGTATTGCTTTTGTTTGTACATTGCCCTTTGTTTTTCATACTTCGTATTTTAATCAATGTCTGCGCTATAAATAAAAACCCCAGAAGAAAGTTAGATTGATTGTGATTCTCAAAAAAATAAAACATGTGCCATTCCAGTTACTTCTAGTAGTATCTGATTAAATATTGGAATCCAATTTCCACAAAAATCCCATCGAATCCACTGAAAAAAACAATTTATACGATAATACAAAATTAAACATTGCAATATAAACTAACTTAAATAAAAAAGTACGAAAAAATACGCTTTAAATTTCACTTTTATTATAATATAAAGAAAATGGTAATTATTACTTTAACACTAGATAATTATTCTTTAATGAGATTTTTTAATTATATTTTAGAAGTAAACAACATCTAATTTTAGTAAATTCAGTGTCATTTATTCATATTTTGTACATTTATGTGTAAATTCTTTTCAAAAGCAATTGTTTGATACACCCTATTATTTTTATTTTGTTTTGTACAAATAACACATTGTATTCTATAGCACTGTTTATATATTTTTCTTATCAGTTTATAATGCTCATTATGAGCTAAACCAGTCCTGATCTTATTAAATAAGAATAGACAAAGCATTGACAATCCACCAAGTATTGACAGTGAACACCCTAAAAATGTTTAATATTGGAAGTAATTTAAATAGTCTGCTTATTAATTACGAAAAAAAACAAATTGATAAATATCACTGAACAAATATTCAAAAGCCAAGAATTTAGTATCCCTGAAATGGTGGCGAATAATAAGGAATCTAGAATACGGGAGGAGCTAATGAAAACTTTTTCCGCTGATGAGCAACTTCATTTGGAAGAAAAGGAAGGAGTGTGACGGAGGAGTAATAAGGGGAAATGCGAGTCCGGCGGGTACTATTAACGAAATACGTTTTCGACGCCGGAGAAGACAGAGCTGGCAAAGAAAGGTAAGGCGCCGGCTATCTTGTAAACTTTTCCAAACTCAGTTATTATCGGAGATGGAGGCGTGAATCATTTATCCACTGGATCTCTACGCGGCTACTACGCCATGCGTAGAGCTGCTACAGAGGTGAGAAACGTTCAGCCGAGCACGCGCGGTTGATTATAATATATTTTTATTGCTTGGACGATACCAATTAAAAACGGACGTGTAAATAAAGAAGATTGGATATTTTTAACCTTACTAGACCAATGAAAAAATACTATTACAAAAAAATGTTTTGTTTCATTATAAAATATACTAATATACTTAAAACTAAACTGTAATCGTTTGTGTTTCAATTGCCAGTAATTAAGCCACTTGACATTGCGTTTTTTTATATGTGCCTCATACAAACGGATTATAATTCTGTATAAATTTAATGTGCCTGAAAAGGTTAAGATTAAAGTTAAACATATATTTTATAAAATAATGTTATCTTCTCTTAGTGTACCAAATTAATTCAACAAAACTTTAGCGTGATTAACACTACGAAAACTTGGCAAGACTAATCTTAATAAAGTAGTAAATTCGCATAACGTTATCCAACTAACGCTTAAAACAATGAATATTTGCTAAGAAAATGAACTTTCAACATAAGACCGGGGGTGTAAGTTTAGTTTGAGATGTCGTCGTTTTATCCTCTGGCACGACATTAAAATAGTTTGGATGGTTGACTCCGAGGCTCCGACGCTAAGAACAGTGAATGTGAACACTGAAAAGTGAACAGTAGTATTACAGTGGAAGTCAGTGTCCCTAACTGTCACCCCGGGCACATTCTTCCGTCACTCCTATAGTACTTAATGAGTTTACGCTTTAAAAAATACACGAAAGAATAGTTGCACAGGAAACACAGACTTGAAAAACAACGCTGTTGTATAGACACTTACATACCACATAATCTTAATATTATAGTATGCAGAACGTTTGGTATTTTTTAGTAATTTGCAAATCATTAAAATTTCGTTTTTTTTTTATTAATCTGTCATATTAATATATACGCACATATACATATTAACATTTTAAGTTATTGCCTGGTTAATTGATAAGCTGGTAAAACTCGTATTTTACCAGCTTATCTACTGGATAATTGTAAGTTGTAGTACTACCGGGTTAAATAAAATTATTTACCATTTATATTATTGTATCTTTTGCCAAATGCCAATGCATTAAATGACATACATATATTTAGAAAACAACGTTGTATATGATATTAAATTAAAATATAGTTTAAAACAACTTAAATGAAAGTGATATTTGTAATTTATTTATATTGGTTAATGGTGGGAAACGTGAAGAAAATTTAAATGCATTTGACATTTTGTATCGTTAACGCTGATATTTCAAAATTAATTTAGTTATAGCCATTGGGAAATTAGTCTGTCATCCGCGAATCGTACAATTTAAGTTGACTGACTTAACTAATTCGTTTTAACCGAAACATTTCTTTGACACGAAAACAAATGGTTCAGTGTTCAATTTTATAAGATTCTCCGTGAGACATTTGTTTTCGCACTCTGCTCACTATTGATAAATGAGTGTGAAATTGGGAATTCTAGTGACTCACGACGATTCTAAAATTATCATAAAGGCGAACGAGTGACTTGTATACTAAAAATGTAATGTCGGTTAAATCACTTCGTTCTGGAATGAAATATGTAAATTAGTATATTAATTCAATACAAAACCTTTATTGATACACGCTTAAAACGATTCCAGCCTTTAAATCCATAACAAATAATAAGTTGCCTCGTTGGAACCTAACTTGCTTAATCTCAAGACCAGGGCCGGCTGAGCATAAACGACGCAGCAGCTCTCGTTAATATGCATCGTGTGCGACCGCAGCACTGGGCTGGGATATCGTATTATTCTCAAAGTTGTGGCATGAATCATCCGCGGCGTGCGCCTCGCAGAGTTATGGTCCAAGTTACTTTTCGAGCGTAACCGGAAAAACCTCGTACTCCTAATTCTAAAATATCATATATTATTCGATAAAATATATAAAGATACATTTACCCCACCGTATGTAAATATACGTGTACAGTTTTCGACGCGAAACGTCAAATATAATTGAAAAATAACGTACACATATATATTTTTTTAACTTTAATAAATAAATGATATAAGGCATTCATGAATGTTAAAAAATAAGGAACTTTACGTTACTTTTGGTGTGAAAAATATGATTTGTTTCGCATGAACCAAGATAAATGAGTAGCAAATTAAATAATTTGTAATCAAGCCGCGTGACATTTATTGAAAGACAGTTAAAAATATGAACTATTTATCGAATGAATATTTTCGGCCGCTAGGTGGGAATTTAACACTTGCGATCAAGTAGGCCTGAGTTCAACTCCCGGCACGGTTAAAATCAAATTAATATTTAAGACAAAGTGTGTCATTTTTCTTTGAGTGGAAAAAAATCATTAAGTTTGCCACGTATGATTTTCCAATTTCAAAAGATGTGTCATTATTAACACTTTATTTTTTTTTTTAATATATAGATTTAACGCTATTTATTTTGAAGAACTTCATGATATTTAAGCAAAGTATAACGTTGAAGGTAATTTCGGAATAACACGTCAGAACTATTTATAAAGTTTTGATTACTTATATTCTTTTGGAACTGATAATTTACTATTTGTAATATGACGAATTATTAAATATTGTTATTTAAGTATTGTGACATTTAACGAAATATAAAAAACGTTGGTAATGGTAAAAAATGATAAAATTTATATTTATATTGAAATTATCGAAACATAAAGTTAGAAAATACTTGAACATTGTTTAAAATAAGTGTGGTATTAAAATAAATACTCTTGTCTGCGGTTACGCGGTTTTTCTGTTCCTAAGTATGGTTGATGCGAGGAATACGACACGCTGGTGTGTGGCAAATGGCAGCTACCAAACGGCGGGCGCGACGGGTAGCCACTGAGTACACCCCTGTGTCCCTTATCCGTTTACCATTCGAATAAAAATATTTAATATTAAATCTGAATTTTTATCTTGTGATAATTTGTACACATTATCTAGATCCGTTGCTTTTATATGTGATTGTGTATGTTTACTAATATATATTGCTGTGTTTATTAATGAAACCAAATACTTTATGAAATAAACAATATTATTACTATATTAGTGTTGTCATACAGATACAGTTAAAAGAATGGTCGAATATTTTAAAAATATGAATAAATAAGTAATAAAATGAATTATTTTTTCGACAAGATGCCGTCATTGATGTCAAATTAAATTTCTTGTAAGACATACTAAAAAAATAGGTACGAATTAATAAATGTGTATTTTAAAGACAAACCTAAACTATGCCATCCTTAAATTTCAACTTGTTAAAAACTTTACGATCAAGTAAGAAAATGATTCTTAAATAAGCAAAAAAACGAAATATTCATACATTCTTTATTATTTTTTAATGAATCGCTGACACGGCGTTTTTGCTTTTCCAAAGCGTAGAACCATTCTACCAAGGATGAGGCCGTTGTAGATAGATTAAACAATTTTCCAGGGTATTGCTTTGGGTTTCCGTATATTCTGCGTGGACATGAGTGAGTTCAAACGAGTACTATTTTTTTATGCATTGATGTATATATATTTTTTTTTAATTAAAAAAAAAAATTGACATTACAGCTTACGCCAATGCGTCAAATATTTTTTAAGTTTTAAAGTTGAAAGATCATATGAGATATACTCGATGAGAATTTTTTGTAAGTCACTTGAGATTAACTCAAGGAGAATTGACGTCACAACCACCCATGTCTTAGATCTCAATTGAAAAATTGAAAAATTGAAAAAATCCAATTTGACAATGTGACATTACCGGGAATCGAACCCGGACCCCCCTGATCGGTAGAGTAAGCTCTAACCAACTAAACCACAGCGGGCGAATACGTACTCGAAACATACTCAGTTCACATTCTTGGCAATTTTCGATGTTAATTATTTTATTTAAATCTTTTTTCATATTAGAAAAGCTTAAAATTTCACATTTTATATTATAAAAAAATCTATAATAACAAAGCTTAAATGTTTGAAACATCAATGAAATACCAAATTTCAAATTTCGTTTGACTTGTTTTCACGTTTCAAATAGTATTTGAATTTTTTGCGGAGAATATTTTACATATTTTTAGTTTATATATGTTTGAAAATATATTTAACAGAATAATAAAATACGTCGCAAAACACTCTATTAAAAACTATCCGCGAAAATAGAATGACTAAAAAATGATTTTTAAATATCAATAAGTATTATTTATGAAAGCATCGTAGCCTACATTTTACATTGATTATATTATTGTCAAAATATATGTAAGGTCTAATATTTATTTAAACTAAAAAGAAATATATATTTATGACGTTACTGAAGCACTCTACCCAGGGTCTACGCAGCTAAACATCAGAATTTAGAACACAGTAATGTTGTTTGTTGAGACAGGGGATTCCATAACTATATATAACTAACGAAGAAAGTTAAATTGATTTTTTTATGTTAAACGATTACATTAATAAAAACACAATTTTCCTTTGTACTTCATTCCATTTTTTTTAATTAGGTCAGGACCGGATTCGCTCATTGCGAGCATTGTCAACTGATAAGAAAGATATAAAAACAGTGTTATTTATACAAATTTAATTTAAAATAAAAGGTGTAAGCAACTATTAACAATGAAAAGAATTTACAAATTACATTATAATAACACAAAATTAAAATGCTTAACACCTATAACATACAATAAAAAATCATCAAAGACTTATAATTATAAGTGGCAAATGATGTCAAAGTGGAATGAAGTACAAAGGAATAATGTGTTTTTATTACTATAATGCCTTTCCACCGATTCGCCCCTTTTGACCAGTCTTCAGACTATTTATCAGATTATTTATTCATAAAATAAATATTTATTTTAATTGTCAACTTATTAAGCACAAAATTAAGGATAAAGTGTTTTAAAGACGTACGCAGAAGGCTCAATATAAACAAAAACACTGGCAATATAAAAATTGCAAGCTATCTATCTAAAAATAAAAAATATTTTTTTTTACAAAGTTACCGTCGGACTTATAATCCATAACTTTATTTTTCCAAAGATTGTACTACAAATTTTGTCGCGTGTTTTGTGAAGCATCTTTAGACTTGGTTTAAGTTTTTATATTGAAAATTTATTTCTACAAAGTTTTCACTGAAAATATGAAAATAGCTGGGAGTTATAATTTCAAAGATTCAACCCATGGAGGTTATCTTAATAATAAGATAAGCATGATTTAAACAATGGCGTGAAGTTGAAATAGCTATAAAATATTGGCTCGTATTTAAACGGTCAGAATTTTAATTCAGTTTCGGTCAGAATTTTTAATACATCGGTCAGAATTTATATTACACTGGTCAGAATTTATATTAAATGGTCATAATGTATCGGTCAGAATTACAGAGGGCAGAATAAATAATTTATGGTCAGAATTTATATTAAGTGGTCAGAATAA
Source organism: Himalopsyche anomala (assembly GCA_031772345.1). Lineage (NCBI taxonomy): Eukaryota > Metazoa > Arthropoda > Insecta > Trichoptera > Rhyacophilidae > Himalopsyche > Himalopsyche anomala. Next base: position 6,579,982 of record CM062824.1, on the reverse strand, counting down.
ATATTAAATGGTCAGAATTTATATTAAATGGTCAGAATATAAATGGGATCGGTCAGAATTTAAATGGAATCGGTCATATTTATTTTGACAGATGGTCTGATTTTTTTTGATGATATGATGTCATCGTATTGCGTTGCTATTGGTGCAAAGTGAAGTTGCTTACGGCAAATCGTCCAATAGGCGTTTGGACGAGCGTTGCTACTAGCGCCACGGTCATTGAATGAATCACTATTATTGCGCGCCCAAAGGAAGAATTGACAGTTTTCATAGACTCATCCAGGCATTTGTATGTTTCGTGTCAAAAAATGTTTTTATTTAAAAAAATGTTCACGGTCTTTCCGCCTAACCGATATTCTTTTGGTTATTAAATAATTTTAAATAATCTAAAAGTTGCAACTATTTTTTATTATTTGTACAATTCGATACATTGTGATCTGCTTTGAAGAAAGTAAAGGAAAGGATAATATTTTTGGAAATAACATTTAGATAAAGAATTGCTATGGTACATTTCATAGCGACTGTGGAAAGGAAAAAGGACGTAACCCTCAATTTTCCAAAACAGCTTTTTTTTCGATAATCACAATGTATACAACTTGACACACATTCTATCAAAAGGATGGAAGCTGAAAATGCCGAATTAGTATCTAAATTTAACTTTTAAGTTTGAAAAAGATGACCTTGTAAAAACATTAAAACGAAGAAAAAATACTGAAATAAAGGTTTTTCCTAGATAATTTCTTAATTAATATTAGATTATGTCAATTAAACACCAGTTTAGAAGTCTCCGTGCACTTCAAGGTTGTGTATTTTATATAAACAAACCGAGTGGTATGTAATCAGATGATGCGTTATTTGTAATAATAATGACTCATTATAAGAGTCTGCTTTTCCACACATAACATGAATGTTGAAAAAAAAGGATTATTAATTTCATTTTTTTTTTATTCTGACCGAAATATTTATAAAATTTGACCGTACAATAGATTTTATTCTGACCGTATATTAATTTTATTCTGACCGTATATTAATTTTATTCTGACCGTTTATTAATTTTATTCTGACCGTTTATTATTTTTATTCTGACCGTTAGTATTTTTATTCTGACCGTTAACATTTTTATTCTGACCAAAAATTGAATTTTATTATGACCAAAAGTTGATTTAAATTCTGACCAGAAATTGATTTAAATTCTGACCATTTATTTTGTTGCCTTAAATATTTTCTGTAATTCGTTTAGAGCTAACATAATACATGTTACCCTTTCATAAGTATTGGCCAATTCAATAAATAAAATGACATTTCATAGGTTTCTTTGGTAAATTTATTAAATGGCTTGCTTTTTGGATTCTCATTGACAAAGACTCGTCATTGGATCTATCATAAGAATAATTAAGTAATTCGAGTAGGTCCCCTTCACGCACTAACTCCTTTATTACGTAAAATAAGCATTAAAAAAAACATAACGAAATCGATTCATTCCTTTAATTAATTAACGTAAAAGATTATAAGCATCCATTCAGATTTCGTGAAATATGAAATGTCCACGATTGCAATGCAAATTAATTACACAGTCAAAAACTTTTTAATTGAAAAGTTATATTAATTACTTCAATTATGTTAATATATTTGCAAATCGGTGGGTTAGGAAATTTCATTCACCTTCAACTAGGATAAGTTTGTTTTATAGAGGCTGAGAAACTTCTTGAGTTCCTAGTAGACACAAGCTATTTGACTTAATGCCTTTGGATCTACAATGCATCTGAGTCAAATAATCCGGTAATGCAGTTTACTGTTGGTCTTACTAAGTGTTAGCCACTATGCAGCGTGGCTATCTACAAGCGATCTACAAATACTATGCATTTTGCATTCAGCATACGGTTTTGGTTATATTAGAAAGTTAGGCGGATCAAATTCGACTTGCAAGTCAACACAATTCAAGAGGAGCATAGGAAATTGCTGAGATTATCACGATCTTGCACTCAGTTTAACATACTTACGTCAGAGTTTTTAAACATTGCTTAGGGTACTCAACATTGGTTCCGCCACTATCATCCGCTTCGACCTCATACAATAAATATATAGTTTTTAGAAACAGTCTTAATAGAAATGACTTTTCATATGTCCACTGTCAATTCTTGGTAAAAAGGCATCATATTAAAAAAAAAAATAACACTGTACTAATCTGTACATTTATTTTGCTATAGCACTAATAATTATAGATATTAAATTGAAAGTATATTGTAAGAACTTCTCATTTGCTAATTGTGATAATGATCATTTAAAAATCACCTTTGACCTCATATGGTTTTATTTTCGATTGCAAATGATTGGTGCTTATTCGTAAGAAGTCCTTAACATTTAAATTTATGATAATTCAATGCCATTCGTGTATAACTTGTATCATTATTTGTAATAAAATAATATTTATTTTACCAATTGTTTGTCACACTTTGTTTTGTATAAATGTGTTTTATATTTCATTAGTTGATAATGCTTGCGATAAGCGAAACCTGTTAATCTTAATAAATAATGTGTGCACAAATCATTTTAATTTATTTTGAATCGATCATTCAATTCTAAACATGTGTAATGAATAATAGAATTAGCTCTGCAATGGTTTATGTAGATTTCCTATCAAAGTAAAAAGACAAAATCCACATTTATTTTATTAATTCTAAGTTGACAAGAAACAATAATCTTACGATTAGGGATTCTGAGTCGAGACGTCCCGGGACTTTGTAGTTAAATGTCCCAGGACTTAAGACAGCCAAATTTTACATTTTAATTTTGAAAAAACCATTCTAACAAAATAAAATTGGATGCAAGCAATCGCTAATGTGACCTAAAAAGTTAATTTTGATTTAAAATAAATTTAAATTGGTGTCTATCCTCGAGATCAGTTTTGAAAAAAATGCATTATATTCAGGCTACGGATTAAAGGCCGGGGTTTTAACAAAATTAAGTATGCATATATAAAAGGGACCTTATGAAAGAAACAGCTGTTTAGATTTATAATTGTAGAAGTTTCAAATCAACATATATTTATATATTGTAATACGAAACAACCATTTTCTATGGGTAGAGACGTGCAGAAATACAAAAAAACTTAGACACGTGTTCGCTTAACTCAATAGTTCAACAATTTGAAACTTGGGATTCACAGAATTCCAAGAAATAATGAAGCCGATAGTTATTTCTAGAAAATTATGTCATAAATCAAGGCGGATTATAAATCTTTTATTATCAACAGTTCAGCTGGGACTAATTGTTTTTCGAAAAGAATACAAGAAAGATCAATGTTTTGGAAAAACAATGTTGCAACAACGTTTATTACAAAAATAAGAAATCGGCTGTCTGATTCGTCATTAAATTCATTATTATTTTTAAAATCATATTTTGATAAGCAAAAATAAAATATTAACTTTTGTGTAAATAATACATACTATGTATGATTTGAGGTTCTGATTTTATTATTCAATTAATTTAATATTTTCAATATTAATAAATAAATGTGTTCAAAAGATGTATTTATTTTAACTAACGCATACTTTCGGCGGCCTTTTAAAGTACGTACGAAAAAAATATACGTTTAACTGCGTAAAAAACGCTCAAAAAAAAAATTTAATTGAAACAAAATATTAAAAAACGTTTAGGAGAAAGATATCTCCATTTATGTTATTAGAAATTTGTTTAAATCAATTTATATTCGTATAAAAAATATAACTGTACCAAAAACAAATCAAAAAATATTATAATTAAATGTTCATACCTGATTATTTTTTTATATTGACTATTTTTCAGCTGTATTGTGATTTGTGAAGTAACGGTCATAATTTTACCCAATTCATTGTTATTTTTTCAATACATGTATCGTTACATCCCTTTTTAGTACATACATACAAATATTTAATTTTAATAAATTTATAATTTTATTGAAGGGGAAATAAAAGTCCCAAGTCCCGGGAAGTCCCGGGACTTTAACTTTATCACGTCTCGAGTCCCGGGACTTTGAAAAACCCGAGACTTCAGAATCCCTACTTACGATAGAGTGAGACAAAACACTTGTCACACCAATGGATGAATTCGATAAGTCCACCTTCTATAGCAGGCACGGGAAAACCGTGGCCCGCGAGCAATATTATATTTTTGAAAAAGATTCATGCTTTTATCTTTTAACGATTTTTGAAATAAAGATTGAAAATATATAAAATAATCTTTATTTTTGGATCAACCGATATATAACCGATCGATTATACCGATATATATATATAACCGATATAAATGTGAAAAAACATTTACAAGCAGTATTAAGAATTACAACTTCAAAACTAACACCAGGATTTTTTAAAAATGTTAAAAGACGTAAAACAGTTCCATTTCTCTCATAAGATTGTTTTATTCATGATAATAAATAGTGTACATATAAAAAATGTATTTTACTTGCGGCCTGCGGCTCATTTTGATTTCCTGATTTTGGCCTTCATCCGAAAAGTTTGCCCCCCCTCCTGGTCTATAGTATAGCCGCTATACAATATTACTCGGGTATGTAAATATAATAAAAGAAAATTATTCAAAGTTTAACCTAACTAGAAATTAAAACGTATAATTTGACATAGTTTCTTTATGAATCCATACTACATACTGTTTATCATCAGAAAATACAAATACACAACTTTGTATGATACGACTTTAGTAAAAACGTACACAGTTAAAAAATAAATAATTTACAGTATAGTATCTTATATCATAAATTTATTCACCATATATAATAGTTCATTTACTGGCTGCTTTTTAATGCTGAAAATATACAAAAATGTACAAATCATTGCACAATTATTGTGTATACTAGGATGGGAATGACAAACCTTTTTTATATGTGCCAAAAATCAGTTATAGTAAAAATCAAAATATCACTTCACGCTATATGGTTTATTGAAAGTATAATGTAATGTAAAAAATGACTAAATGATTTTGAATGAACAACTTATTGGGAGATTTGTTGTTATTTCTCTAATGACAATTTATCAACTTGAGGTTAATTATTAGTGGATTTTAGTTATATACACACTGCAGATAAATCTTTATTACATCAATTTCTTTAACTAAATAATTAGCTTATTTGTTCGACGATTTTAGTTACTACAGTAAAAAATCTTTGTTTGCACATTTTTTGTACAACATTCAAACATGCCATCATAAGTTCTCCACGTGTTATGGGTTTACCATCTCTGCACTAGGATATATATTATTTCTCTGTAACAGTTGGTGGTTTCAACTTTATTCCATACATTTTGTTTTCCTAATTATTATTACGATTTTGTACGGCAGGCTGAAGCTTTGAAAGTTTTCCTGCATCCGAGTACAAAACGCGAAGCTCGATGTTTGCAGCACACACAATAAAGCGACGGCTAACGATAATAAATCGAGCATTATGGGGCAACACAGCCGGCGATGTAATATGATTAGAGAGCGTGCAAACTCGAACAAATTTGCGATGATTAGTGCAATAAACGCGGCCATAATCTCACTCGATAATTTATGTGGTCGAAATCAACCGGATTATTCTCGCTTGTGTATGAAAACAATGGGCCTTAATGGGAAACACGGTCGTCAAAATCTGTTCGACATAGATTGCTTTTATGATACGTCAAATCAACGACCTGCTGCAGAAAAAAAAAACAGCAATCTAGGGTTAAAAATAAAACCCATAAAGAAAGCATTATAATAATTTTTATATTAGCACCTATAAGTATATGTTGGGCAAGTCAGGGCTGTGATGTCGTTAAAAATAAAGCGACTCCGACCCTTAATTAAAACACCACTCCGATTCTGACTCCTACCCTGAATTCGGCTTAAAACAATAATGAAAAAAAAAATCTCCCTTGAAAGGGTATTTAATTTGTTCAATCAGTACATACGTCGTACAGCCATTATTTCAACAATCAATACGATGCAAAGTAAAAAAAAAACTATTTTATTTGACTTACGAATACTGTATGTACTTAAGGATTACAATTTCCTAGGTGAACAGGGGGGGCTTGAATTCCTCATATCAGTATTCTTTATCACGGTAAAAAATGAGAATTTTTCCCCGATTTTTTATAATCTTACAAAAATACTTTTAATTGCATTATAATTTATAAAAGATTCGGACCTCTTATGTATTTTAAGCTTAGTATTATGCAGTGGCGCCATTTGACTCCTATACCAACTTCACAGCCATGGTAAGAAGTGAGGGATCTACAGCTATTCATAAAGTGCATAAACATACTCGATTTGGCACTCGACCTCAGTGCTATCTCCGTATGAGATGGGTAGACGGCATGCAGAGAGAAATGTATATAGAGATTACAGTGTCTAATTGGAGACAGTCGGTACGTAAAAGACATGCACGGAGGATGTCTGTACAGTTAGTCATCGAGCTAAATGGACTATTGATCCAGTAAAACAAAATAAAACACTATTTCAAATTCAAATCATATTTTAAATAGCATTTTCAATGGTTTCGTTTTTCAGCGCTTTCCCATAGCGGTTTATTATAATTACCTTTGCTCTTATTTTAATAATATCTGCTATCATTAATCTACCAACGGATGTGGACATATTTCTTCTGACATTATTTGACTAGATACTCTGAAATAAAATTATTATAACGAAATCATTATTCCCCAAATTATTTGGTGACTTTTATGTTCATTAATACTTGAATCGAGTTACAAAAAACATTCTGGACGATTTTTTAAGAGAATGATCTGTGATCGCTTTATTTTTCTTTAGCTTAAATTCTATCTAGTGAGGTGGTTGGAGTTTCAAATTCCATTATATTTAGCGAGGAAATAATTTTGAAAATTTGGAGCATTTGCAATTTTTTTTTGAGAATCGAGTTTCAATAAAAAAATATATAAAATGTTTATACACGTTATCTGCATACAAGTAAAAAGGATAAATCGCATTTGCTAATACATATTAAAACAATGGAAAAATAAAAAAAAACAATTTGAACGATTTTAAATATTGAAATTCCACCAAGCACTTTAAGTCGAAATTTTAAATTAATAAATGTCATATTAGGTTAGGTTAAGTTGTTAAAAACTTGAAAAAGTTTCCAGAGTGCTTTTTTCAACTCGATTATTCACTTCTTTGATACTATTAGGTAATGGAATTTGCCCAGCAAGAATCTTTCATTAAAAAAATGACAGCTATCAATCGCAGTCTTAAAGAAATCTACAATATTTTATATATGACTAGAAATACTATTACACTCAATTTTGGATGTCAAATCATGGAGATATCGGATACAAATTTAATGCAAATAAGACTTCGATCAAAGTAAAAAAACAATTAAATTTGCAGAATCAAAACTATGTGCCTATTTCAAACGTTAAAAAAGCAAACCGGCTTTACAATTGAAACGACAATACTATTTCAAACGGAAATCAAATTCATCGGGCGAAACTCAATTTTGCGCTATTTGCATTGAACCAAATACAGATTATACGATATTTGTTCAGAATTTTGGTTGAATCAAACTGGTTTCCATTGTTGTATATAAATGATTTTCTAAATTTGTAAACAGAACTATTGTAATTTTATATTGATGTATGTGTTTCTTTAGAATAAGATGCTTTTTCTTTAGAATAAGCCATTTTCACGAAGGAATAAAACGACTATCATTCAATAAAAATGCACAAAAAAAGTAAAAAACCATCTAAGTTAAATGTATTAATGTAAATATATTTAATTATTTTACTTCCATACAAAACGGCGGTAGGAAAAACATGTATATTTTAAATATGCAAAAAATGCGAATACTTTTGAAATATAAAGGTTTATTGGAAGCGAATTGAAAGAATTCGAACGTCATATAAACGATCGCTATATTCTTTGAAGACATTTTATGAGAAACTTTATTATATGATAACATTGTATGAAAACATATGTACCATTAACAAAGCACATGGTAGATATTTGAAACGACGACAAAACACTTACATTTTAAAGCCATAAACAAGAGTAGAATGAGTATTAAAATAATGCAGCATTAAATAAAGATTTCTCTCAGAAAGTAAATAAAAATACGACAGTCTACATAAGTTAAAGACATGCCTTTTATGACTTCAGCGGTGTACGGGTTTTAGTACTGAGAAATAAAATTGATTTGTTTCCGCAAGTGCACTACGATAACCGTAAGTTCAACCACATATGTGGATTTTATTTCAATGCACACAACCTGTTGGCTTAGCTTGTGCAATGATAACAAAATTGTATTTTGAAATAAAGACAAATTCATTCATACATATATTAGCACATTCAAATTAAGCTACAAAGATATGACGCAAGGCTATATAAATTTATAAAATAATTATGTCACTTCTCTTTAAGTTTTTTTTTCACATAAGCATTCGTGGAAAATACATATAATTGATGAAAATGTGGCAATTGAATTTTTTGTTTATATAAAGGCAGCAAGTGTGTGTACCTTATTGCCAAAATGCTATTTATACAGCTCGGATAAAAACGATTCGATAATTTACGACGCGATAAACTCCCGCGATAGCAAAAAAATAACGCCGATCGCTTTAAAATTATGAACCGCAAATCTAATAGGAGTACATAATATCCGGGAAGGGCGTGCGAGGAAACGATGTCAACATAATAACAGGGGAACCAAGTAAGCCGCCTTAATCCATCCGCCCTACGAGGCAGCACGTCTTGGGTCGCGTTTTTTTCCCGCCGTACTTCGGAGCCCGACCGCCCGCCCACGTTTGTCATCTACTCAGAACAATTGCGGTTATTTAAAACAGAGATTATAAAACTTACCCGGATCAGGTCAAAAGAAATTGTAAAGTTCAAAGCAATATTACATATCTCCCTAAGTATTTTTTAGTTCGTTGGGTTGAAAATAACTTTATTGAAAATATTCCATAAATCCATGTCGTGTACCAAAGCAGAATAATATTAAGTGGTGGAAAGAAGTCTGGCTTTGGGTTTGTTCTATGATGTTTATCTCTTAACAAATGTAATTGTACGAAACTGTTTCTCTACTGTTTGTTACTTAGTTGCTTATTGCTTAACCCTCTTTTTCGAAGAGTGCAACGATAAAAGGATAGACTAGGACAGGGGTGGGGAACCTTTCATTATCTAAAGGCCGCATTCATGTTGCTGATTCGACATAAGGCCGCAGTTAACATTGACTATAAAATCTTTGGTCGGAAACAGGAATTTACGGTCAGAATATGTCAGGAATATACATAAATTTACAGAATTACAGAATTGGTCAGAAGGCCGCACTAGAGTAGCCAAAAGCCGGCAGGTTCCCCACGCCTGGAATAAGACATAACTAGTGACCATTACTACGCCACGGTTTTAGAATTAGATTGATGAATGGGCGAAAATAAGGACATTACAAATATCCATATTTTCAAACACAAACCTGCAAAACGAGTACACCATAAAACATGTATGTTTTAATTCCATGTTTCTACTGTGATCATGACGGGTTTCAGGCAGCGCGAGCACTTTTATCTGATCGAGTGTTCGCGAAGAGCAAAACCGATCACGATCATTTTTAAAGTTTTGAAAGAAGTTGGTATTTTTAGAAATAATTGACAGTGTTAACTAAAGTCATAGAAGTTTTTCTCCTTTGCTTGCTAGTATTTGAGTCCATGAACACAGCAGCCGAAGCCAACGAGCACTGAGCTACAGACCAAGCATTTATAAGCATAGTCCGCTCCAAAAGTGGAGCTTATGGAATCGAAATGGAGGTATCTCAACAGAACTGTTTGTTACTCAGTCTCTTAACCTCTCTTTTCCAAAGAGAGAAGTGGAGATAGAAGGATATGACTAAGACAGGACACACAATGTCCAGATATTGAAGAACCGGAAAGGTGCGAGGGAATTTTTACATATCACAAACACCCATGCCTTCGATAATTTAATAACAAAATTGTCGCCCACTGTGGTATAGTTGGTTAGAGCTTAGCTCTACAGATCAGGCTGGTCCGGATTTAAGTCCTGGTAAGATCAATGTCAAATTTAGTTTTATCTGTAATTTAAATTTGAGGTCGATTTCATAGATCACACGAGATTTAAAAAAAAAAAAATTACCGCATTGCCTGTAATGCCAAATAAATACTTATCCTACTTAAAAATGTGGCGAGAATCCCATTTGTTAATGTGAATACATTTTTATTTTTTGGATTAATTGTTGATAAAAAACAGACAAATAAAAAAAACAGTCCACAGTGATGAGGTAACATTATATATATAATACATGGTAGTAATTTAGCCGATAACGATTTCAACGATTTCAAATGACCGAGTTTGTTAAATGTTTACTTTTGATTACTATGCGGTCTTTTAAAAATCATCTGAATGATAAAAAAAGATCCACAACACAGTGGTTAAGCAACGTTAATAAAATTTTGATAATATTTGATGAACGGTAAAAACTTTGCTGTTCTTATAACCTGTAGAAGTGATAAATCGTTATATTGAAATGTTCATAAAAAAAATGAGCAACGAATTAAATACTTATCAGTTAAATTTGTTCAATGTTTTTCATTGTGTTTCTAGGTTTTCTTTTGAAAACATTTAGAAGAATTTATAAGAATGCTCACGCAAAAGAAGACGCATTATATTTATTGCGATACTAAAATAAATTGTCAAAGCTGCAAAGCTTGAAGTGCCCTGTGATTTAAAACATTTTAGATGTATGGTTGTAATTTGTCATGCGGACAAAGGTCCATGTTTTGTGCGAGTCCTCGACTCATGTATAAATAATTTTACGTAGTTAATTATTATTCAGAGCTGTTGTCAAAAAAATAATGGCCGCCAGAAAAAGTATCCGAAAATTTCCGAAATAACATTTTCATTAGTGTGTGTGACTTTGTGTTATTAAAAAACAGTTTTCTTACTGGTAATATTATAAAATTGCGTGTTTTCATTTTGAGTTGGGAAAAGTTTAAGAAAGAAAAGCACAATTGTTATGAAAATTTACCGTTATTTTTATTTTGATTGGTATGCAGACATTTAAGCCGAAAGTAATATGGTCACAAAAGATGGTGTATTTTTCAACGATGATTTATAAATTGTACAATTTATATTATTAAGTATTTACTGGTTCTTATTCTAGAAACTTATTCCTTTGCTAACCTTACAAAACATTAGCTCCCGTAGAGACAGTAGTGTACTCACTTTAATGCCCGATTGAACAATTGATATTAATTTAGTTTGATCTTGAAAATATAATATTGTATCCCAAAAATGAGTAGCTAAGTAATCGGGAAAAAGACACTACACCTGACTACAGACTCACAAAATACAAGCTATTCACAATATGTTATCATAAGAAAGTTGTTCGTCCGGAGTCGACATAGTAACAATACAACAACGAACAACGCGTACTTAGGGCTTCCAATTAACCGGAGATATAAACTAACCGGTTTTCGGTTTATTTTTACAAAATAAACCGGTTAACCGGTTTAAACCGAAATCTTTCATTTACATACATATATATCAGTCATTGCTGAAAAATGCAAAAATCATACAAACTATTTTTGCTTTTTCTATAGGTAAAAATGAAAATAGCAATGGTCGGCAATAAAATTACAAAATATCTGCAATAAAATTACAAAAAAAATATTTATTTAAAAAATATTTTCATATGAAAAGTATAAAAAATCTTATTAAGGGTAAAAAAATAATGAATTCAAAACAATTCTCGCATAAAAGTAAAATTGTACAACTTAAATGAACTCCCACAAAGTTACCTTCGAATCCATTATAAATACAAAAAAAAAACACTTATCAAACGTATCAAATATAATTTATATTCATAAATAAAATGATATAATAAAATGCTATGAATAATAATTGAATTAAAACATAATGTTTCTATATGTGATATGACTTATATTTACAAAATTTAAATACAAAACAAGGTGACTATTATTAAAAAAAATGAATAACATTATTGAAAAAAAACATTTTATGCAAGTTCTCCGTAATGACTGACCGTAATGAGGACACAACTGTCAAAACTAATTTACTCCATTTTTACTACTTTTATGAGAAAATAAATATAAAACAAAAATAATGAAGATTAATTAAAAACCTTAAAAAAATAACAATATTTTAATTTCAAATTCGTCAATCTGTGGACAAAAACAAAAAATAATTGAAAACTTTTGACATATAAATATAATTTAAGATTTCGACTGAAGGTGCTTGGTGGAATTTCAATATTAAATTTGAATCGTTCAAATTATGTACACTCCCACAGTTCAAGTTCATCCGTGCGCTTGAACGCCTGAAGATGCCGAAAGGCGAAACCCGGGTCGTTAGTGACAAAATCTGTGGGAGTGTACATAATTTGAACGATTCAAACATATACATATGTATGTATTAGCAAACCATGCAGATATATTATGTACTTTTATACACAAATTGCCATTGATAGAAAAATGCAAAACTATTGAAACACAAACAATATAAAGATGATTATTTTAATATTATAATAAACATAAATACTATTTTATTGTATTATTTATGTATTAATGATGATATTATTCACATTTACAAAATTAATTAAAATACTAAACATGGTAACGTATAACATTAACTTATGTTTTTTTTCACATTAATATAAAAGAAAACATTTCATGCATTTTTGGTATATTTATTATTTTAAAAGTAGTAGTACTTTAAAAAAATTAACAACTAATAAAATCAAAATAATTGTTAAAATTTTGTTTTTATTTCATGATATAATCCATCTGTTTATCTTGTATTGCTTGAAAACAGGTCAAATACTTTTTCGTTGAATTTAAGTATTTTGCTCATAATATTTATCTCTATCTATATATAACATTGACAAAGCTACCAATTTTTCCTAATTCATTGTATTTCGTACAGAAGTTTTTACTATTTGTATTGTTGAAAAAAACATTGTGATCGGAACAAGTCGATGGGCATTGTAATAATAATAACCTAATTTGGTTGTTTCTTCAAAAACATCGCATCATTTACTTAGCAAAGCAGTGTATATTAGAGAATATGCGTGCTACCACTGTTAATACATACATAAGGTTTGCAGATTTTTTTGTCCAACTTCCGCCCTTCTTCAAGATGTTTACAAAATGAAAACAATGAATGCACCGCAATAAAATGTGATTTATTGTGAATGTATGTTCGTAATTCTCAGTTGAACAGAAGAAAAGAAAAACATGAATAGCTTTACACATTGTGTTAATATACTTTTCGAAAGTTTTAAAGTAAGTGTTTGATTGCCTAAATGACATCCGTTTTTTTCCACAAATTTCTCGAAACAAGTTTTACTAGCGTAAGAGGGTTCAGTAAAACCTTTCGATGAAGTAATTAAATAAAAATAAAGTAGTGACTCAATATATTAATATAGTATCTTTGAAATAATTATTAGAAAAGCAACAATTTTTATTTTTTTAATAGTAATTGATTAAAATGAAAATTATTAAGAATAATATTCCAATAGGCAAAATCCATCTAAAAACAGGCATACATGTAATTGAAAACAAATAAATTGGAGATTAATGATTGCGTATTTTTATAATGATACACATGCTATCCTTGTTCGCCATTCATTTAAGATTAATACGGATGTCTTCTCAATGTTTTCAGTTAAGTCATATTTGTCATAGTGTAACAAGGGCCGAATTTATTACAGACAGTTAAGATACATTTCGTCGTTTGATAAAGTTAATTTTCTTCCTGAAAAGACATTTATGTCTATAATTTGAATACCTACGTGACAATTGATATTATTTAGCAATGTGTAAATGCATATTTCCTCTTTAAAATATGCGCTGAATTTAGTGCGAAATACTATTTTTTTTCAAAAAAAATCAATACACTTATAAATATAGAATTTATGAAAACGCGGTTAACCGCGGGAAATAAACCGGTTTTCGGTTTTTTTCAAAACAGGCGAAAAACCGGGTAACCGGTTTCGGTTTAAACCGGTTTGGAAGCCCTACCGGCGTACTATTATTTTAAATATATAGTATTATATTTGTCCTATTTTCCGTAGTCAGTTAAAAATAAACGATTGACTACGTAAAAATATCAACGAAAGCATATTTATACATTAAGAAAAACACAATATTTCATTATACTTATTTCCACTTTTTTATATCGGAAAAACAGAAAAAGAATCTTAAAATTAGACTTTCGGAACACATGGCCGCTTTTAGATTGAAAAAGGATACGTCGACATTCGCCAATCACTTGATGTCAGAGAACCACGTGTTCAATGAGAATGAAGGGATTAAAATTCTACACCCAAACACACATGGGCTTAAGTTTTTTTTCGAGGAAATTTTAGAAATAAATAGGGCACAGTTAAATAGTTTACCAATTTTGAATTTGCAGGTAAATCTGCCAAATTCCCCACTCTTGTATCTATAAATAGTTTTCATAATATAATATGTAAGTAAATATAATCGTATTTTTTTCCAGTAAAGAGGAAAAATATAGTTTTTGAAATTACTTACCATTCAAACATGTAGTCTTTCACATGGGTCAATCCATTTCGCCAGCAATGGTCTTAATCTATGTTATACATTTATTTATTATATAAGCACAATAAACTTATTTACTGAACGTCAGTTCAAGTTCAAACAAAATTAAAATGCTTAACACCTATAACATACAATTAAAAAATCATCAATATAAGTGGCAAATAATGTCAATTATAAACACAATTAAAATTTGGGGAATTTTTAAACAAAATGAAACTCTACATTACTAAAGTGAATAACTTCATTTCAAATTTCATTTTGTTTAAAAATTTCCCAAATTTTAATTGTGTTTATAATTGACATCATTTGCCACTTATATTTATTGATGATTTTTTAATTGTATGTTATAGGTGTTAAGCATTTTAATGTTGTGTAATTATAATGTAATTTGTAAATCCTTTTCATTGTTAGTAATTGCTTACACCTTTTTATTTCAATTTAACTTGTATAAATAGCACTGTTTAATTTATTTTCCTTATCGGTTGATAATGCTCGTGAGGAGCGAAACCGGTCCTGTTCAAATAAATTTTAAGTGGAAAAAGTACTAAAAATCTTTTATATTATATTTATAATGCCATTCCACCAAGTATTGACAGTGAACACCTTAAAAGTGATATATTAAGTTGTTTACTCAGAGAATAAAGAAAAGAAACTGCTTACAATATTTCCCTTGAGTAATAATTAATAGCACAAAGATGATCTATTCTTCTGCGACGTCACGCCTTAGCCAGGATTAGTATTTTCGAACTCTGCTACCGACGTCACATTTTTACGAGCCAGAATAAGCACGCAACAGTCATCAAAAATTCATAACGAATAATTAAAAAAATCTTGCGTTGGGATCAAAAACAAAGAAATGTAAATATCATCTAGATCGACTCAAAGAAAAAATATTTAATAATTAAATTGCCCAGGCAGGAAACGCAATAATTAAAAAAGGAAATTGTGCTATGAATATCAAGTAGGAAAGGTGTTTTCATGTCCTTTACTTGTATTTGTTCTTAAATAATTATTGCGGAGTGCTTGTCTTAATATTAAAGTGTCCTTTTATTAAAATAAAATTGTGAGTTTGTATTTACATACACAAAACAAATAGGTTTATCTTAATTATAATATAAAATTAATTTTGATATCAGCATATGGAAAACAATACACATGTGAACAAAGTCGACACATGAAAAGAATGCATACTTTATTCGATACAAAAAAGACTCCTGTTTTACTGGTACTGATGGAAAGAAAGACATTGAGGTTATATATAAATAAAAAAGGAGAAATTCGTTATATTCATACTGACATAAATAAAAATATAATTTTCACAAAGTTTTCAAAATCGTATTGGATATTATGAAAACTAGTTATCGTCGTTGGTTAGTAAATAGCAAAAGATAAACTAGCAAATTATAGTTTGTTATATACATAATTATAAATAATATTTTTTAACTATAATTTAGATTACATTAATATAACTGGCGTAAAAAATATAATGTAATATTAAATCTGATAATTTTGTTATTCAACTTCTTGTGTTATAAAATGTGACACCTGCTTCGCGTTTTTAGAAGCATCATCACACATAACATTGAAAACAAAGTTATCAAGTATAATGATTTAATTGAAATTTTCTTGGTAGAACTCCATTGTAATAACAAACTAACAGCGATCAGGTGGGTCTGGTTTTAATTCCCGTCAAAGTTTATTTCAAATTTAGATTTTTTTCAATTTTAATTTTAACCCTAATACCCACGGGTGTTATGACAATTATTCTCTTCGAGTAGATGTCCTAGTCACTTACAAAATATTCTCATCGAGTTTATCTCGTATGATCTTTCAACTTCAAAGTATTTGGCGCATTGGCATTCGCTGTAATGATAAAAGTGGGATAAGAAGAAAAGAGTGTTTTATTTTTTGAACGTATTATTTTCCATCAATTATTGACAGTGAACACCTTAAAAGTCATGTGTAAAAGTTATCAAATTTAATTTTACATTTTAAAATGTTGAATTTTGTGTCGATTTCAAATGAGAAATATTTTTTTTAAGTTACATTCATATAAGTATACAACGAGTAATGAAATATATTCATGTTTCTCTATGACTCATGGTACCGATTGGCATTGCATTTATGTTGGATAAATTTTCGACGTCATTTACGAGATGTCGACAGTAGTGAAAGGTTTCATCTCTTCGATGATCCTCATCCCTATCAGCTTGATAGGCGACACTCCGCCCGTCCAAAGAAGTATAAAAACTAGAACAAAAGTAGTAGAAGAAGCAAGTTAGTTAGCAAGTAGAGGTTACAACACCCGCCCGCTGATTATCTAGACCCGTTTAATATTCGCTCCACGATGGTTTTCTTTTGTGCTCTTCATTGAGCAGGAACGTGCCGGTGTGGCACTTCCCGTTTTTATGTTCCGCCAGACCACAGCGCTTTCTTTTTGCTGGCCACCCTGGGACTCATTGGCAGCAGTTATTATTGAAGTTTGCTTAACGCATCGCGTCGTTTGTATGATTATTATTGCTCGGAGAGAGATTTGAGTCACAATACCCGTGGCAACGATAATATTTATAAAAATGTATTAAGCTCACAATGAGTCGGGTCCTGTGGCGCAGCGGTTAGCGCTGTGGGCTTCCGTGCCGTCCCAGTACGAACAGAATTTGTTGATAGATTAATCAATTTCTGTTTAATGGCATGGGTGTTTGTGACGACTATAAAATTTTCTCCCACCCTTTTCGACCATTTAATAACTGGGCGTAGCGAGAGCGATTGGTAAACCACTATTCCTGTCCTAGCCTTATCCTTCTATCCCTACTACTCTCTTTGACAGTAAGAGGTTGAGCGAGTGAGTAACAAACAGTTCTCGTAGATAAACTTGTGCTGAGATACCTCTATTAAGCCATTAATACCATTATTAAACCATTATTAATCCATCGCCGTTGTTAAAAATCTTAATGTAATTAATAATAAATATCAATATATATATTTTTTCCTAATTTACCTGTGGAAAATCCCGCATTGCTTATTGTTTTTCAAAACACTAAAGCCATAGTTAATAAATTTAATGTAGCATAATTAATAATGAATATCGGTTTAATTTATTCTTATTAATGTTTTTAAAAACCCAGACTGCTTATCTTTCTTTGTAACACTAAAATCACATTTAATAAGTACAATATTGTAATTAGAATTCGAATTAGTATGTTAGAGTGAATAATATGATGCATTGTGTATCTCTTCTTAGACAGCATATATAGCTGAGTAAATGTACGTTTAAAGCATAGTTCTGACGATGGCGTAAGCCGAAATAGCTACCAATCTCTAACTTTTTTAAAAACTGTAGAACTGAAATACCTTGATATTTTACCCTATTATTTTCATTTTTCAAGAGAGTGAAAAGTATGCAATTTGAAAAATTGATTTCTTAAAAGACTTTAATGAATAATACTTTCGATGGTTTCGGCGGTAACTTTGTGGAAGTTCATTTTAATACTTTAATGAATGTCAGTACATTCTAAGCAATTCATTCAATTCAATATATTTCCAATCGTTAATTATGCGTGCATACATTCCGTTCTACTACTAAATTGATCACATTGTATTATAAAATTAAACACTTCTACGCAGTATTCCAATTATTTACTGTGATAATAATTACTTTTGAGCTCATTGTATATACTTTTACAACCCAATTCATTTTGAATCTAGTTTTATTTTAATTTCAAATAAGTATTATTCATTTTTAAGGGGCCCCAAACATTTATTTATAGAAAATTTAGAGACATTTATTAACAATTTGTATCATTATTTCTTTTACTTATTGTTTGTCACACCTTATTATTTGAGATAATCTTTTTTATAAACAACCTTGTATTGAATTATATTCTATCAGTTGATAATGCCCACCACAGCCGAAACCGATCTGGATTTAAAAAATAGTGTGGAATTAGTACAAGTGATTTATTTGTTCATTTATTGTGGTGGTTCAATTATTCTAATACTAAGAACAGTATTAAGGAAAAGTTGAGAAACAGACTGTCGTCTATGTAGGTTCTGAAAAGCAGCTTTTTGTAAAATGATATTATCACTCACTAAAATAAAAATAACAATCTATCATTAGAGAATTGTATCTGTACCACGCCCGAGAACGGGCTACTCATTTCTCGCTACGTATCACGTGATTAAATATTAAGAAAGAATAACATATTTCCTGGATATATAGTAAATACCTAGCTCAGTTCTGTCTTAAATATTGATGTGTAACATTTTCACTATACTCCAACGAATGTTATTTTGGGGGAAAAAAGCGAATTAAGTACCAATATTAATTTTAGCTTAGAGTTGTGCGAATTCGTTCCCGTAATTCAACTTTACACGACAAAGCACTTTTATTCGTAGCGTTCGGTGCGTCCAAAAGAATTTGCTTTTTTGCGTACCTACGTATTAAATTAGTGAGATTACACATGCGCGGTACTCAGCGAACGACGTACTGTAGGACAAACCAGCACTAAAGAAAGACATTATTTCAAAAGACAAACTCTTTATATTACAGTAAAAATGAGAAATTAACGTTAATAGTTCAGATACGTCAACAAAAAAAATCCCGAAAAAGTATAAATTTTTAACATCTGAAATATTAATTGAAATGTTAATTCTTGGTGGGAAAGCATTTATCATTTTTAATGTGTCACTGTCGATACTTGGTGGTAAGACACAAAAAAAAAACTAATTAACAATAATTCCACATTTATTGAATAGGATCAAGATTGGTTTCGCTGATCATAATAAATAAATGTGAAATTAGTACAAGAGTGTTATATGTTTGAATTAAAAAAAAAACATTATGTTATATCTTTTATATATAAGAAAACACACTTTTCTTTCAATAACATATTTTTTATTAAGATCAGGACCGGTTTCGCTGATAACGAGTATCATGACTTTGCGTGAGTTTTTCGCGTACCATGAAAAATGAGATTACGTAGATAACGGCGAAATGTTATACAGCACAAGATTTTTGTGTTACTGGATAAGAAAATTTCTTTACGCAATCTATAAGTTAGGGTTCTATTTGAATGATTTTTTTTTTTTGAACATTGAAGAAATTTATGAAATATATCACTGAAATTTTAAAAAATCTCTCAGTTGATTGAGGCACAAAACAAATGTGTGGATTTTGTCGTAAATGAAATATTATATTTTCCAAAAATAGTAGGTAAATGCTTAAATACAAGAGCACGGGCTCTCATTTGTGTCATGCTAGATTTACTTATTCTGATTTACTTTTTTTTTATTTATCATTATTTTTTATATAATTACTGTCTTCGGTATATTTTTTAAACGCATGCTGCATTGATGTCAGCATTGATGCCCATGTGTTGTTTATTTTATTTTATAATAAACGAAAATTTTTTTTTTTTAAAAAATCGATAGGAGCTGTAGTTTTTTTCGATCTCAAACATGTCCTGTTAGATCACCCGAATGTAGCAGTTTGCGACGTCGGCGTGGGGTGTCGGAGTCCGCGGTGGCGCGTATACAAAGGCGCGTCGCAGCCGCAGACAAACAAAAGGATCCGACTGCATCCCGTTTGCGAATCACATTCCTCTCGCCTCTCTGACACACTACGCTGGAACAGTGGGAGAAACAACCCCCTATACGAGACACGTAGACACATTATAATCAAATGCATGTTATCGTGTAAATACATGTCGTTTCGGTGCACAGGGGTGTACTCTCTAGTGTGGTTAAATCCATGTAGAAATTCTCAGCAGACCATATTTGAATGTGCACCAAGAGCTTTGGCGAGAAGAAAATGCTGACTGAAACATAAATAGCAAAGCTCTACGATTGTGTTCCGAATATTAAAGCAAAGCAACCTGTCCGCTTTATAACATCAATAATATATTTAAAAAATAACGTGTAATCGTGTCCGTAGTCCAGTGGTCAACATCGTTGGCTTTCGTAACGGACCTCACATATTCCAAGTGGCGTATAGTACGGATTGGACTTGTTCTTCTTTTCAAACGTATCGGTATTCGTGATGTCCAAAAAAAAATTTCTAGCCTTCCATGCCTAAAATAACGGAGCATAGCGATAGATTTTTTTAAAAAGTGCTTAACTCGGTTGCTTAACCTCTCTTGGAAAAAAAGAGGTTAAACAACTGAGGAACAAGCTGTTCCGGTATTTTTAATAAGTTAAGATACTTTCATTAAAAGACCCTACACTCTACATTAGCAGCGGGCGTGGATTAAAATTTCAAACTTCAACATGTGAAATCACATAGCCTATATATAGCAAAGAACAAAAAAATTACGACGTGTTTCGCTGCCATAGGTGCATTCTATACGATAAAATTCACGTTTTTGCAGACCATTATTTGAACCCTAGAGCGCCAATCTATCAATGTGGCGAGACTGTGCCAAAAGGTTTTACAGCGCCGATCTATCAACGCGAACATGAATACGAATACAACATCACTTTTAAGTTGCTCACCGTCAATCCTTGGTGGAAAGGCATTATATAAGTAAATGATATACTTCTATAATTTTACATAATGATCAGTGCGGGAGCATTTTTTACTCTTTATTCGTTGAAAATATATTATGTAAAGCGCCTAGGTATTACTAATTTTAAATCAAACTGTTATTACTAAAGTATATGTATCTATAGAAAAAACTTTACAATTATATTTGAGCGTGGCGTGGTATTTTTAACTATGTAACTTATAAAATGTTAAAAACTGAATCCCCAATAACCCAACAGATTTTGTAACTTCAGAGTTAATGAAATTCTTGAAATTTGAGGCATGCCCTTAGGATATTAGTAAAAGTTATTAATAACAGTAAACAGATTAACACCAAACTTTAGTTGCACTTTAGTTTCAACTACAAATCCTGCTGTTAGTTATCGGTATGGCCACAGGCTGCATTACTGATGAACTGGTGTAGAATGCGTTTTGTGTAGAGAATCTCACGATAGAATTTTGAGTAGAGTACTTTTATCAAAATTTTTCATAACCACCGTTAGAAAACATTTAAAGGGACTACAATATACTTTCGATGATATATAAAAACGTAATGCTTACCAGTGAAAGTAAGCAAGTTGGCAACCATTGTTAAATGGAAATACTTTGATTTCATATTTGATAGTATCCACAATAGTATTATTATAAGCACCATGAGCGCATAAAAAAGGTTTATTTCAACAGCTTTGTGACAAATACTTACCAGATTAAGAGCGTGGTTAAAGCTGCACACAAATTAATGAAAACACTAATAAAGGGGTACCGAAAATTAAACCATTATTTTTGCGTGCCTTGTTTGGAATCAGTTTGTACCTGAACACGATGGAGTAAACATCTTTGTAAGTGTTCCATTCTAAAGTACTTTTCCTCGGCCATTTTTTTGTTTCATTTTTAATTTTTAATTGTTAGGGATAAAATGAGCAAACCAGAAGCAACCGAACAACATATTCTGATCAAGGCTGGAATGCGACCAAAACGACCAAATCAATTTGTGAAGTGTATGGAGCAATGCTAACACCAAACAGATGTCAGTCTTGGTTCAGAAAATTTAAATCCGGCGATAGAAGTCTGACAGATGATCAGAGATCGGGACGCCCACAAAATTTAGACGATGATCTACTGAAGACCACAGTGGAAGCTGATCCTCGTTTAAGTATTGAAGAATTGTCACAGAAATTACATGCTCCATGGTCCACAGTGCGAGATCATTTACAAAAAAATCGGTAAATCCCACAGAATGGGTGTTTGGGTTCCGCACGCGCTCTCCGAGATGAACAAGGAGGTTCGAATGAGTACGTGCGACTCCCTGTTGTCACGACAAAAATTACATCCATTTTTGGAACGAATTGTGACCAGCGATGAGAAATGGATTGTGTACGATAATGTTACACGAAAAAAACAATGGCTTTCAACATCCCAGGTACCTATCCCCACCCCTAGGCCTGGTCTTACCCTTCGCAAGGTCCTTTTGTGTGTCTGGTGGGATATTCGTGGAATCATCCATTATGAACTGCTAAAACCTGGAGATACGGTAAATGCAGAGGTATATTGTCAGCAACTATCAAGACTAAAAGAAGAATTAATGATAAAACGACCAAATTTGGTCAATAGAAAGGGCGTGATTCTGTTACACGACAATGCTCGGCCTCATACCGCCAAAATGACCCGTGAAAAAATTTCCTATTTAAATTTTGAAGTTTTGAAGCATCCCCCATACTCTCCGGACCTTGCCCCTTCGGATTTTTACTTATTTAAGTCAATGGAGCATTCGTTACGGGAAAAAAAAATCAAAATATGCAAGACGTCAAAAATTATTTAGATTCATACTTCAAGTCGAAACCAGCAAGTTTCTACAAAAAAGGGATCGAGAAACTACCTGGGAGATGGCAGACGGTCGTAGACAATGATGGAGATTATATTTTGTAATGTAAAATGTAGTATGTAAGATTTGTGTTAATAAATATGTGTCAAATAAAAATAATGGTTTAATTTTCGGTACCCCTTATATATTTAAATAAAAACAAAGACGCCTTATAGGTGTAGGTTAAATGTATATTATGAACTATAAATTAATACAGGGTTATCTATACTAAATTAAGTAAGACCAATAACATTGTGTGAGCCAAGTGGTGTTGTAATATTATACAAGTATCGTAAAAGTGAAGTAACTTCGGTTAATACACATTTCAATAGTGTTATCTCCGTAAAATTAAAATATGCAATTTACCAAAACACCAAATAAAGACGTGATTGTACTTAAAAGTCCAAGAAAAAAGTTTTACCATTTTACTAGTTGACTTACTTCACCCATATAACTAATTATATATGAATGACACATCAAATATACTACTCCACGGATAAATGTTATGAATTTGAAAGTACATACGAATTTAAAGGTAATTCTTAAATAATCATTATAACAATAAGCAGATGATTTTTTACGTAATACATTGAAATATCAACATTAATGACTGTAACAGCAAAATAAATGATTGAAACAACTCGCAGGTAATGTGTTATCCGGATTAATAAAAAAATATTTACAACCAATTCTTTCTATGCGACTTTTGAGATGCTATTAGATGATATTATTTTGAGTCTGTATCTTCCGCATTGAATTATAGTATAATAAAATTTATATAGGAAGGCTAAAAAAGAAATATTTTTCATCTTATTTGTGTTACCGAAATTACTATCGGAAATATTTTGAGATTATTTTAAAATTAAGTTTATCACTTGTCTTCAACGTGCAACTAATTTAGTTTGATCTAATTAGCCTTACTTCCGTGCGAGCGTGTCAAGAGAAAGCAGAACCGCAGCTTGTGCGTGAAAATGTTTGAAATTTTAATGCACCGCGTCAGTTATAAAGATAATGCTACGGCAACGAAATGTTATCATTACAAAGGAAATACTCGTCATCCTGTGTGCAGTAGCATAATAAACGAGTGTTTCAGACAATGGGAACTGTACAGCGGTGGACTGCCTGTACATAAACATGGGGCTCGCTTAATCTCAGAGCCACTCGCAGTTTTCTGGGGCAGGGACATTTTTTTCATCACCCTTATATTTACAATTATACGCAATAAAAATTAAAGCAACCTAACTTTACTAAGTATAACAAAATAGCATTACAATACGTAATATACAGTTAAACAATGAATATCAATTGCTGAAAAATTTACTTACTTACATTAGGTTGCAAGACTGGCGCCGAAGAACGTACGACTCTTTTCACTCTAATTCTATGTTTCAAACGATATATTTAAACCGCCGTATACATATGTCCGAAAATTGTTGATGAAAGTTGAAAAATGATGGTAAGAAGTATTACATAATAACAGATGTATGTATAAAGAACTGCCTTACTCAAAGTTGTGTTAAAATTCACAATTATGGTAAAAGGAAAAAAGTGTGGATAATCGTTCAACGAATCGTACACAAAAATGTTGTTTTAAACATTTAAGAACATACGCACATGCAAACATCGTTTTTAAACATTGTTGAACTATAGAAATACATGCGAGTGTATTTACATAAGTAGTTCCATTAGGAGACCATATGCTCCACATTGGGAGCGGACATGGTTTAAAAAAAGTGTATGTACAAACTAAATGTATTTAACGAGATTTTAAATTACTAGGAAACAAAGAACAATGTTTTATAATACTAATGATACTTGTACTGATTTTATGTAAGAATATTGCTTTATTTTTACATACAATTTAAAAAAAAATTATTACCACAAATAATTTTATGTGAAACTTTTATCTTTTAATATCTACAACTGAGGGGCTGGAAGGGACCGTTTGACAATTTTACGTACATAGGTCGGCGAGCCACGTGTTCAATTAATAAAAAAACTGTTTAAATATCAACTTATTACCTGATTGTAATTGATGTATGTGATGATGGTTTAATAATGTAAGATAAAACACAAAACTTGCTTACCGAAATTGCTTATGAAATAGCTCTTAAATTAAGTTAGGTATTTGTAAACGTATTGGAAACCCACCACTGTTTACAGCTTAGTATTCATAATTTAATTTAAAAATAGCGACAAACTTATGCATCACCATATTCGTTATCGATTCGGGAAACACACAAAGTCAATTTATTACATTTAATTTAACTCAAAATGCATATACTTTTACAATACCCATTTAAAATTTTGTTTTTGTAATTAGAAAAACAGGGCCTCCAAATTTGATTGCAACTGGGGCTTTAAGAAATGCTTAACTAAACTGGGATTATTTGAAAATCCTATTAAGCTAGCTTCTATCAATTAAACGATTTTTTTGTATAAAGCAATTTAATAATTTGTCTTAATTATACCCTTAAGATGCATTTTTGAAAAAAGGTAAAAATCACTTGTGCTTTATTCCAGCTTGGTTCATATTCCAAATTGTACGTGAAAAATGTCATTCCATCGTTATTTTACCATAGATAATACAATTAAGAAATACAGATACAACTCATTTAAACGCTCCGATGATAATATAATTGAAAATAAGAAATGGTTTAAAAAGCCAACCGACATTATCCCTTAACTCGAACGGTGTGATTCAGGTACGGGAGTTAAACAAAGTAGCGTAAAATTAAAACAACAAAAGGTGCACTACCTGAAGAGACTAAGTACTTAGTAGGGGCAGGTAATGTTGACTGCGACGGGGAAAAGTTGAACGGCAACGTCGCAGGTTAATGGGATCCGCGTGTAATTTTTTTTAGTTATTTTTTCCAGTTTTATGTATGTCGTATACTTAAAGTTTTAAGCAAGTACAAATAGTAGGTGATTATAGTGCTTTCAGCGAGATAGTGTACACTGGATATAGGGCCTTCAATCCCGAAAACAATATGAATTTAATTATTATGTCCGTCACACAATCGGTACGAAGATTGATTTTTTACTACGTAGGACCTGCATGTATTTTCTGCGTTACCTAGTGACCCGTGTCATTTTCCGTCTCATATTTTGAGACGCTGGGATGAATTAGTTTAAAATTTGTACATGCATTGAGTTGATTTCTTTGATCGCATGATCAATAGCACGACCTAGGGCATCCAATCCCGGGATCCCGCTCAATTTTCTGATCCCGAAATCCCGGGATTGACATGGTCGCGATCCCGGGATTTCGGGATTGAGAAATTTGGAGTAAATCTCGAAAAGTGAGATGAAATTGGCAAATTGTCGATTTCAATTGCCCCGTTGAGCTAAAAAAAAAAAAAAAACGAGGTTTCGTGAGAATTCGTGGAAAAAGTATACCAAATTGAGGATTTCAAATTCCTCGGTGAGCTAAAAAAAAAAAAAAAACGAGGTTTTGTGAGAATTCGGGGTAAAAGTATACCAAATTGAGCATTTCAAATTCCTCGGCGAGCTAAAAAAAACGAGGTTTCGTGAGAATACGGGGAAAAAGTATACCAAATCGGAGATTTCAAATTCCTCGGTGAGCTAAAAAAAAAAAAAAAACGAGGTTTTGTGAGAATTCGGGGAAAAAGTATTGGGATTGAAAATTTGTCAATCCCGGGATTGGAAAAAGGCTCCGGGATTGGATACCCTAAGCACGACCTAGGTGACATCACTGAAACAAAAGCAATTTTGAAACAGACCATAAAAGATATTATGAGGACCCAGCGATTACCTGAACAATAGAAAAATGGATAAAACAATGTTTATAAAAGAACTCTGCATAAAGTTATCCGGGAAAATATCTTCAAAAAACTCAAAATCTGTTAATAACAAATAACTTTAATAAGCCAATGAAATAGCTCACACCATAAAATATCGCTATAAAATAAGAAATTCTCGCAATATTAATATTGTGCTAAGATTTTCCAACAGCTCTTTGTTTTGTACATATTTTTAATTATCTTTCAAATTCTAGGAAAAGATAAAAACAATCAACAAAAAAAAAAAAATGTGATTGGGGTAGGAACAATATTTTCAATTTTGTAAGTAATTTTAATATTTTTATTTTATAACAGACATCGATGAAATAAAAATAATTATGCAATCTTTACATTGTGTTTTTTAATGTTTTAAAAAATGAAAAATATATATTCAGTTACAAACAGCATAAATAATTACACAATAATAAATTATTATTGGTATAGGGCGTCAAAATCGATTAAAATTAAACAGCTATATCGTTAACATAAATTATCATCAACATCAGAGCACAAAATATATTGTGTGAATATTTGTTTAGATGGTGAATTAATCTTCTCTTGGAACCAGAACTGCTTAAAATTATTATATTTAGTTTTATAAATATAATATCTTTTTACTGATAATTGAAAGAAGGTTTACACAATTAAAATTTGATTGAACATGATATGACAAAATTAAGAGTCATTTGAAAATAAGTAGAAGCTTCAATGTTAGCCATATTTATTTCGTTAACCAAGTGGTCAACGATGTTAGACTTTCGTCTTTTTGAATGCAAGTATATGGGTTCAAATCCCGAAATGGAAACATTAATACTGCCCCATTTATCTGCTGTACGATCTTGACAATAAATCGTAGAAAGAAAGAGCAAAGAGGTGGTATTTACCTGACTCACTGCATAACAATTGACTGACTGAGTAACATTTTTTACTCGTAAGAACAAGTACAGTTTATATGGTACTCACATGCTCCACTATATTGCCAGCGTATATGCTTCAATAATATCTATTCTCCACTTCGATTGTTATATTTTTATCATACTTTTACGCAGTACTAAATAAACCGACTTCTTACACAATAAGAAAAGTAACAATGCTTCTAGCGATGCAATATTTACACATTAGGACCTAAAGTGCACTTGAGCACACATGCGCGCAAAATTAGTGAACTGCAAAACTGAAACGAGTTCAAGTAGCAGTGCTTGTACTAGTACAAGCCAACAAATGGTCCATAACTTTCGCGAACTTGGATAATGTGAAATAATAACTTCACTGCATTAAGCTTTATGAATATCGCAGTGCCCAAGAGAACAATATTTCAATCCTAGCCAACCGCTATAGGAAATGCAATGCAATATTTATGATAATAGTTGTACGAATTACATTTACTTCTAATTTTAACCGGCCATGGCAAGTTCAGTGCAAAACTATTCACGCTGGTAAAGTTGGTTTTAAGGCCGGATTGTACTTGCAGACATGCCAAACATAACGTTAATCACGTTCTGTTGGACTGCGCTGAAACGAAATCCAAACTAGCAGAACTATTTGCTTCGGTCCGTCCACATACGAGCCTAATAGGCCACCTTGAATTGATTGTAACCAAGGCTTACTTCACGGCATTTAAGAAATTTAATAATTTATCTGGGGATCGCCATAACTTTGATTCTTCAGAAGAGTCAATAAACTCGTCTACGTCGATAGGTTCTTAGTATACAAGTAGATTTTAGTGGCTGAGCTGGTCACACTCTTTTCATTTATTGTTATTTTTTCAAGCACTCTTGCGCATGGTTCGAACTCTTTTTTTTACGTCGATATTGCTGTAGAAGGTTGCCATGAAACGTCGGCTGCATATACACTGGGGGTGCTGGTGTGAAACCAATATGTAGTTCAACAATATTTTTTTTTTAAAGGCTGCGCGATTCAATCACTAAACTTATGCTTGAATTTGGTGAACTCGACTTGTTTTGTAAATTGTATTTAGTCCAAGGCTTTGGAGTCGGAGTCGGGAGTTTTGTCCGGAGTCGGAGTCGGAAAAATCTTATGACTTAGACCCATTTAAAAATACATATTTAATGATATGTATTCAAACTACAGTAGTCCATAGTGTTGCCACTGCATGCTAGGCTGACTATAGTTGAATGGATGGTATACATAACGGCAATAAAACGTTTATTCAGGGCTCATAAAAATCAGGCATTCACTTTATATAACACAATATGTTATTGGACATTGCAAGATTGTAGTGATTACGATTTTTACACAAACGCACAATCAAGATATGCGAAAACTCTTACAGATTTAGAATATAAAATTATTAATAAAACAAAAGCCATACTATTCTTTCGAATGAAAAGCTTATTTTTTATGTTTTAATTGTTAAAATTTGTCGGGTCTTTGGAGTAGTGTCAATGTGGTTGACTTCCGTGACGGATTTTACGGTATCGAATCCTAGAACGAACAGTATTTTTTTTAATCGATTTATCGGTTTCTGTTATAAAACATGTATCTTTTTTATCTCTAAAATTCCCTCCCATTTTTCCAGTCCGAAAATGACGGTGCGTAACGAGAGCGATTAGTCCTATATTAGTCTCATCCTTTTTTTCTTTACTCTCTCATTAAGTAACAAGAAGTTCACGTTGTTCTGTTGAAATACCTCCATTGGGTGGGTATGCATATGCTCCACATTAAGAACGAACATGGATCAAAACAAAAAATCAATAATCAAAAACTTTAAGTAAATGTGCGAAATCTCTGAATAATGAATGAAAAATAATTTAAGGTGTTGAAAATTCAAATAATTTGTCTTTTCGCTGTGTGTACCAATAAACAGTAAGAAATAAGCTATCGCAAATGCAAAGCAACGAAAACAGCCTTAGTGGAACATTCATTCATTACAAAAGGACTTAGAAGTAAGTGTGCTAGGTCGTCACGGTCCAAAGACCGAAAGTTTTATTCTACGAGAAGAAAAGAAGAGAAAATGTTTTCAGAGGTGGCGGCTGTAAACCACCGGAATCCTAAATGCCTGAAATGTAATGAATACGAAATCGCAAAGTTTTAAAGGCGACCGGCGGGTCTTATTAATAACTAAGTAACTGAGAACATAGACATCTTGAACAGTGGCTCGGTGTAACTTAATGGACGTTCAAGTTTTGTTTTTACCACATCCTCTCCCAATTCAGAGCATATGTACTTTACTACTAATAGAGCTTATCTTATCAAAAGATTTTCTACGAGAACTCGGACGCTAAGCTTCACCTTTTTCAAATAATGTACGAATAGTATGACAGGTAAAATGCAGGACTAGTGTTTCACTTATAATTCGTTTTTTAGAATCGAATGGATGGGAGGAAATTTAGACATCGCAAATATCCATGACTTCAAACACAACTGAATCAATTATTTTATTAAACTGCACGCACCATAACCGAAACAAAAGTTGACGGTTTGGATAAGGGTAAAATTTCAACACTGAAGAAAAAGTAATGGATTGCATATTAATATTTTTGATTATTTAATATGGAGTAAAACGATTTTTTAAAATAAATAAATGCTTACTCAATTATAGCCATGCGGGTAACATTAAATCTGTGATACAATGGACTTCAAATTTAACAAACAAAATCTCCGGTAAAATATTAACATTTTTATAAATATTAATTTAATATGATACAATATCGTCTAAAACCTGGAATCTCAAAAATATCAAGTTTTCATGAGGCACGTAAATGTACTTTCTACCACTTTCTTCACTGTCGCTTTCTGTCGCTACAAAGCACCAGTGGAATGGTTTTGTCCGCAATGTCATTGAGGAAGTTAATAAGAAAGTAACCAAAGACGTTTCCACGACCATGAGGTCATCTTCTCTTTCATGCTTAGCAAAGCATACATATGATCATATTATTTGGCCAGAATATGTTTTTGCCAACACAACAATTTTGTTTTAGGTTAACTATAGGTTGAACTATTTATTTTTTTGGATAAGAGACAAAGAATATTGTGTGTATTGGAATTCTGAATTCATTACATAAAAAAACTCAAAAATAACAAAGGCGTTATTGAAGAAAATTAACGACAATATATTTTAAGGCGTTCATTCATAGGTGCTTGGTGAAATTTCAATATTAAATTTGAATCGTTCAAATTATGTACATTCACACAAGTTTTGTCACTAACGACCCGGGTTTCGCATT
This sequence comes from Himalopsyche anomala, assembly GCA_031772345.1. Classification (NCBI taxonomy): domain Eukaryota; kingdom Metazoa; phylum Arthropoda; class Insecta; order Trichoptera; family Rhyacophilidae; genus Himalopsyche; species Himalopsyche anomala. Next base: position 6,549,056 of record CM062824.1, on the reverse strand, counting down.
TCGGCGTCTTCAGGCGTTCAAGTGCACGGATGAACTTGAACTGAACAAGTCAATTAATTTCAAGGTCATTTCGAGGTCAAGGTCAGTTCAAGTTCATCCGTGCACTTGAACGCATGAATATGCCGTGTAAAGACATTTCACTGGCCTTGTTTACAAATTCACTATGTTTTTAATTTTAAGCAACAATAGCTCCTGCCAATTCTACTTTATGTTGTAACGGACCCGCAGCTTTAAAAGACACCTCATCGTCCACATAATCGTCCGTTGTGTCGAGGCTTTAAAAAATGTTTTTATTAAGAATGTTCAGAAGAGTTTGTGCTGCCCGCCGCTGGTGTCGCGTATTATTGTAACGCTGGGTACTACAATACAGTCAAAACTTTGAAAATAAATTATTTCCACAGCAAAGCTGACTTCATTTTCTCTTTGGTGTTGGAAATTAAATATTTAACGAAAACTAAGTGGTGGTTTTCTTTTTTGTATCAATTAATTACGCCGTCTGCTTGTTGAACTTTTCCCTCAAAATAAACGATTCGGAATAGTCTGAAAACTTCTTTAATTAGGACACACGCTCTGTTAAGAGTATATTCACAAAAAGGACAGCTATAAATTTGTACTTTTCTTACTTAATGACAACTCAAAGATTAACCTATAAATATAATGTGGGAACTGACGATCGAAAAATACTTCTAATATATTTATAAGACCAGTGGTGCACACCACTTTCAAACCAAAACCACTTTTCCAATGTTAAATTTGTCAAGTGCCACTCGAAAGAAAAAATAATTTTCCAATATCTTTTTACTTATTTGCTTTGCTTTAACAAGTTCAAACCTATTAGTAAAATTATATCACAATACGGATGATGTATAATAATAAAAAAATAAATACTCAACTAGAAATAATAAAAATATTTATTTTTATAAAAATGTAAATAAAATTATTTTAATTATATTTCATAAAAATGACAATGTAAATAGTATGTATACGCGTCAAAAGAAAATATTTGTTTTCTCTACCAACTTGAATAACTTATGAATTCTCTATGATTTTAATAAAATTCACAACAGAAGATGAATAAAAAGATATATTTTTAAAATCTCAAAGTGCCTGAAAGACAATAAAAGTTTCGCTTGGTCTACTTTATAAGAAGAAATAGCCAAAAGTGCTACTCGATAAGCATCAATCGCCAACAAAGCAAACAGTAAAGAAGAAATTAGCTTTATTCTTGTGACAATACATACAAACAAAATCTTTTTCAAACAGGCATGTGTCCGAAGAAGTCAATAATTGTTAAGTGTTAATTGTTTCTTTCCTTAAGTTTGTATGATGGATTGAGGTCGGGAAAGAAGAGCACATAGTATGTAACAAATAAAAAAACATCTTACTTCTAGATATATAATAAATAAAGTTTCTTTATAAAAACGAAATTAAAACATAAGTATCAAACCATTGGGTCAGTAAATTTGATCATAGGAAAGAAAAAACAATCAACCTCAGCACACAAATCATGTTCGTGATTAACTGCCCGTGTTGCGTAAAAGGGATGGGAGGGCATTGTAATTGTGAATGTTATCCCGAGTCGGACGCGAAAGGAAAATGATTCGATTAAGGATCCAGATCGAATTGCGTCAGTCCGCCCATGGCATGGCGATCGACGCCCACACCCTTCTCCGCCCCCTCCTAGCCTGGACAAACAAGGGTAGATGATAACGCGTAACGTAAATCAAACGACATTCGCATACGAGCTATATAATGTGCAATTCAGGTATGTGGTTTGCGGTTACACGCTTAATCCATGAGATAGTTGTGCAACGATAATGTTATCTCAGCTTTACCTGGGCTACGACTGGCAGATAGATTATAGGAGAGAAAGATAGACAATAGAAAAATACTCTATGTTAGATTTATTGTTCTTTGCATTTAGATGAAAGGAGCGGTAAAAAGATAGCAAAACTTCCAAGCTAATTATTTTGACATTACATTATAGCCGGCTTTACAATGCAGTGCTTTCACTTACGCTGGAAATAAGTGCAAGAGTTTTTTTTCGTTCTGAAGCACACTGTGTAGATTTAGTTCTTTAAAACGAAAAAGAGTTCTCACCCACGTCTTTTACACACTTTTTTGTTTTATTTTAAAGCATACGAAAACAATTAATCGCATGTGAAATCGCCTGTGTATACAAGCCTACTGATGTCAATTTGTATTTAATCTAAATAACAGTTAAAGATCGTTAGCAATATAAAGATAATAAGTGACCGCATTTATATATTATATGATATGAGAGATATGCCCTTGAGAGATGAAGTGAGCCAATAAGTAAAATGGTTAAACTTTTCTATAGGACTTTTAGAGTATAACCACGTCATTACTTGGTGTTTTAGTGGATTGCATATTTTTATTTTAGGGAGATAACACTATTGGCATGATACGATACTTGAAGACATTTAGAATATTATAACGCTTGTAACTCATTTTTTTTTCCTAAAATGCGACTTGGCTCACTTCACCTTTTAAAAGTTCATATTGATCATTTTTTTCATTGTCATTGTACTCATATTTTATAAAAGGATTAACTATTACATAAAAAGTTTTAAACATACATTTTTTTATCAATATAGTGTAATAAATAATAAAATAGCTTTCAAAAATATTGGAAAAACTGCCATCAAATTCATTGGAAAGCTACAACGAATCATCATTATTACCTCAACCAGTTTTAAATAGAATACGTAATATATTAATAAATATACATATGTCGTTGAGATAAAGAAAGTTTTGTTGTAGCAATTAAAAGCAATATTTAAATCGATATATTAATTTTGCGATAATACAATTCAATAATTAATAATAAATGATAATTTATTTTGAAGCATAAAATGGCAAAGGTTATACCCACGGCTTCATCAGTACCATCCATTGAAAAGTAACGAAGTTGAACGATTCAGATGTAAGCACTTAGGATTGGAAACACTTAAAATGTGCTATTGAATGCTTTACAGTTCGGACATTGAGTTGTCACTCAGTTCGATAGCCTGGATGAAGTATGTTTCTATTCTGATAATTTTAACGGCTACACTGTTTGAGCAAATTGTATACTCCTCAGTAAAAGCTTCGAAAAATCCTGTAACCAAAATATTACACCAAAACAAATGGCATAGAATAGCAAGACCACAATTTGGATCGTGTACTTGAAAAGATGATACACCAAAAACATATTGAAAAAAATTAAACAGCTTTGTACTAATGTACTAATCTGATCAAGATCGATTTCAGTCATCACAATCATATTTAACTGATAAGTATTAAATAGCTCTGTACCAATGTTGAAAATTGCGGTGGTTAACGGAATCGGCCCTGATCCTATTAAATGTGGTATTACATGTGGTCTTAGAACAAAAAAAAGTATTCGTAACGTATGAAATAAAATTAAAATGATTCTAGTTCGCTTCTATATATTACATTACTCTACAAACAATCAATATATTTTTTTAAGACATATATCGTAATATAATAACATTCTAATTCTTGCCTTATAAATAACAAAATAACAGATCTGCTCTTTTTTGTTACATGAAAACAGTTTGCTAATGATAATAAGGTTTAAAGCGATGAAAACTTTATAATGGAAAACTTTAATGTCACAAAACAGTGTCGTCAAAAAATCAATTTTGCTCGAAAACAATAGCGAGGTATTAGGTGTAGCCAAATTGATTTATGACTCGATGATAATCTCTCACGCGCCAAATGTCATCATAAAAGGGCATTAAACAATTTCATAGCTTTAAAAAAGCATCAGACGAGCTTTCCTTTATTTTCATTGCGTAATAAAAACGTCACATTCGGACTGGGCGGTGCGACGCCATTTCGCACTATTATTTTTCACTCGACCATCGCGTGCGAATCCGCTAGGTGTTTTTCGCGCTAAAAAAATGCACGGGTTTAGTCGATCGAAAGCATAATTCTCAACTTGGAATGGTTTGTTCTTGATGAACGATTTCATTTCGAAGGCAGTGTAATTAACGCGCCGCGGCGTCAATCATTTTCCTGTGCCCCGATTTGCGACGTCCACGCTCACTCTTACGGTGGCCTTTGAATCGGTTTCAGCAGCAGGTAACTCTTCCAGACCGGATGCAAAAGGCTTTTACATAAACGACCTCCCGATCGTTATTCAATTCATTGTTTTCGAAGTTCAGCGATAGATAAGCAATAAATATCGACCCACAATATTATAATATACAAATGCATGTAAAGATGTTATTTAAATAACAATTCATCCACGAAATATAAAAAATAACGAATTTAACCACAAAGTGCTATCGATGGATTCGATGGTATCTTTGTAAATTCATGTTTCATATAAAATAAACATTCATAATTAATTATAAATTATAAAAAATGCAAAACTTTATCACTATCAAATTCAACAATAACTATATTTATGAGAAGAAATAATGATAGACTTAATCGGTTGTCTTTTTATTGGTGCTACAAATTGGGAGCGGACATGATCTAAAATATTACCCCCCTGACAAAAATGGAGTCAATACAAGACCAATATTAACAAATTAGGCCACAAAATGCGAATCTATGGTTGTGTTTATATGTATATTAAATCATTTTTAATTTTAAAAGCGCGAACTGGACATAATTTATATTATTAATGAATTATTTTTTTCATGTTTAATTTCTTTTATAATTTTTTAAATTTTTAGACACGTAGTTTTCTATGCCGACAATAATTAATTATGTATACCAAAAGTAGTCATTAGTTTTTATTCAAAGGGGTGAATGAAACTATCTAGGAAAATCAAGACGTATGTAAAAAAAAACATTTACTGCACTAGTAAAAAACGTTTTTGTATTATACTAATTTCACATTATTGATAAATGATTAGGAACAGCTCATCGGGAGCATTATCATCTGATAAAAAAATAATTCGATACAGGATTAGTACAAACATTAACTTTTAAAACAAAGTGAATTTAGAGTCAAACATTCATATTTTGTAAAATTATCTGGTTTTTTTTTCATATTTCTTTTACCAATTGTTTGTTACACTTTTATTAATTTTGCTTGGTATAGTATAAATAGCTGTATGTGTATAAATACATATTTTCGGTTGAAAAAATCCGTGAAAAGCAAAATAGGTTTTTTTCCTAGGAGCAAAGCTTTTCCTAAAAAGCATTTATCACTTTGTCAAAAATTTCCCAAATTTTAATTATGTTTGTAATTACTTTCAATCGCCACTCTAAATTTATTAATCTGAGATGACTTTTTAATTATATCACTTTTAAGGTGTTCACTGTCAATACTTGGTGGAATGGCATTATAATAAAAATTATAAAAGATTTTTAGTACTTTTTCCACTTAAAATTTATTTGATCAGGACCGGTTTCGCTCCTCACGAGCATTATCAACTGATAAGGAAAATAAATTAAACAGTGCTATTTATACAAGTTAAATTGAAATAAAAGGTGTAAGCAATTACTAACAATTAAAAGGTTTAAAAGGATTTGTAATTATAATGTAATTTGTAAATCCTTAAATTATATGTTAGATGTGTTAAACATTTTAATTTTGTGTTATTTTAGAATCACTAATTATGTAATTGGTAATTTCTTTTCAATGCCAATTGTTGTTTACAACTTTTCATTTTTGTATAAATAGCATTGTTAAATTATATTTCTTATCAGTTGACAATGCTCGCAATGAGCGAAACCGGTCCTGACCTATTAAATAAAGTGGAATGAAGTACAAAGGAATATCGTGTTTTTATTAATATAATGCCTTTCCACCAAGTATCGGCAGTGAACACCCTAAAAGTGAAAATCAGTTCTGATCATATTGAACAAATGTGGAATTAATAAATAAACTTGTAAAACTGTGCTTAGCACAGCAGTACTATACGATGGCTTAATAAAAAGTCTTCTGAACAATGGTTCTAAATGAAAATAGTTGGCACAATAAATGATACTTTTGTATCATAAAGAATAGCAAATTAAATAACGGCGCGAAAGAAAATAATAGAGAACGTCCAGTAGAAGAATTTACACTGTCCGAATCGATCGCTTTATTCTTGTTCCGAAGAGATATCATATTATACGTAGTCGGAAACGACCAATCGCACGATTGTGATTTCGAATCCCAGCAGGCTACGCAATTGTTTGTTTTTCAATCAAAACCAATAAGCAAACGAACAGATCTGGCAGTAAAATACATATTTTCAAACAATTGGTTTATCAATTTAGTTCAGACATAGCGTGAAATATTAAACAAGAACTCCTAGTTGAAGCGCGCTGATTTTAATAAAACATTAGCACAAATTTTATGATCTGAATCAATTTCGCTAAGCAAATTATAATTCTGAATTCAATACACAATTATTAATTAAGAGCGAAAAACAACAGATGAATTCTCGACATACTAATTTGTCATAGAATGTATACCACAATTTTTGTTTTTTTTTTGTTTTAAGCTATGTCTTAAACAAAGAAGAATGGATATGAAACAAGTCACAATTAACTGCTTCGAGGAATATGAGCTTTAGATGCTTAGCAGGTTTTAATATAATTGGTCCAACAAAGTAAAGAAGCTAAGTATTTATTTTATTACAGAAGCGTTGCTCACAGAAATATGCAAAACAACAATAAATAGCACATCGGAACCGGTTAAATTTAAAGAGTTCCCATTATTAAAGTGCAAATTGAATGTGGAATGTGCAGTTTTATTACACACTTTTTTACACGATTTTCGAATAACACGGTCAACTAAAAATAACAAATACTATATTTTACACGAATTATTTGTACTAACACGATTCCCAGACACAAAAACCACAGAAGTGGATAAAGATAACCATAAACATAACACAACACAGACGAAAGGCTTCGTTAGATTTTTACACATTAGCCGTGTCAGATATATCCAGCGGTTAAAGCGATTTAACTCTCGTCCCTCATAAAAGTCCCCGAATATAATCAAGTAGCGATAAAAAGTACTATTTCTTCCTAATTAAAATACGTAATATGAATAATATTTTGTGTAATTTACTTATTGAGTCTTCATTATAACCTTTTTTACGCAATTTTTTAACACAATCGAGTTAATTTTTAAATAACACGGTTTTCTTAATTCAGAAAACCAAGCTTCAATTGTTATATGAATTCAATCACTTTTTTGCACGATTTTTTGTAGAAAGTATATACTGTGTAAAAAAAAAGATTTAAGTGTGTATCATTAAATTTGAATCGTTCAAATTATGTACATTCACACAAGTTTTGTCACTCAAGGCAAAACCGAGTCGTTGGTGACAAAATTTGTGTGAATGTACATAATTTGAACGATTCAAATTTAATATTGAAATTCCACTAAGCACCTTCAGCTGAAATATGTATATCATTAAGTAATATAATAATTTAATATTTTTTTTTACAAGACCAATCACAACCGAACGCCAAGCAAACCACAGCTCGCCTCGTGCCAATATATCACCAATAACATGCTTAAAACGATGAACAATTTATAAAGCGATTTCCTGAAATAATAATTATCACTGGGCTCCTGGCATAGGCTCGGCATCCGTCGCGATTGGTGTACCCAGCCGAGCTGAGCCGACCCTATCCCTCTCACTTTCCCATCGACGCCCGGAAAATAAATCAGCTTTATCGCCAAATCTGAAAATAACGACCGAAATACGGACAAAACTAATCGACTTCCATAAAATATAGAGGCCGCAAAAAAGCATTACGATACCGCGCCGTATCGCGCACGATGTGACGTCAGCGGTCCGCTAAATTTTCGGCAAAAATTCTAAAATACGCATATCAAGCTAAACTGGTCGTATACCGATGTACTTATGTTTATTAGAATTGTTTATTGACAGTAGAGTCCTCAATATTCACATATCGCCGTCATAAAATGTTCCAAGCCAGAAATGAGAAATCTTTCCATCACTTTTAGGGTGTTCTCTGTCAATACTTGGTGGAAATGTATTAAATTTAGAAAAAAACACAATATTCCTTTGTACTTTATTTATTAAGGTCAGGACCGGTTTCGCTCATCGCGAGCATTGTCAGCTGATAATAAATATAATTTAACAGTGCTATTTATACAAAAACAAATTGAAATGAAAATGTGTAAACAACAATTGACATTGAAAAGAATTTACAAATTACAGTAGTGATTCTATAATTTATTACACGAAATTAAAAAAACTTAACACCTCTAACACAAAATTAAAAAAATTTGACGATTTTCACTTTCACTGTCCTGATCTTTATAAAAGATTGGGAACGGATTCATTAATCGCTAGCATTATTGAGTGATGAAATATAAAATTATACAGAGTAACGCCATTATTATTAGGCGTACTCTATATTACACAGCTTAACTATTCCAATGGTTTAAGCACATTCAGATCATTTCGCATTGAATTGATTGTAATCAATTTTAAGAATAAATCCGTGTGTATTGAATTTTGCGTTGAAATTCGTATTCGTGATTTCAGCATTAAATGTGTTTTCTCTAGTTTGACAGTAAGTCGGATGGCTTTTGCTTAACTACGTCCAACTTAATGTTTTAAAATGTATACAATATGTGAAACATATATATACACATGAAACCCTCACTAATTACGTTCACAATAAAACCGATTATTTTGTGATAAGGAGAAATCATATAGCCCTGCCAACGTCGAGATTCGTCGCGAACCGGTTACCGAAATTTATTAAGAGGCATCAATTCCACGAGATATAAATCTAATACAATTTGCCGAAATGCTTCGACTTAATTTATCAAAGCGCACGCGAAGGAGCGGGAGGGGGGTGAGGGTTCGGGCGTGTGCGGGGATTTCGGCAACTAATGTCTTCTAATCTCAGGGATACGTCTCGGCAAACAAACAAAAACAGAGTGATATCTAGAGAGAGCGACCGGAGATTAAATGCGGATCACATTATTACAAGTCGTGAGAGTAGGCATTGAGCGCCGCCTTGCCGGGAATCCGGGATCCCGGAGTATTCCGCCGCACCCGGATATACCGGAATTACACATTACTCTGAATTGATTTAATTAATTACTAACGGCAAAAATGTAGAACACAGGGATCAAAGGAAGCGACTAACGACTATAAAGTAGATTGAAATTAAATTTATTTGCAAAGACAGACAAAAACGTATTTTATAGGATATAATTTAAGATTTCGACTGAAGGTGCTTGGTGGAATTTCAATATTAAATTTGAATCGTTCAAATTATGTACACTCCCACAGATTTTGTCACTAACGACCCGGGTTTCGCCTTTCGGTATCTTCAGGCGTTCAAGCGCACGGATGAACTTGAACTGAGTTCATCCAGTGTACATAATTTGAACGATTCAAATTTATTTTATAGGAAGTAAAACGTATGATAACAGTTATTAACAACATATTTTCATTTTTTTAGTTAATCGTTAGCCATGTACAGTTTTATGATAAATATATATATTACAATTGAACATTTTTTTTTTGTTGAATGTAAGTCTGCGAAGCGGGGTCTCAATTCCATGACAATTTTTAAATAGGGTGCATACAGACTACATAGGGATTTATAAGCTTATTATTTGTTATGTTATAAATATTTAGTCACCTGCTAAGGCCCAGTTGATTAAAGCTTGCTCTACCGATCACGCAGGTCTGGGTTCGATTCCCGGTAAGATCACAGTGAATTTGAGAATTATTCAATTCAAAATTGTGATCAAAGACTTGGTGTTTGTGATGTCAATTCACATTATTTCCTCTCCTCCCATCATTCTGATCCTTTAATAACTGGGTGTAGCAATAGCGATTAGTTCTGTTCTATAGCCACTAGTCCTGTTATATAGCCTTATCCTTCTTTCCCTACTACTCACTTTGAAAAAAGTGAGGTTGAGCGACTGAGTAACAAACAGTTCTCGTAGAAAATACTTCTGTTGAGATACCTTCATTAGGAGGCTATATGCTCCACATTGGGAGAAAACATGGATAAAAAAATATTTTCAATGGATTCGGCGGTATCTTTTTGGAAGCAAATTTTAAATATTAAATTCATAATTTTGGTCAAGGATATGTAGCATCATGTGACATGTGTTTCGTCTTTCTGAGAATCATCTTCAAAAAAACGTTTATTTTAGGTTAAAAGGCTAAGTGTGACAAAGTCACACCAGATAATTATTGTAACAACATAAGATCATATACGTTGGGAGTGAACATGGATAACAAAATTATAAAATCATATAGACTCATAACTACAAAATGAAATAATTAACAACAATCTTTTTTCGACAACAATTTTTGTGTTTGTTTTACTAATCATATTATAAACAAACAAACAAACAAACAAATAAACATACAACTCAGTCCATCCATCTTGTATCGAAGTTAAGCGTGCGGAACTAATGCTCATTATACTGATCGCTTATGCGAATGATTTGTCGGACACTAATCCAACAACTATGTTATCAAGGTACACGTACATGTTAGAAGGTATACGTATGCCATAATATAAATAAGACAATACATTCAATCTCCTTTACAGAACGTAAAACGAACATGAATGGTTCTAAAGATAAAGGATTAAAAACTCAATTGGAGTTATATAATTAAAGTAGCTTTCATTCCGTAGATTTCGAAGCAACGAGGTTAAATATGGCAATAGAAACATTCATAGTGTAGATAAAACGATTTATAAATTTGTATCCTAAAGTAAGGATTAATGTTGTTTACTCATATCTGCAAAACCCACCTCGTATTCGATCCTGTATTAGAAATATTGAGAATGAAAATCTTACTAATGTACAATATTAAAAAATAAAACACTCAATCGTACTAATTTCACTTTTATTTTATATGATCAGGACCGGTTTCACTCATGACGAGCATCACCAACTGAATTCAGTTCAGTTTCAGTTGATAGTGCTCGTTATGAGCGAAATCAGTCCTGTTCATATAATATAAAAATGGAATCAGTACAAATAATTGTATTTTTTAAAAAATATAATGCCTTTCCACCAATTATTGACAGTGAACAACTTATTAGCCTTCAGGTTTATATGGGGTGCATTCGCATTAAAAAATATTCTTATTTTAGCCATTCGCTAAATACCAATAATATCCAGCTGATATTTACTTACTGTAATCTATAATAATACCTCAATCAATGCAATGCAAATACTACGCAAATTTGTCTGAGGTCACTTTGTACCCCACCGTCCTCGATCCTATTTTCGATGTTTCGGTACTCGAGTGTTAAAAGTGATCTTACTTATTAGTCTTATGCCCATATTTTTTCCGTTTTCCATAATGTATTTGTTTAATCTGACAAGTAACTCGAAGGAATATGGACACCTGTTCGAATGCATTAAATTGGAGACATTACATTTACGATGGATTCGGTAGTAACTTTCTGGAAATTCATTATTCATATAAAATTAAATTTGATATTTTTTTATTTCACTGATCGTGTGACACGCATTTCAACTATTTAAGAAACATCTTTTGACTGAAGATGTTTCTCAACAAGATATACTTATTGTAATAAAATAATAATGTACGGTATTAATATAAAATAACTTAGATTATTCCACGTATTGTGTTACAAAATGTGACACGTGTTTCGCCTCTTTCAGAGGCATCCTCAGACAACTACTTTGGCGTGATTATTCTACAACAATACGTGGAATAATCTCAGTTATTTTATTTTATATTAAAATGAATTTCCACAAAATTACCGACGAATCCATCGAAAGTATTAAGATATACTTAGTTAGGCATTTTGTAGAGAGATTGATTTCATATCCTAACAAGAGACATACTTAAATAGTATTTAATTGAAAAATATCTTCGTCACGTGTGGTGATGCTGTGCACCGTCTATTCGATTGAGCTATCTCAATCATCATGCTTAGAAATCGTAATAAGATTTTCTCTGCTTTATAATTGTGAGTTGTGAATTGTGATACTATTTATAAACATAGATGTTTAGGAGAGAATAAACGGGGCGTACCACCAGACTATTATTTGAGAATGCGTTGAAACTTTTCGCGCGGAAAAACTCGCTTCTACAATCAGAAAAGCAGTTTCCAGTTTGAGAGTTCCACATTAGCAAAGAAACAGTTTCTCAAGAAGAAATAAAGAGAATGCCTCAGGGGCGTGCAAAAGTAAATTTCAAGTATATGATCAAATATCGCCATTGCTGCGGTCAGACCTTATTGGCTCTCGTTATTATCGAATACCAAATAATAAGTAATTCAGTAATTTAAGATTTCGACTGAAAGTGCTTGGTGCAATTTCAATATTAAATTTGAATCGTTCAAATTACGTACATTCACACAGATTTCGTGCACTTGAACGCCTGAAGATGCCGAATGACGAAACCCGGGTCGTTAGTGACAAAATCTGTGTGAATGTACATAATTTGAACGATTCAAATTCAAGTAATTCAGTACAACTAGAGGCAATAGAAGATGACAAATCCCCGACTTTTATTTTTTATATATAACTTAAGAATATAATAAATTTTACATTTATTCTTAAGCCTTGCGGTGTATTATCCGATGTTGCTTCTCAAAAGAGACTAAGCGCGTGTCACATTTTTTAAAACAAAAGTGTAATAACAAAGTATGTAATCAAATTTAATTTTAAATTTAATTTGAACTTCCACAAAGAATCCGCTGAATCCATTGAAAATATTGAAATTATGTGTTAATTTCCAGATTCTAGGATGAATAAGTGAGAGTTGTATTGACTTCCGAACTTTTGCAATATGTATGACATAGAATAAACAGAAAGGATTGGCATCAAAAGTGATGTTCCGAATTACTATGATACTTTCTAACATTAATATTAAATGAGTAACAAACGTATAAAATCAACAACAAAAAAAATCTTACTATGTATTTCCGTCTCTAAAGCAAACTTTATGATAATTATTTAAGGGGAACTATGCACATTCAAGGGCATAACTTTAAAAAAAAATCTAAGTGTTTTTTATTGAATCCCGCTTCTTAAAAATCTTCGGACGGCAGTTGGTGGCAGGCACTTGCGCGTCTAATTAAATTTAATACCGTATGTACGAAGAGAAACGAGATGTTTGAACTAAGTTTAAACTCTTTATTTGAAGATCTTTGAGCTTTGTCAGCGGTAGACTGCAAGTGCATGCATAAAGAAACGATGGAGGCGGAGCGTCGCAAATGCAGGAGGACGAGAAGCGGATGCATGTACGGTATGCACTCAATTACGAACGATGCTTGGTGTATTATATTGAGGAAATTTATGCAAGTCGTCGGCTTGGAAGGAAGGAAACACTATGAGTATTTTAATCGCCTGTGCGCGGCATGTATCTTGCATGTAGTGTTTCACAACAAAGGCATTGTACATCGGTAGGTATTCCGAATTATTTTGAAATGAAACGCAAAAAGTCTTCGTTGTTTTGAACCCAATATTAATAGCAAAGGCAGCAATTTCCTTCGATTTTTTAAGTCCCATTCATGTTTTTTTTTCTCTCTACGAAAGACAGTGATTAGTGTAACGAATAAACAACCAGTTATGCAAGTATGCAAAAAACACATATTATGACGAGATATTTCATAAGGAGTCTACACACTCCAACATCGGATGTAGGCTTGATTGAAGAAGAAGCTAAATCTTTGGCTTACGTAATTACACAACTATAATAACGAAGTTTTAAATTTAAGTTTAAAAATAAATTTACGTAAACAGCCAATTTCTTACTGGACACGGAGGTTGCTAATCACTACGAGCTTTAAAGAATATTAGATGGATCGTAGTGATAGTGATATTGAGAGATATTACTACCAAGTCTTGGGAAGTTGCTACTAAGACTCTCCCAGTTATTTTATAAATGCCATTATAATTAACATTCGCTACGCCACTGAATACTACCATACAAAATTAACGGATGGGAAAGCAGTGGTGGGTGGAGAAGGGAAAGTAAGACGTCGAATTCATTGAAAATGTAATCTTGTAAACGTTTACAGAAAAAGCTTATGTAACTAATGAATCTCAGTCTAAGGGTTCGGAAAAGATATTTCTTGGTCATATTCAACGGCCTATGCTAATCTTTCAAACGAAAATTTTCAAGTCGAAAAGTGCGCATGTCAATCCCCAATTAACATAAAAGTACTAATCGCGTCGGCTGGATAAAGCGGATAAGTCCCATGTCCTTCTTCCATTGCGGGCGGGTGCGTCCGTTAATCGTTCATACGACTCACCGTACCCGTCCTCCCTACCGACCACAGGCATTAGCGATATAAATCCCGGGACGCTGTGCGAAGGCCAGAGATCAGCGGCCCGGCCTGATCCTCTGAAATCTGGGAGTGAGGGGTAAGTAAGCCGGATAGGATACAGATAAAATGCGATCAAATAAAAAGCTGTCATAAATTCCAGGTACAGCTTTCAATTAATCAGTGAACGTTTATTTTGGTAATAACTACAGATAATCAGAATACTTGCCCGTAAGTCAAAATTCCACGTATAGTTTATAAATTCGCTTTGATTAACAAATTTACATTTTGCGTTAAATAAAGTAAACGTTCCGACTATGTACGACATGCGTTATAGGCAGTGGCGGTTCTAGGTACTGGGCTAGGTGGGCTAAGCCCGACCTGCATTTTTCACCCAAAACTTTAGATGGGTGAATAAAAATGAACAGCAAGTCGGCCGCTGAACAAAATAAAGCGTAACTAACCTTTACCAAATGAATATAATAGCTTTGTTTTAATTTTCCTCTGTCAATATAAGACAATGTTACGTCTACCTACAATCATATTCTCGATTGTGTTTTGTATAACAATTTTAAACTGAGCCGGCATAAAAAAAACAATAACCCTATAAATATTTCATAGAGAACAGGCAACGTCACGTCAGTCTGGCAACACCAAAGACTCAAAGGCTAAATCGTTCAAGCCCGTAACCACAGACAATATTTCTTTACACTGGGGCGCAATCAAGCACGATTAGATTTTTTTGTATTTGTATGTACAGAAACGTCATCAAATACAAGCGATTGTGTTTCAATCTGTCAAGCTTCTGTCGATCGTTGGGGGCTAAACTGAATTTGCCCATTACGCATACTTATGCATTGAAACACAAATACCAATATCGTTGTATTGTATGAAAGTGACAGGTATTGACTCTCACTGACAGTTTTGTATTGCTTTTAGTAGGTACTTGTTATTTCACTTTGAAAGAGACGAATTTAAGGGTTCCGTATTCTATTATTTCTTAATTACATTAGCATTGATTTTATTATATAATGATTTTTGCATTGCAGTAGTGTCGTAGTATTTGTTAATTTGCTTGTAGATTAATGTATAAGGTGAAGTGGAAATATGCTTTTCTCTAGCCCACCCAAGATTTTAGGTCAGGAACCGCCACTGGTTATAGGTCAAAATATCAAATCATGTCAGTGCCAAAGACTTACCGAGATCACGATCAAAGCAGATTTGATGTTAAGCGAATGATTTTTTACCTGCAAAAAAAAAGAAAACAAACATTTAATGGGAGACACACATTTTGATAAAGCAGACAAAAGTTTTAAACATTTAGGGCATAATAATTCAAATTATTAGTCGATCAATTTCATATAAAAAAATAAGATTTCGACCGGAGGCGGTTGGTGGAATTTCAATATTAAATTTGATTGGTTCATATTTTGTAAATTCCCAGATGTTTTCACAAGTCATCCGTACAATTGAATGCTTGAAGATGCCGAAACGCGAATCTCTGGTCGTTAGTGATAAAACATTTGGGAATTTGCAAAATTTGAACGGTTCTAATTAAATTTTATATATTATACTTTTATCTATGATTGATTTTCTTTGACAGTCATTGGAAATTCTTACGACTACGTAAAGCGTAAATATAATGCGATGAATTTACATGGTATCTAGTTTCTCATGCAATAGTATAAACATTGGGTTGCAAATTGCACATTGGTTCTGGATGTGTTTTTATTTAAATGACCAGTGAAAGCTTTCTTTTTCGATAGCTTCTATTCTAATACGGGCGGGAGCTTCAAATTTCATCATATCTGGTGAGGAAATCATTTTGAAAATTTGGCTGATTTGCAAAAAGCACTCCTTTTGAAAACTGAGTTACAACAACAATTTTGATACACGTAATCTGCATACAAATAAAATGTTTATTTAACATTTGCTAACACATATAAAGACGATGTCAAAAAAAGAATACATCGAATGTTATGTGCTAGGTACTTAAATCTTGAAAAAAATTCCAGAGTGCTTATTGCAACTCGTTAATTCAGCTATAAACTCAAGTTTTCCCCTTTTAAAAAAAACGTGAAATAGTAATACACGACCAATGGAACGGAAATATTGTCAATATGTAATAAATTTTGTTATCACTTTTAAGGTGTTCACTGTCAAATTTTGTAATATTGAATTACAAAAAATGTGAAAATAATAGTCAAAATATTTAAGAATGAAAGTTTTAATAATCACCCTATTGGCGACTATTGCCAAAAAGATTACGAAGATATTTTTAATTAAACATATCTGCAAACCTTAAGCATCTTTATTTCATTCGTCGAAAAAGATATTGTGTTTATAGAGGCACTTCAAAGATAGTAGCTTGAGCGGCATGAAATTCTTTGTACAAGATAGATAAAAACCGGACTATTTACACAATACCCTAGTAAAGGGATATGAGTATACGACGAGTAGGGAATTAAAATTCCACGTAGGGTGCGTACCAATTGGAGCGACCCCGATTAAGGCCACGGGCGTTTTGTAAATGAACGCGGGAAAGGGTGGCATCCCGGAAATCGGGCCTAGAGAAAATTCCCTGTTGGACACAGAATGAAGCTGATGATTTGAGTGATAACTGTATCGGAAAAGATAAGGCAATGCAAGAAAATAATGCTTATTTTATTTAATGGAAAAGCTAGTTAAGCAATAAACTCTTATGAATAAATAAAACTGCATATATTATATGTGTATATGTATTTAAATATATGTTATTAATTTATTGAGGAGAAACAATTGAGAAAAATAAATATCCTTTGTACGAGTTGAAATAAAAAAAAAAAAAGGAAAATAATTTTTCGTTTATATTATTTGGAGCATCGTTCACTTATCGTTATTACAACAAAGAACCCTTTATCTGAGGACAAGTTTAGTTGGATTATTTCAGTAGGGCTAGTTTATTTGGGACAAAATCACACGCTTCTTGTTGACAATTGAAGCAGAATATTTTTATAGGGAATGCCTTTAAAATACACATACTTGAATAACCTAAACTTAAGTATTCAAGCATGTAAAATTTTACTCATAGATATTAGGTGGTGTCAAAAAACTGACACGTTTCATTGGATTAAAAAAAAAATTGATTACAAATCCACAATAATCATTTTTACTAACTCCACTGTTATTTAATATGATCAGGACCGGTTTCGATTATGGCATACGTTGTCAAATGAAATGAGTGAATTAGTAACTTTTTATCTATTTAAAAAATGTGTTTTGTTATCGAAGCTGTGGAGTTGGAGTCGGAATCGTAATTGTGGAGTTATGTTCTTTTGGGTGGTTTCGGAGTCGTAAACGGGCGACTTTTTTGTATATCAATTAAAATTAAATTGAAAAAAATAATAGATATTAATAATACGCGATTTTTTTTGGATCCGAGTTGAACCATTTGTAAAAGACGGAATGTCGCTGATTTTTTTACGATTTTAAATCTGGCTTTTATTAAAATATTATATTAGAAAATAGATGACATTTTACCAAACTTTGAAATATAAATCCATGAATTAATAAAACTGTCCATACTAGAATTCGAATCCGCGTGCACCACAACCGAAGCCTGCGAAGTTAACGACTCGACCACGGACAGTAGTTGTATGTAAATAAGCAGAGGATTCAAAAGACACTAATAGTTTTAAAAAACCCGTTTTTAAAAACAAGAATGTTTATTTATTTAATTCAAATAAGCATCCAACAAAATTCTAAGGTTAGTAAAATATTTTCAGATGTTACAAAACCTAGGCATATTTTTTTATTTTTTTTAATAATCAGGGTATAAAAACACCAATGTCTGTATAAGAAAATACATATTACATTAAACAATATTTCTAAGAATCGCTCGCCGACGCGCGAATTCAAAGTGATTCGAGAGTCGGGCACCAGGGTGGAAACAGGCGCTAGGTGGCAAAGGGGTTTGTTCTCGATAAAAAGGTTCGCGTCAGGGGTGAGCAAAGGGGGCCAAGATAGGCAGGAAGGGTGGGAAAATTGTTATTGGCATTGCATCCCAGCGCCGCCCGGTGACGATAATGATAACTGCCGCGAGATAAGTGTTCCGATTGTGGAAGGAACTACTGCTCAGCGCGACGGGAGCGCACAAGAAACTTTTTTCATTATGGATTTCTTTTTTCGGTTGTATGATGGAAAATGTTTTACAGCGTGTGTACGTGGCTTAAGTATGTGATTTGCGAATGCAATTTTGGTTTGATTTTCAAAATTATGCGCTCGGAGTTAAGTTTAAAAATGCAAATTATAGCCAATCGAAAATTTAAAACAATTTGTTTCTCCAATTTAAAACTAATTGTATTGATTGAATTAAATATACCTTTAATAATTTATACTTTGATAATTTTGTTCAGTCTGTAATGCTTCATGAAGATTTTTTATTAGGCAATCACTAACACAATTTTGAGATGGAAGTGTACTGTATATTCAATAATTATACAGCAGTATCACAAACAAAATCAAGTAAGGGTCGCGTCAAAGATGTGAGCTTATATTTTTAAAAAAACATCACAGATTTTCTAAATGCTTTTGATAATTACAATTATTGATAATTAGAATTATGCTAAGAAAATATACACATGAAAAATATTTAAAAATTGCTGAATACATAAGAAATTTAAATATGTTTTTACGTGTATTTGGTGGAATTGTAAAGATGTTGACGTATTTAATTGTAAAAGAATTATAAAACAGAATTGATATTTATTTCAACATTACGTCATAGCTCTGTAGAAAGTAAGATGCAAAAATAATTTATGTTTCGTATATAGCTAAATACGTTACTATGTTTAGCTTATAATATGAAGATGACATAACTAATTCAGTTTTATGGATACATTTCTGTAATTAATTTATATATAAACCCTTGAGAACTATAGGTGCGTTATAATATTAAGTATACTTAATAATATACTTATATAAAAGTGATTTAAGCTTAGTAAACACATACGGCAATTGTGTTTTCTACGTTAAATACAAATATACAATTTATAAAAACGTGATTGTACTTAAAAGTTCAATATAAAAGTTTTACTATTTCGCTGCTTGGCTAACTTCACTTCTCAATGGCTGATATCTTCTTATCCATATCGCCATCTTCATACTACAACTAGTCTGATTTCATCGGTCTTTGGAAAATACAATTAGAATTTTGCCTTAATAAAAAACATTTAAGTTGTATTTATTGTGTAAAATAAAAAATAAATAATATTTAATTGAATTTTTAATAAGGAAAGGTATGGTCATATGTACCAGTTATCTCAAAAATATTAAAAATCAAGTTATCTAGTTGTAGTATTAAAGTGATGAAATACAAATAAATAAATAATAATAAAAAAATATATATTCTATATCCGCTCCCTATACGGAGCATATGGTCACCACAAAGTTCCTCTATGACTCTCTATCCCCAGCCAGTCTCCTTGCTTCCTCCCAGGTCATCCCAGCGTCCCGCAACTCTGCTGAGTACATCCTATGGATGGTCATCAGTGGCCTTCCACGACTAAGCTAAATAGTTGTGTAATAATCCATTCACAATCGGAATGTACATAATTCTTTTGAGAAACTAATTCTTGTTAAAATAGTTTTTTTAATTTTTTTAAATGTTTACTACTCAAAGTAATGAAATATCAGAGGAAATTCCTCGGGGGATACAATGTTCGAATGTTAGAAGAATTTATTTGAGAAGCTTTGTTCATTCTGTAAAATAAATATTAAATATGCTCCTTTTTGTGAATCCCTACATCAGGCTCGCACATATATTAAATATTTCACAAACTCTTTACAAAAAGCAAGGCGATCCACAGAATGGTTTCCAATACTTGTCTTATAAATATTCCGCGGGCGTGCAAGCTGAGCAAGTACAAATCCCGCGCGGATTGGGAGGGCCGATGTGGCCCGATCCAGCCCTGCTGAACGTCAAAACTACCCATCCGTCCCATGGAGGCTCACCCAGAGAAGCCAGCCTGACTCCTCAATATCTCTAGTCAATCGACGGCACAGTAGCGCCGAGTATGACATGGCGTAGTGGGAATTCTTACCAATCAGATTATTATTATTATTGATTGAATTGGTATTTACTTGATAAGACTCCATTGTAATAAAGTGAAAAAACAACAAGTATTTCAGTTGTGCGAATATTATTTTAAATAAAGTTGATAGCTCTTTCGGCATACGCCGATCCATTTAATCCAATAAGCACTACAATCAAGCACTATAATATGTAACAGTATTATTTGTAAAACAAATTAGGATCTTGCAATGGATAACAGGATATATTGTGTATCTGTTCTAAGCCAATATATATATATATAAAACAAAGTGGGGTTAGTTAGACCACGTATATCTCGAGAATTGCTGCAAGGATTTCAATGATATTTGATTTATAAAATTCCTTTTTACCTAGAATAGCAGAATAAGCATTAAAACATCGGAAAAATATCACGGAAAATAAATTATAAAGAAATACAATTTCCATACAATTCGTATTTTTGAAATTTCCAAATCGAACTCGGAACATGACGTTGTAAGCTGTTCACGGCTAATACACTAGGTGGCATTGATTGTAAAATTAATATTTTCATATAGTTTTCAAATAAGGAACAGCGTGAAATTATGAAAATGTAGTTGTATGCTGATTTCATACACTAGATGGCAAGGTTTCCAAAATTCATTTGTTTCATACTTTGAATTAGAGATGTACCGACGAACTTGGCTGTCAGAATTTCGAAACTAAATCTTCAATATCCATTTTAAAAAAAACTTAGGAATTTATGTCTCATGTTCATCACCGTCGCTAAAATATATACTGAAATGTGAAAAGATGAATGACAGTACATAAAATCAGAAGGTATGTAAAAAAAATCAGTATACTTTTCATGTATATTATATTGTTATAGAATACTATCAAATCATTATTTTATTTTTGATCCCCATATACAGTCAATCCTGTTTTTATGCGGTTTTTTAATGCGATTTCGAAGTTATGCGGTTTTTTAGAAATGCATTTTCTTCAATGTACCATATTTAACGATATATAAAAATGTTAAATATTACATCGAGAGCATATATCGTTGTATTTTGGATAGAATAGAGAGAATCATAAACACAACCGACATTTGAAAAAAAAATACGATTTTGGACTGTTTAAATCATGTTGCATCTGCCATCGCTGAATTAAGTCCACCTACTTAGGTGTGTTACAGTCGATGAAACCATTGAAACATCGGTAATATCAGCTGAAATGATTACTTTAGCACATGAACTTGGCGAAGAAAGGTTTGATATATTTAGCGAAAATTATATCGACGAATTACTTACAGATAAAGCTATAAGTGACGAAGATGTCAATAATTTAAATTTAATTATTGACAAAAAACCAGAAAACAATGACGAACTGAAAGAAATTCCAGTTCCTTCACTGCGAAAATAATTGAAGAAGGTATCCAACTTTTCAGTAAATTAGAAGATCATTTCTTTCTAAATGATTCAAATTCTGATCGCGCATTCAAATTTCAACGATAACTTTAAAATATATATATATGGGTATAACAAACTGCATAACCAATTAATTATCGAAAAAGAAAATCTGAACAAACTCTGATCACTAATTTCATTATTAGAAAATAACCATAGTTTTTTGAAATTGATGCGCATACTATTTCTTCCGAAAAAGAGTTATTTAGAACCACATGCTTTAAAACACACATAGAATTGTCATACAGTGACTATTTTTTAATATTTTTGCGCCGTGGTTTTCTCCTAATTTTCATATACTTTGCGATTTAGTGTATATTTTAACTCGCTGTTTCAAAGTTATGCGGATTTAAAATTTAAGTTACGCAACCCAGCGTTGTTTATGAGTCAAAGTTTTGTTTATACGATATGCGCTGAAACGCATCTACCGCTCAAAACGAGGAATGAACGACGCTTGTCATGAGATCGGAACAGTAAACATTGTTTTTCTAATAATGATCGAAAGATGCATTGAAACAATCACTTGAAGATTGGAAATTTGTTACGTACACTGTTGAATCCCCAACAGAAAGTGTACGATACTTTAATGAAGGCAATTGATGAGGGAAATGGTGGCTTATTTTTCCTCCGCATTGGAAGCACTCAACCGAACTATGAAAGATCAGCGCAATGACTCAAAATGTTTTGGAGGCGCAATGATTCTACTATCTGGCGATTTTCGCCAAACACTACCAGTCATTCCAAGATCGACCGCTGCCGATGAAATAAACGCTTTCCTTAAAACATCGACTCTGTGGCGCTATGTGAAAAAACTTCAGCTAACGACAAACATGTGAGTTGCATTTCTAAACGACCATCTGCCGCAGATTTCTCCAAGCATTTGCTGACTATCTGTAACGGCCGTGTTCCTGTCGACGAATCGAATGGATTGATTTCGTTTTTGCCGAATTTTTGTAATTTCGTCTCATCGAACGACAATCAACAAAGTGTTCCTGAATATCATTGCTAATCACAAACATCATAATTGGTTGAGTGAACGAGCAATTCTTGCATCAAATAACAAAGATGTAGATCATTTCAACTTCACAATTCAAAATCAAATCGTTGGGCACTGCATTCCTTTAAATCTATTGACTGTGCCACGTGAATAACATCATTTCAATGCAATTTAAATACTTTATATTTTGAATTTTGCACATTTATTGAACTTAATTCATTTAAACTAAATTTAATTCAGCCAACACATTATTTATTGATTCTGAGGCGGTACGAAGTTCGTCGGGCCAGCTAGTATATATATATAAGTTTAAACATAGTTCTGATGAAGGCATACGCTGAAATAGCTATCAACTATGTATGAAATAATATTTGTAGAACTAAAATACTTTTTTATGTTTTTTCACCTCATAAAAATTATAATCAATTATAACTGGGATCGCAGAACAAAAACATTAAGCATTTATTAACTAACTACTCTGCGACTGAAATAAATAATTTTTCATGTTTAAAACTGTAAAAAAACTCTCATTTTCAGCATCTTTAAAATATTTTTATGCTAAAGAAAAATCAGTCTGTTCTACGGTGTTTAGTTTACTCTAACGATCGGGTCGGTATGGGTTCAAGTTCTAGTAAGTGACTTTCAAATTTATATGTTTCCCATTTAAATCTGAGATCTTAGATTGTATCGTGTTTATCTTGCATGAAAAACTCAAAATATTAAATGCGTTGACATTAGCTATACAGTCAAATACTTTTCTTGATATTTAAATTCAATTGATAATCTGTATAAGTATTGAAATAAGAACCACGTTTATGAGCCACCACTGCCAGTTTCTCTAAATCTCATCCCGTTCCTTTGCTATGCCACCCTAGCCCCAGATATTGTAATCTGCGAAATACATTATTTAGACACACAAAGACAAATTTGAGATAAGCGAGAGACAATGCGATGTTTCAAAAAACCATTTCGTTTGCGCGATTTTTGTTGTATATGAAAGAAATTATTAAATTTAGCGATCCACGACATTCATTTTACGCAGGCAATATATTTGCGTAGTTACTAACGTTAATTTAAATAATATCGAACCGTAACAACCAGAAAATTGTAACCGAAAATTTTTAAATTTTACAGAAGGTTTTTTTACAATTATGTTCGGATAAGGAATTTCGGTGCGGTTAGTAAATATTAATATACGGTCAATGTATATCCTGATATTATAATAAAATAGTCCGACTACTTTCAGATATCTAGATCAGTGTTTCTCAACCGGAATCCACGCGGAACAAACGATAATAAGTCATTACGACGCCTTATTCCAGTGGTCGGCAAACTGCGATTCGCGAGCCACATGTGTCTCTTTGGCCCTTTGAGTGTGGCAATTCTACAAAATATATCATACAGTGTGATTGACGCTTCGTGTCCTAAACGGAGATTTTGGTATTCGGACTAAAAATTTTGAGTTGAAAGGGGCGATCTCAGCGAACATACCTCATTCAGAATGAGGATCTTTTGAGTTAAGGCCAGATTAGGAGTACCATAATCAAGTTAACAACAATGTTCCCACCTATACAGTTAATTTTTTAAAAAAATGGCTCGAAATTTTAAATAATTTTTCAAAATTATCTTACGCCCCTCACCTCTCACCGAGGAATTTGAAATCCTCAATTCCGTATACTTTTTACTCAAAATATCTCCGAAACTCGTTTTTTTTAGCTCACTGACGAATTAGAAATCCTCAATTGTAACCCTGGACTGGACTAAGTATTATACATCGCTCCTTCGCAATCCTACAGCGCCCTACAAATTATGAAAAATTAAAAACGCTCCCCAGACTTCTAAACTCCCCCCCAGGAGGGCGCACCTTCCAACTATGGTTAAAATTAAGGAAAAAATTGAATCCTACAACCACACAAATCAAATCAAACATTAAGTCTCACAGAATGAAAGTAGTTTGATTCTTATATTGATATCGTCGAATAAAAGACATTTTTGAATAAGCCTAACATGATAAAAAAAAATCTGCCATTGTGTGTTCTATTATAATATGCGAAGTCGCCGATATCATCCCAGATATCTATGAAACTATCGTAAAATTATATTGTAACGCGGTTAACTCGACGCTGGCTGGCTGGCGCTGAGACAAAAGGTGGGAG
Organism: Himalopsyche anomala; assembly: GCA_031772345.1. Taxonomy (NCBI): domain Eukaryota; kingdom Metazoa; phylum Arthropoda; class Insecta; order Trichoptera; family Rhyacophilidae; genus Himalopsyche; species Himalopsyche anomala. The sequence continues at coordinate 6,524,135 of CM062824.1, read as the reverse complement.
GGTTTATTTTACACAGCGCTTCAGGGAATAAGAACAGGGGGACGGAAATTGGCGCGAAGGCTTCCGTCCACAATGACACGTCGTCGGTTATCAATGCTAACAAATTTTAAAATTAACGATACGGCCGGGAACGAGCATGATAAGATTATCGAAATCACCGCAGGGACAATAGAGTTTTAGGCTTTCTGGCAAGGGATAATTTCTTCGTTCCTAGTAAAAGCAGAGCTAGTTGTTTTTATTGAGCATGGTGCATACACGGAACAAATTTAATAATCTCAACGTTTGATAGTAAAATCAGATATAATATATTATACGCATGCACAAACAAGTTTTCTTTTTGATACGTAAGAAGGTGGATGTTACATTCATTATACTTTTGATATGATGGAAAAGCAATCATTTTTTTTTCTTCATTTTTTTAATGGTACCGTATTCTTGTTAATTTCGTTTATTATTATTAAAGTATTACAAGTAAAAGAAAATAGTTATACGAGGGAGTGATATTAAAATTGGTTGTTAAATATATATTTATTTATTTTTTTACCATGTCCGCTCCCAATGTGAAGCATATGGACTCCTAATGGAGTTTATCTCAACAGAAGTGTTTCTACGAGAACTGCTTGTTACTCAGTTGCTCAACCTCTCTTTTTCCAAAGAGAGTAGAAATAGAAGGAAAGGGCTAGGAAAGAACTAGTTGTTGGCTAATCGCTCTCGATACGCCCCGTTTTTAGGATAGGATGGGTGGGAGGGGTTAATTCAAGACATCACATACATCCATGCCTTTGAACAGAAATTCATAAATCGATAGAAAAATCAATTCATAAATCTACCCGTACTGGGATTCGAACCCGTGACCTCCGTAGCGGTAGCCAACGACGTTGACCACTAGACCACACAGGCGGCAAAAATATTTTTTTACTGAGGAAATATACGGCAGACAAAATTATAAACATGCCCAATGAACTAAACTAGAGAAATAACGTATTTAGGATGTGGCTTGGTGCACGTCAAATCAACGGCCAGTAATTCTGAAAACTTATTATAACAAATGTATTATGCGCAAAAAACGAGTAGTAGATTTTCAATTTGAGCATGTGTAACTTTTACTTGGTATTTTTAATAGTAACTGTAATGTGTACAAAGGAATATTGTGTTTTTCTTACATTTTTTCGTTAAACGTTGCCCATCACATTGAGGAATTGTATTATAATAATAAATATGAAACACATGAATACATAACGCTCCGTAAGAAAATAACACAGTCCAGATAGGCAGCATTAATTATTCCACAACGGCTGGCGGACCATCTGGGCATCTTGGCCCACTTAGTTGCCCTCTCATAAATAAGTGTTTCAAGTTGTAAGTAGAGTCAGTGGAGATGCTTATTACTCACATCGTCGACACGGTTAAAGGCACTCAACGGTCTCCGTAGGAGGGTTTATGGTACACCAACTTGGATACAAGTTAAACCAACGACAACGGATAGTTAGCGATATACTTACTGACACTAAACAAGATAACGTCTACAACAGGTATTCAGAACCATAGGGCCTAGCCTGCTAATGCTGGCAACCCCGAAATAGATTGTTGGCGAATAATTCAAATTCATTAGATATCGGAAAAAATACTATCGAGTGTGTGGGGTTGATATAACAATATCATCAATCACTTTTAATGTAATAATGTAAAAAATAACAAGGTATTTAGTTGTATTTTTTTTTAATCAGTTAAAAGCTATTTCAGCGTATGCTTTGTCATTCTGATGAAGGCATAGATATCAACTGGTTTTAAAAAAATGTAGAACGAAATACTTTGCCTTTTTTTACTTTATTAAATGGAGTTCTACCAAGTAAATACCAATTCAATCAATACACTTTTAAGGTGTTTACTGTAAATACTTAGTGGAGAGATGATAAAATACTTTTATGTACATTCTTCACGAATATTAATAAGTTATGGACCGTTTTCTTTCATCGCGAACATTTTCAATTGATCATCATTATAACCACATAATCGTGAAATAAGTACAAAAGATAGTTTTATTATTTTATAGTTCAATCATATTTAAATCGTAGAAATAATGCATACTTACTTAATGCACAATAACATAAATTTGGAGATTTGTCATTTAGAGTTTCTAACGTTCTGTCAATTTGTGTCTATCGCATAAAGTTTAAATAGGGTAAAAATAGCAACTTATTTCGCAACGTTGATAGCTATTTCGACTTTTGCCATCGACAGAACTGTGATTAAACTAATATTTTTCTCAGCTATATATACTGGCTCCGAAGAGACATAGAGGCATAAAGTTTATCTTCTTTCAAGGCAAAATGGCAAAGATGATTTTTTTCGGTTTGCCTATTATATTTATAAATTATCCATATCCGCTCCTTATCTAGATCATGAGGACCTCTAATGGTGTTTATTTCGACCACTTATTTAAAAGCAGTAGGGATAAAAATACAGGACCAGAACGAGACTAGTGAGTAAGATAGTTAAAAATGAATATATATAAATAGTTAACTATCTTAGACCGTGTAAGATTTATTGCAAAAAGAATGTATCCGCAACTATATTCTTGTAAATAAATACTCTCCCAATCAGAGTTGGGAATACCTGGCCTTGAATACTAACATAGTTGCTACTTGCTAGGTAAAAGGTATAAGAAAATTTCGCTACAACTATGTGTTTCAATTTTTAAACACGAAATTCTTGCATTCAGACTTTATGGAGATACCCTAGCATTTCCTTAAGTGTAGACTCGATGACATCATATATATGTATCCATGTATGACGTCATAGAATCTGCGTTAGACATTAAAAAATATTCAAATCATGTTTGCATCCAGTGTATAGCACATAGACTTACGTTATTTTGACAAATGTTTATTTTCGAGGACTGCTTGTTTCTCAGTTTATCAAACTCTTTTTTTACGAGGAGGGTAAAATAGATTGATATGGCAGTACTAACTTATCGCTCTCTCTACACTCCGTTATAAGGACCGGATAATTATAATTATATTACTATCATACTTTTTTGGCTTTTTGGCATTAATAAGCCGACTGAAAAACGAATTTATGCAACTGTCCGTACTGGGATTTGGATTCGAAGCAAATAACGTTTACGACTGGACTAAAAGCCCACGAATATATATATATGTATTTAATAAAAGTAAAACCAAGGGAAATTTAAGTGACGAGAAATGCGTTATTAACTTAATTTCTTAAGAAAAACATAATCACTTTTAAGATGTTCACTGTCAATACTTGGTGGAATGGCATTATAATATATAAAAAAAAGATGTTTAGTACTTTTTCCACATAAAATTTATTTGATCAGTACCGGTTTCGATCTTCACGAGCATTATCGATAATTATCACGATTATTATTGATAAGAAAAATATATAAACAGTGCTATTTATACAAGTTAAATTGAAATAAAAGGTGTAAGCAACTACTAACAATGAAAAGGATTGACAAATTACAGTTAAATGTGTTAAAATTAAAATGATTAACACCTAAAACGTATGTTATTGGTGTTAATCATTTTAGTGTTGTGTAATTATAATGTAATTTGTCAATCCTTTTCATTGTTAGTAGTTGCTTACACCTTTTATTTCAATTTAACTTGATAATGCTCACGATGAGCGAAACCGGTTCTGATCAAATAAATTTTATGTGGAAAAAGTACTAAAAATCTTTTATTATTTTCATTATGAAAAACATAATATTTCTTTGTATTTACATTCACTGTTATTTGCCATGATAAAGACCATGAGCGAAACCAATCCTGATCTTCTTAAATAACAGTGGAAATAAGTACACAGAAATATTGTGTTTTTTTTTTAATATAATGCCTTTCTTACAAGTATTGACAGCGAACACCTTGAAAGTGTTTATCATTTACATTTCAATATTGAGTGTTACAACAAAAATGTGTACAATTTAAAGATAAAAACAATTGTTCTTATACTTTCTCGATTATAACAGGGAAGCTCGTTTGTATGTTATAAAAAGCCTTTGTATCTTTTTCAGCATTTATCTTCACAAGAGAAACAATCGCTGCGGCGCATCGGGCGAAAATGGATGGCACGAGGCCGCTCCATAATGCAAGGCGCACAGCTGTCCGCGCGCGCCGCGACGTCAATTATTCACCCGGCAAATGTGATGACGCTATTAGGAGAATGAGAGCCTCGTCCTTTGAACGGGGATGCCAGAAACGACGCCGACGACCAAATGGACAGGGTAATACGTTCCGACGTCGTTGTGGTAACATCTGATGGATGATAGATACATAAAGCATTTTGCAGGAGGCATGATGCGTTTCACTGCGTCATCATCGTGATGTAGGGGATGTTAGGAAGGAGATCAAATTTCATTAATAAAACTGAAGGAAGAAACTTTGTTCAACGCTTGTATGTAATTCATACATCGCTTCAGGAAATATGATACACACGATAATTGTGAAAGTGTGAGTTTATTCAGCGATAAATAAAGTCATATATTTCTTTTATAGTTACCATATTTTTTAATGATTATTTAGTTTCAAAAATACACATATCATAAAAAATAAATGTTAAGCATTATAAGAGAAAGAAAAAAAATGAAATTGATTGAAAGACCCCGCGCTAAGTTAAAAAGTATAGAAGTGTAATTCGATTTTATTAATATAAAACATTAAAAACGATTCCTGAATAGAATTATTTTTTACTTTGAATTTTCACTGTCAGTATTCGTAAAGAGTGGTATATGCATTGTTTGAATACGCACAGCAATGGGGAGGCTCATGACCCAGCAGTAAATGAGACTAAGAATAAAAAAAGGTGGAGACTATCACATGACAATATAACAATCAAATCCTGCAGCGATACATTTTTTTACCATCAGTATTTATTGTCATAAAATATATATTAAACATACTTTTTTGCAACTAAAAAGACCATTCTGAAACCCTCTAGACATATCCTATTCAATACTTAAGCATATTAATGTATGGATTATGGAGTAGGTACTATTTAATCGTGAAGTAATAGGTGGTGGGATGTTGGAGTTGAAGTAATTAACCTAATAATTGAGGAAATACCCATCTCCTACGGGTGAGGCGTGCGTGATGGCCGCTGGTCATATCCCGGTTGAATTATTGAAAAGGTAACGGGTTACGAGACTCGTGTAATTATCACAATGCGATCCACCCTTATATACAGCATTAGTAACAATGGACCCCTTTTAGTGGAACGACACCGTAAAATGCTCCACCTCACATTACTTTTTTATTTGAAACATTCGGTGTAAATTCCACAAGGCGACATTCTCTTGATATTTCGCTACACTTTAGATATCGTAAAGTAAAAGTTTTTTCAATTTTATTTAAATAATACCAGATATTCTATTGCACGAATAACGGAGTTTTATTCCTGAGCCTTTAAAAAATATTAATTATTTCTTGGAATAATTACTTTTAGAGTGTTCACTGTCAATTCTTGGTGGAAAAGCAATATTAATAAATCAAACACTGTTTGAACTATTTTTACGTTATTTATTTTAAATAACGACCGGTTTCGTTCATCACCAACTTTTTTAACCAGCATCAGTTGATAATGCTCGCGATGAGAAAATCCGTATCGGATTGAAGATAAATATTTTTTTTATTTTAAAGAGTTACTTGTCAAGTATGCATTTCGTTGTTCATTAATGAATTATATAATCATTTCCTAAAAATAAAATATTTGAGCATCCCAAAAATAATAATTAGTTTCCATTAAAACCAGAACGTTTTTACCGCGATTTGTAAATTCGAAAACATAATCCAATAAATGACGTGCTTTCGAATATTGTTTTCATGAGTAAAAATTTGGAACGCAATGCATTGTTTTATCAATTTTTTTACACATTTTACATACATTCATGCTAAATTAATTTAATTCATATGACCTAATTTATTTTCCGTTATCGAAATATTGATTCAATTTTGCGTGAAGAGTCTTGTGTCTAAATAACAAACCATATTTTATGAGTGTTTTTGATGTAGTCAAAAGCACACACTTGCCCTGCTCTTAGCGGACTTGTGACACGTTCCACGGGCAAGCGAACCAAGTCAAGCCCGTGATGTTTGCTTACATAGGACAGAATGACGCTTTTCTATTTGCACAGTAGCAAATTTTTACAAGGGGACATATAAGCAGATATTTCGCGGCCGTAAACGCTTTAGTGCAAACAATCGGTTTGAATTCAACTTCATAAACCGACTTCTGAAATCACTTACCGCTCCAACATCTCTCTCTCTCGCAAGTTCATTTTACGATCCATAAAGATCAACGTATCAACGAACGAAGGCACGGAGTAAAAAGTATGAAATGGCTGATAGGGAAAGCCGTTATGGGAAAGTGATCCATTTATGACCAAAGTTTCCGCCTACGAAACAGTAGTGTCCTGGGGAAGATCGTATTAGCTTATCCGTTATATGTGTTTTCCTCCTAGATTCGCCATATAATGCTCGATTTTAGTGCTAAAGTTTTGAAATATATCTGGAAAAATTTCGAACAACCTTTACTGAGTATAAGCCATCATACATTTAACTTAATTGAATTCATAAATAAAAAACACATTTTATAAAAAAAAAAACTTGCACAAACAGTAGTAAACGAGGAATAACCATTTATTTTATATAGTTTAAACATTTATTGTATGTGTGTTCACACACGTAATACCTATAGCAATTTCACATGTAAAATGTTTTTATATAGTATGATTCTTCTCTCATATAACACGACACTTATAAAATAAATGTTACTAATTAAATATTATTCTTGCATAAACTGCCAATGTGGAGAATATTTTTCTGTTGTTTTTTTGCATAGAGAAGCATATTATGTACAATTATGGAAATATGAAAGGATCACTCCAATCTATGGAAGTGATAGTTTAGGGTTTTGAACCCGTGGAAAAATACCAATAAAAAAAACATTAACCACTCGGATACCGGCAAATTTAATAAATTTAATATATATTTCTGATGTGGTAATTTTGTGAAAATTCATTTCCAATAAAAGACTTGTTTTGATAATTCTGTCATTTCACTGACTGTAAAATTTAATACATATTTAAATACGCTATATTAACAAACTGACGACTGTCAAATTTGTTAGTAAATCAGTGTTTTATATTATACAAACAATAATTATTAGTAAAATGGTTTTCGCCTATTAAAATTAGGGCGAAAATTAATTTGCAGTAAATGTGTCATTTAAGGATTTAATATATTTCGCAATTACATTATTAATTTCAAAACTCAATTTGTACGCATAAATGATTACAACCATATGAATATATGTATGTTAATCCATGTTTTATTTTCAACATAGACATAGCTCAACCTAATGCTCCAATCAAGGTGAACATCTAATGACATGGTTTCTACTAGGGCCTCCAATCCCGGAATACCGTACAACTTTGTGATCCCGAAATTCCGGGACTGTGATAGTATTAATCCCGGCATTGAAGGATTGAGAAAATTTTAGAAAGTTGCACGAGAGCTAAAAAAGGGTCTGAAATTTTATCGTTTTGGAAATTCCGCAAATTCCTGGATTTTTAAAATCGTAAATCTTGAAAAAGCAACTAAAAAAAATCCGTAAATTTGTACGATTTCAAAATCGCAGGACAATTTTTTTTTTAATTGCGAATCCTTATACGATTTTATGGTGAATGTTCAATCACGGGATTGGGAAAATTGTCAATCCTGAAGTCCCAGTATTACAAAACGGGTCCCGGATTAGATGCCCTAGTTTCTACCCCATTGCCAATTACTACAATATTATATTGATCCGAATCTGAGTTAATAGTGAAAATACAGATTAGTACAAGCTAGCATTGTAATATCTAATATTATGTTTGGAATTAAATTAAGCGGTTATGGTTTCGCTCAAGACCTATAGGTAAATTAGTTCATAACTTTCTACAAGAAAGTGGCGTGCGTTTTAAGCCACACATATTATCGGGGGGGAAAAATTTACTACGATACGCAATTTAACAACATTTCCATCACATACATGCAATATTTACTTTAACCAAAAGTTTAAAAAACTTGAATAAGTATTACTGTATAACATTTAAGCTAACTTTTATACTATTAAGCTTACAGCGTACATAAGCAATGCAATGCTGTGAAGTCGTGGAAAAAAATATAAGATCCGTATTTGTTGTCACGATGTGTAAAGGTAAGTTAGTAAATTACTATATACTTGATATTATACGACAACCATATTTTTTTAAATATAAAAATGTAATGTTTTTCAATAATTATCAAACAATATTTAAAACAAAACGAATGGTTCTCTTATTCAAGCTTATTTCCTTTGGGAGTTTATCCACTCAGAAGTAATTAGTATTGTTTGTATCATCTCTTGTTCGAGGCAGGTAAAATGAAAATAAAACTTCCCCACTCCATCTTATTGTAAAATCATTGCATTCGATATAATAATAAATGAAAAATTAGGGTTCATAATTTCACTGGATGTGTAACTAGGTATTTGTCGCACGTTGTTCGCATTCAGAATAATTTTATCGTGCTATAAATGATAAGTGTTTTTATTTATATTGGACATAGTATGGGAAAGATACAATTAATTATATGCATAAAGATGCTTTATTAACAAGCAAAACACGTTTCATATTCTCTTTAGAAATAATAAAAAATATTTTTTTCAGAAAGTCGCTAGATACTCGAGTAGACAGACAACCAAGACACAAGATTTCAAATTTAATTTTAAGAAATTTAAATCACTTCTACTTAATTTCTATAATAAGGCTCTTACTTTTCGGCCACAAAAGAATAGCAGCACAACCAGTGGAATAAAAAATAATCAATCTTTATCGAATACGTCTGAATTATTTATGTGTGAGGTGTCAACAAGTTTTTATCACAGGACCCCACTGATGATAACTTTGAAATGAGCCTCCACGCGAAGAGAATTAACCAGAGGAAGGATTGTTCATGCGGTCATCCGCACAAGGACACGGACCGCATCCTTTGGGACAAGCACCTACGTAATATGAGCTTGGCGCTACGTCAAAAACGAAACGGTTTTAGTAGAACAGGATAAATTCAGACAAATCCCTAATATAATACTTTGTTACGAGATAATGTTTAACGTTATAATCATATACAGCTTCTTGGCGTACTAATTAAATGATAACATAAAAGAAGCATTTATGAGGAATAAGAGTAAACGAAATTAAGGAATATATTTTATATCGGCGTACTTAATAACTATATCAATATATTGCCAACTGCTCAAATAGAACAAATTAAAAAAATGGTAAAATAACCAGTAGTTATACTCAACTATAAGAGAAAATGTAACTTAGGTTTGTGAGAGTTATTACCATAGTAATTAATCGAAAATACTTAGTAATGAAAAACAAGTAATGAACTTATTCCATTGTAATGCGATATCATTAATAAAACGAGAATTTTCAATAACCGCCCAAAAATATTTTCGCACAAGCAAACAAAACATTTCAGAGCAAGTTAATAATATAATAAATTATTTATGAATAAACCTCTAAGAGTTTAGAATTACAGGGGGTAATCACTACCGATTTATATATTGGATATTTCTGCTATCATTATTATATTTACATTATAAATGGTATACCTTGGTAAATATGTAAAATGAAAAAAAAATGTCAACCGCTCTGCTGCTCCGAAAACTATATTTGCTTCATTGATACTGTGTTGTAGATTTTACGCAAAATTGATAAGTATCTTTTCACCATTTTTTTGGTTATTTATTATCTTGGAATACGTATCTTCATTTGAAAGAAGTATTTTAAAAGTAAATTAAAAAAGGACTTATTTTATATTGCCTTCTGCCTTAGATTTAATTTGGAAAGTATTTAATGAATTGATTCATTACTTATGTTTTTATTGTATGTTTTATCAAAACGAATTTCATCTACTTACATTAATTTCCCTTGAAAACATTTATTTTCAACCGTAGATACGTATCAACAAAGTGAAACTATTTTTCTTTAAATAAACTGTATAATATATTTTCTTTGATCAAAGTACGCCTAAGCTCTGTCTTCTAAATAATCTTATTTCAAAATCATGAATCAAATGTTTTGTTTGCTTTTTACTTCGATAGAAAGTCAAACTATACTTTTCCGGAGTAAGTATTTTTTTTAATGTATAATAATAAAACTAGCAGCTCAAATGACAAATGCGGCGGAATAATTTATTACGCAGTTGCTCAACCTTTCTTTTTCAAAGAGAGAATGTATATAAGGATAGGGCTAGGGCAAGACTAGTGGTTAATTTATCGCCCTTCCTACACCCCGTTATTTTATAATTGTAAGGTTCTATCTTTTCTAAGATAGCATTGCTTCGAACATTTATTAAATTTGAACATTGTCTTGAAGATGTCGTGGAGTCGAAACAAAATTATGTAATTTTGGTGCAACTAAATAAATTGATATTTTAAACTTATTAAAATGGAGTTCTATCAAGTATTTTTTTGGAAATAGGGGTCTGAGTCGCAGTTGTAATCAAGGTCGTTAGATATTTTTACTTATACCAACGCTCGTTAGTACTTAGATATATCGATGATGATCATAATATTTAATACTGAACAAAATTAGCAGTGTGGAGCCCCTGTTTAAAGAAAGTCCGGAATCGTAGCGAAGAAAGACTTCCTTAGAATATAAATGTATTGTTTGCAAATCATTAATCACTGACAGAGGGCGCGTCATTTAAAATGATATCTCATTTTGCCAATGGAAATTATTTAAACTTGATCAAATTTGTATGCGCAAAGTATTCAGCACTCTGAGACAATACGGAAAGTAACGCCGGCGCTTTTGTAGCAATGTCAAAATGATCGATCATATTTTTATTTTCGTCAACGGCGAGCCCAGCCCGTCAAGAGTAAAACAAAAATTACTTGAAACTCTGTCACACTAAGATAAATAGTAATAAAGTTTAACAAATTAAGCATGAGCATTTAACGGAATAAAACAATGAATTGAAACTGGTGCACGAAGTTCTTGAAGGCCATTGGCTATCGTGAAAGTTCTTCAGAGAACTGAAGAATGTGTCAAATAACTAGTTAAGAAGAGAAATATTCAAGCATCATTAATTTTCAACTTTAACTTCATAAATAGTCGATAGTGTCGCTCTAAGATAGCTTTAGAAAGTAAGTCCGAAATATTATTTACCATAAGCGATTTTTTAATTTTGATGAATTCGGCGATAAATTTGTAGAAATGCACTTTTAATATAAAATTAAAATTGATAACTTTGTTATGTTTTAATTTTTTTCAACTTTTATTGGACCTCATTGAATTTTGAAATAGTATCTGTCAAATGGAAAAATAAAAACTGAATGTAATTATCGATGTATTTGATTTTGCTAACGTTTCATATTTTTTTTCAAAAATAAATAGTGCGTTTTTGTTGAGATATGATTTGTAATGAAAAAAAACAGGAGGTCCTTGCTTAAGCACGCCACTGGCTCTTTGTTCATTTTTTACAAATAAAATTTATTAGAATATGATGATAAAGAATGCTTAATTCAGCTGAGATGATTTCAAAATCCTATGAAGCGATATTCTATCAATTAAACGTTTTTTTGTGTACAAGCAATTTAATAATTTCTCTCAATTACAGGTGTATCTGTAGACCGTGACACTTACATTTAAATAAATTCTTTATAACTTGTATTTTTTTTAAGAAACAGTTACTTTACTTTACATTATCCGTACATGAAAGCCTGATAATATTGAAAGGCGTGGATCGTTAGAGATAATACCTACAGATGATTTGAACATTTTAATGAAGTCGATAATATAAATAATATCATCATTACGCAAACGGCTGAATGCATATTATAAGATAAATTCAAAAAAAACACACTGAATGGCCTCCATGGTCACAAGTCACAATCTCTGTATATTCCCATCCATGAAGATCTGACATAAAATCGGGAGATTGATTTAATACATTTAAGTGCCAAGCTATAAAAAAAATCCTGGACTACAGATACACATAAAGTTTTTAGTGAACACACTAGATACGATGTGAAGAAAGGGTGTGATGGCAGTTTTCGGATGGAGTTAGCAATGTAGGTGACAAGTGCGGCTATGCAATATAATGTTTGATTACAGATTGCAATGCCGGACAGATATAAAATTGTGTCAACTCTATTATTCTTCTGGAGTAAAATTCTTCTGGCTTTAATGCAAAAAAATAAACTAAGGGATGATTTACTTGCATTGTTGTACTACTTGTTTTTCATTTCAATATTTATGTGGTGACCTAAACAAATGATGGTCCGATGGAGTAAGTTATAGAGAATATTTTGAATGCTTAAGAACATCCTAACTCGATCAATTGTGTTGGGTCAATATTGCCACATGTGGTCGGGCGTTTTTGCTGAAAATTGATAACACAAGTATGTATAACAAACTGACTTTTTGACTGACATTAAAAATGGCGATGTATGTATTCAAAAAATAAAATATACGTACATTCGTATTGAATTTACAATAAATACCATTTGTTTATTACACATTTTTCATTTAATTTTGATTTTGATTTGTGTAAAATATCACTTACATTGTATTATATTATCAGTTAATAATGCACGTTATGACCTTAACCGGTCATGATCTTAATAAATAAAAGTGGTAATTTGTAAAAATGTATATTTTATTTTTTTAATATAATGCCTTTCTACGTATTGACAGTTAACTACCTATGTATGTCTTAATACATAAATGTGTATGAGTGACTACAATAATGAGATATTAAGAAAACATATTTTATTCCATGACACATTAATGCGTAAAGAGTCTCTAGTGAAGCATATGAAACTGGGTACGGCCAATGCGACTCTAAAGGCCAATTTGAACGTCTGGTTGTGTGGCCGATGGCAGACGCGGATAGCCAATTTCAATAACGATATCGAGCGAAAACAATCGTATCCGTAGTCTTTGAGAAAACCAGCGGCGGAGATTGTGTTTACCAACATGTACTGGGGAGGGGTCTGAAAAAGCAATGGCACAATCATTGTCTGACAGATTTCATGGAAGAACACACGGAAGAGAATAGTCGCGTAAATCAATAACTACTACAAATATCAACATAATCGTGAGGATCAAAATCATAGTAACGAAATCAGCAAGCCAATAACACATATTGAATAAAAATTGAATGATAAGTCACTTCGTTTCAAATGCTAGAAATCAATTTTCTGGCACATGATATTACGTTATATATGACACGCATCCAGCAAAAGATTAAGGATAAAGTAACAACATAACAGGTATCGCTAATGAGTATTATAAACTGATGCAAAAACAAATCAAATATTGATATTTTTAGAATATTGTATGGACAAGTAGTATTATTTTAATGGCTGAAGAGAGTTATTCGAAAGGAATCAGCAGTAAAATATGAGCAATGTCATATACGACGTAATGGAAATAAATTGAGTAACAATATAGTGATACATCGTAAACCAACAAGCAAGAAACTAATAAGTTATAATTGAAATCATTTTCAAACGCGAATCATTCAAAGAAGTGTAGTATTAACACCATACAGGAATTAACGGTGGCAAATAACCATCGTAGCAGCTGAATTAAGTGTACTCCCTTTATAGCAGTTGAACGTGCAAATAAGCTGAGAAAAATATGTGATTTTTTTTCCATCTCCGCTCCCAATATGAAGCATATGGACTCCTAATGGAGTTTATCTCAACAGAAATGTTTCTACGAGAACTATCAGTTGACGATGCTCGTAATGAGCGAAACCTGTCCTGACATATTAAATAAAGTGGGATGAAGTACAAAGGAATATTGTGTTTTTACTAATATAATGCCTTTCCACCAAGTATTGACAGTGAACACCCTAAAAGTGATCTACGAGAACTGCTTGTTACTCAGTTGCTCAACCTCTCTTTTTCCAAAAAGAGTAGGAATAGAAGGAAAGGGCAAGGACAGGACTAGTGGTTAGCTAATCGCTTTCCATACGCCCCGTTCATGGGATAGGATATGTGGGAGGGGGGAATTCAAGACATCACGTACATCCATGCCTTTTGAACAGAAATTCATAAATCGATTGAAAAATCAATTTATAAAACTGCCCGTACCGGATTCGAACCCGTGCCCTCCGTAGCGGTAGCCAACGATGTTGACCACTCGACCACACAGGCGGCGATTTACAATAATAAATGTGATATGTGATTTACAATAATAAATAATGGCGTTATATATGTAGTTCATATGCGACACACGAAGCAAAACAGGAAAAACTTAAAAAAGAGTGGAACTTTGATTACTTAAAATGAAAATATAACGTATGTTCGTAGGTAAACAAACACTTAGAAAAGAGTCCTCGCGAACGATGTCAATGTGGGCTGATTGCGACAAATAAGATGTTATCGATTTATTTAATTGTGATGCAAATGATTCTATATTTCAATTTTTAATATGCTTTAGAGAAACTGGATCACAAAGAGAAGATTACTAAGGGAAAAATATAGGTCCTATGCAGTCAGAAGATGTCACCATGAAGTGGTTCGGCAGGAAAAAAGAATGTTGACCAGGACAGCTTAAAAGTTTTAATGATTGGGTTAATTTGAAGAGGACAGCTACTTTTAAGCAATAAACAATATTTGAATCGAAAAAATATGTGAACTGAGTTGATGAAGAATATGTGATCACGATTAATTCTACCGGGGATAAGAATTTAAGAATCAGTTTCTTGAGGAGGCCAGAACTCACATAGTGATTTAATCCATAAAGAATGTAATGAATATTCGTTTTATTTAGGATTGTAATTTTTAAAAATTCAATTGGTTCAAAAACTCTTAGTGTGTGGCAGTTTTCAGATCGAATACTGGGATCGCATGGCCGCAGCAGAAAAGGTTCCTCCCGAGCATAATGAATAAGTCACGTACGAACATTTCGTATATTATTTATATAGCTACGCATGTGCGATATATAACGCTTCGTGATGTGAATATGGAATCGGGCCCTTCGCGGTCTGAGGCCGGTTCACATCCGGTCCCACTCTATTGAAATCGTCTATAATACATATATACATTTTTTTTCAATCTAATTTTGAATGCAAAGTGTGCAATTCGGATGTGTATGGCATTTGAAAATTTTGTTTCGCTGCACCGGAAAAGCCTAAATATTTTATTATTTGAAACAGATTTTGCAAGCGGTACAAGATTTATCTAGTTGGCAAATGAATGCCAAGATCAAGACGAAACAAAAATAATGTGTTGAAATCTGTGATTTTTGCAAATCGTCATTAATGCCTATTTCATTTTATTACTTTGTGTTTCAATATTTTTAATAATAAAATAATATTATTTCAAACATTAATTGCACACCAACAATTAAATTATAAAAATTGATCACAAATTCGACAGTTAATACTTATTTCGCAAAGACGCAGTAGAGATAACTTTCTTTCACATTATCACATAAAGAATCTTTTATTTACCACTTTACAACTATTAAATATAGCTGAAATACATAATCCAAAGTTTTAGCTGAGGTTGTTATTTTAGTCAGATCATCTTATCTTATGTGAAATGTGGACGAAGCTTTCAAAGTTACAAATGACTTGAGGCCTAGAGATACGCTCTTACCACCTCGTGCGCATTTAATCGACCGAGGTGATGAGATGAAATCAGTTCGATTGGATTGAATAATTTTATCGAATGACTGTTAGTATTAATAAAGATATTTCGATACAAATAGGGCAAAAATGTTTATTTACGGATACAGTTAGCAAGCTAGTAGTATTCATATTTATAAAATGGTTATAAAATTGTACGAAATAGATATTTTTATGTTCCATTTAACCACTTCATCACCCGCCGGTATGTCGCTTACGTACTTTATAACTTGGGTTTAGGGTTTGATTGGTTCGCGAATCTATGAGAAATTGTTTAAAATAAATAATACATATTATGTCATGTTTTCAAGAAGGTTGATAATAGAATGAATCAAATAACTAGGTGAAAACAATCTAGGCGTTCACGGTATTAATACTTTTATTACTAAAAATGAAACTCGTTATTTTAATTAACATCGCACTGTTTTGCAATAAATAGTTTTTCTTTCGTCAATATTCTAGTCATGTCGAATTGACGATTTTTCTGAGGTTTTGTCAATTATACAGATACTGAAATGTAAATATTATAAACAAGCTTAATGTAAGTACAATAAATCTACCAAAAATGGCGAATCATAAAATCCGTGTCAATACTTATTCTGTCTCACAATAGACAACAATGTGTTGAAATTAAAATTCACTAAAACACGCATGTCAAAAAAATACGCAAAAACTATGTATATACAATAATTTATGTTCTTTTAAAGTTGCATCTAATTGTATTTATAACAGTTACAATATCTCCACTGTGCACTATTCACATTATTGAATTATATGTGATTGAGCATACTACTAAATAAATATTTTCAAATCTTTCTTGCCAAAACGACAATGGTTATTTTGTGGCTTCATAATACTTGACAACAGCGAACAGCTATAAAAATTATTTCTGCCAAAAAATTGTAGTTTATACAAAAATATACGACATTTATTTCGTATATTAATTTAAGCTGCAGTAACAAAGAAACTTGTGGTTTTAAATTATGTATGTCGATCGTATGCATATGTGTACCAATTTACTCATTCTTTTTTTGGTTGACTCGCAATTGACAATATAAACGATATGTCCATCAACCATATACGCCAGGTCACTTGAATCTAGTTATATTCTGCGATGGTTTCTATATTTATATAGCTTTGTAAATTTGTTAATAATTCACATGCGTGTTGTAATTTACGCGTTTATACATCGGAAGTAGATATTAACAATAAGTGACTTTTGAAATATATTACTCTTATAAAAATGAAATATGCCGTTAAAGCTTTCAGATTCTAGTCATTAATATTTCATAAAAACTAGCCTCTGCAGGGAAAATCTTTTCATAAATTCAACAGCATATAATCTATGGAAAACCAAGCTGCGTTATAATGTAAAGCAGAACAATCGGACATAGAAACGTGAACATCTGAATGCGACTGCAGATACTTGGACGGTCATTAAGTGGGTATGTTGGGTGGTAGCTCGTACGAACCGGTCCCTCGAGTAATGTCAGAACAGAAACTACTAAAAGTTGTGCATGTGCATATAAGAAGATACATAAAATATAGAAAGATATCATAATGGGTAAACTTTTCTTTCAATCAGAGTACAATAAAAAAAATCATTGATATTCTACTTTAATAAATCGTGAGAAACAATATACTAAAAAATATTCAATTAAATTTGATAACTTTGTTACTCTGTTTGTATTACAAAAAGTGTTTCGCGTCACTAAGACACATTAGACATAACAATACAAAGTTTGCGAATAAACTAAAAATTGATTATAATTCTTAAATTATATTTTAAAATATTATATTCGGGGTGTTGTCCTTTTTACTGGATGCAGAGAGTCGCAGTTTGTAACACAAAAAAGGAGTAACAAAGTTATTAAATTTAATATAAAAAACGAACATCTACAAAGTTAACGCTAAATCCATCGGAAAAAAGATATACTGTATATCAGTGCTTTCCAAACTTTTTCATATGAAAAAATCTGAAAAAATAATCTGTGCTCCCCTGAATACAAAACATGTTCTGCGGCGGCCCCCAATTTGGGAAGTACGGCTGTAGATCATAGTTTTTTCAATAAAGTACATTAAACGGTATCTTCTAATTCCTTTATTTACTAATGTGATCGGAACCGATTTAGCTAAATGAGTAAGCATTTTCAGAATAGTTAATTGTATACGAAAAATAATAAATACCATCTGAAGAACTTAGCGAAGAATTAACGATTCAACGTATTTTGTTACATAATGAACTAAACAACACTCAAAAAAATATTGATTTATTAATTCGTTATAAAATTAAAGACGATTTAGAAAAAGGGTAAGGCCACAGTATACTCGTCCTGTATATATAAGTGAACAATATTATAAGAACTATGAGAAATAAAAAAAACCTTTAAAACTTTCTTTATCAAGAAACGAAATCGCATTACAAGGGAAACGTCTGTCTCGAACGTGCTCTAAATATTAATTAGTATTCAGAGCTTACATTTTCTAAAATATCCCCACATTTTAATTCACACGAAGGCAGTGACCTAAATGTAAAGCGCGACACTTCGCCATCTACCTAATTGTGAATAATTATATTCCAGCAGCTAACAAGAGTGTGTGACAAAATATTCGGGATACGTAAAACGTGATCACTTACTTATGCTAAATATTGCATTGTCAATAAAATAAAATATTAACATGCATTCGCTAGGCATTGCTTATTTATTTTACTTAAATAACAGTAAAAGCAAATATATATTTATAAAGGTTGTTTTTTTTTTAAATAGAACTCATCGCCCATCCAATGTTGTCTTCAATTAATTTTGGCGCGCGCTGTGTGGCAATTTGCGCCGGCTTTTTTAAACCACAGCTCTAACACATTAATACCATTCAATTGGGGAACTGACCATTCTGTCATTATTCATCTATAGCGCTCTTTATTGAATGTAACGTTCTGGCCGGCATCATTTCTGAAGAAAAAAATACACAATTTTCATGCGTTGTTCTGGCGTAAAGACATGTATATTATTGATGAAATGGCAAATAATACTGAGCACAAATTATCTGTTACTTGTCAAATTGGCAGTCCCTGAAAAAGAGTTTTGCTAATGCTAAAAACATATCTAAAAAACCACCTATAAAACAAACACTTGAAACTTGATATTCAGATTGAAACCAGGTTCTCTCCAGATCACTGAATTTCTTAATTCATCATCGGACACGGTGCGCTTAATGCCAAATTACATAAGTTTAAAACCAAACTAAACTCGAACTGCCCTTGTGACAGTAGTCAAGATTCAGAGCATATTCTCTAGGATTTTCTATTGATGTCCATTGAAAGAGATGTTTTGTTTTTATCATGTAAGATTTCGACTGAAGAAGGTGCTTGGTGGAATTTCAATATTAAATTCGAATCGTTCAAATTATGTACACTCCCACAGATTTTGTCACTAACGACCCGGGTTTCCCTTTTCGGCATATTCAGGCGTTCAAATGCACGGATGAACTTGAACTAACGCTAAGTAAATGAATGTTTCGTGTTTATATAATAAATAAATGTATCACTGAGTCTAAAGCCATTGCTGGCGAAAAGGATAAGCTCATGGGAATACCCAAAGATTTGAGTAGTGAGTGGTTTTAAGAATTATATTTATTATGTCGGAAAAGGTTTTATGACTATATTGATATAGGGTAAAGAAGTGGCGACCCCGGCATATGCAATATTTCATTTAAAATCGGAAGGCCATACAACTTTCTGAAATTCATAGACTTGTGAGTGTTTCTTTAAATGAAATAAACTTTAATGAAATATTGCATATGCCGGGGTCGGGGTATTGTGTTTTTATTAATATAATGCCTTCCCACCAAGTATTGACAGTGAACACCCTAAAAGTGAAATATGCTTGAATATAAATAAAGCCAGTGAAATAACGTTTGCATTCGAAGGGGCGTTAGTTCTGCTTGGAATTGTAGATGTCGCGTAAAAACACGTGATTTTCGCGTACAAATTGGCTTGTAGCTATAACTCATACGCGATACTTAATCGGATTGCCGTTAAGCGCGAATGTGCGGGAATAATTAGCAGCCTGGAGGTAATTTCATCCACCGTTTGCGAAGTTGTAAAATCACGTTGTTTGTTTATTGCGCGATTCCCTTTAGGAGAGTTGTGAGCGCAGTTAGCGGCCCATGGGACCCCTTACCCACTGCCTTCGTCGCCAGTGACATTACCTCGTGGATACATGCGAGGAAAAATCTCTAATGGCCATAAACATGTATTGCGTGTGTTACTTTTATTTAGCTTCATCGTAAAAATTTTAATTGTACTGACAATTTAAAATATCAATTTTGATTAATAAAAACAGTTGACATTTCGTTTTACTGTTAGTAACAATCTGGTACATAATTTCGTTAAATACCGATCGATGTATTATAGATATGACCTAATTCTTTGAATTTTAGCTTGTATCCACATTTCAGGAATCCAACTCTTTGTGTTCTTGAGTGTTTTATTCAAGTTCAAATATATTGTTAGGAATGGGTTATTACTAAAGCGAAGATTAAGAGATACATCTAGGTTCAGATGCTAAAGCGATAATTAGGAAATCTTATGTGCCGTTTTACTTTGAGACTAGCAGAATATTAAAGCTTTTGATTAAATCATCCAGGCACTTCACTGGTGGCCCCAAACCGCCACGCTGCCTTCACCGAGAGCGCGGATGTACGACCCGAACGTGGGTTTAATCGAGATATATTGCCTCTCGCACTGCTAACCAGCCGAAGTAGAGGTCTCGAGCCTCGCACGCACCCCCGCCCCGGAGCCACGTGCGGTCAGATCGTTTCGAGCTTTGTCTTTTCATATTTGCATAGTAAAAAGTACTTGACATAAATCACAATTCTAATTATCTAATTATGAGAATGTTAAGTCACAAGTAGTCATTTGTCGGATCTGTGGCGCAGCGGTTAGCGTTGTTGGCTTCCGTGCTGGATCTCACGGGTTCGAGTCTAGTACGAACAGCATTTTTTCAATCGGTAAATCAATTTCTTGGGTAATAGGGTAAAAATATCAACGGTTTTTAGTTCTACAGTTTTTTTTATATTTTTATGCGTTGATAGCTATTTCGGCTTTCGCCATCGTCATAACTATGCTTAAACGTACATTTTGCTCAGCTATATATACTGGCTCCGAAGAGATACACAATGCATCATATTATTCACTCTAACACCTTAATTCAAATTATAATTACAATATTGCACTTACTAAATGTGATTCTAGTGAACGATAATCAGTCTTGGGTTTTTAAAATATTAATTAGGCTAATTTAAACTGATATTTATTATTAATTACACCCATCCCTCGCTTAACACGGAAGATAGGTTCTGCTAGACCACCGTGTTAAGCGAGACTAACAAATGTATGAAAAAGAGAGGAAAGATTCTTTTTTTAGAAATATTAATAAAAAAGAGGTATGTAGAATTTCTAAAAATTTAAAAAGAGAGGTTGAGTGACTGAGTAACAAACAGTTCTCGTAGAAAAACATCTGCTGGAATACATTTATTAAAAGGCCATATGTTCCACATAGCTGGCATAGATTTTTTTAACGTCATATATTGTGCGTAAGTCTAATTGCGATTGTTTAGATAAATCAAACGTTATTCAATATTTCAAGAATCTGATCAGTATGAAAATTCTTAATTATCACATCGATGAGATTTTCAAGCAATCTCGAGAATGCTCACGATAAGCGAAACTGGTCTTGACAATTATAATTATAAAAAATGGGTTTTTTTGTTTAATTATAATCTTACATCGGTAATTTAATATTATGATAGTTATTTGTTATTTGAAATGAATGGTATTTTTATGTCAAGTCGACTTCTTTCCTTATATATTAACTATGGCATAAATTACTATGACTTAAAATATACATAGGTACATGAGTATGAGAGCAGATTAAGTATAACATATTCCAAAAGCGTACTTTAGCAGCATTTGCCATACGCCCACGATTCATCAATGTCAAAATTTTAATTAAATCCAGGTTAATGCACATCCCACTGGCGCAGCTTCTATTCCTTAGCGAAGATAATGAGATGAACTAATCCAACAATAAATTTGAATAATATTTCGCAATAACACAAAAAACATGTTTGAGACAAGCTAGACGCATTGTTTTCCTATACATATATACTTAATTGAATAATTGGCAAAAATCGAAAATAATGAATAATATGAGAATCCAAAATATCGGAGGTGAGAAGTTGCCTTACATAAATTTGGTTTACAATTTAAACATTTGAAAAATATTGGATTATTATTGTTTTTTTCCGGTGAAAGAAAACCATCTCTTAGCCTAATATTTTCGCTCATAGGGTGGAGTAATGTTTAAAAACACTGATTAACAAAAGAAGCAAATGTTCGAAAAATAATATTGATATATGCGATCACAGAAGCGATAAAACATAAAGAAATATAATATATTTTTGTAAAATTTCAATACTAATAAAAATACAATATTGTATAAAAATATTCAATAAATCAAAAATATTTTAAGCTTGGCGTTTATCGAACTGTTAAAATTAAACTTTTATAAAATAACTAAGTTTGTGATGATGTTCAAACTCCAATAAATGATTGGTTTCGAGTAGGGTATCCAATCTCGGGATCCCGGATCCCGAAATCCCGCGAAATCTACTAACAGACTATGTAACAAAAAAAGCTTTAAATTAGTAGTCCATCCTACAGCTAACGATTGTGGCGACTAGTTACAAAAAGCGATATTTACAAACATGGTAAAAAATGAGAAAAAATGTGTGCGTATTGTACGCGCAATTTCACACAATATGAGAATAAATTTACATTCCAAAACTCAATATAAGCTTACGAAAGAAATATTTCGAATCTGATTGATTCTGGTATCTGGTACATAAAATTTTATTTTTCTTACATTTATTTATTTGTATTGTTTACCAGTTAATAAACGCTATTTTTTGTTATTTTAAGATATAAAAAGTCTTAACTTAGATCAAACAATTGTTGCTTGAAACATAAAAACTTTGTTTGCGGCAAATATTAAAATGTGTACATATCGCTTTTTGTAACTAGACGCTTCAGTAATTACATGATACAAATATTATTCAGTGTTTCCTTGAAAACACATGTTTGAAATATTAACGAATAGAGGAAAGAAACATTGAACATAATTTATTAGTTGCAATAATGGTTATGTATGATAGTATGGGCAATACAAATTAATTAAAGCTCTCTTGACAGAACAGTAAGCACAGAGGACCCCACTTTTTAAAATCAATAAATTATCTAAGCGAGCTGACTGATAAAATCTACCGAAATTAAAAATTCAGTTTACGTAGCTCTCTAAATTATGTACAACGGTAAAAACGAATAAAAAAATAAGCCCGATAGAAGCGGAATTCATAGACTGCCATACGGAATGTGCAATATATTATACATAGGACATGTAGAAACGAGTATTTCCCTCGATTTAAAGAATACGATCGGTCAAAAAATATTACTGAAAAAATCATGTTGAAAACTGATACAATAGTTAGACCCACGATTAGGGCATTCAATCCCGGACCCTTATTGTGATCCCGAGTTTTCGGGAAATGAAAAATTTGTGCGTTTAGGATAAAGTGTCAGCCATTGATATTTTATGAGACATTTATAGACATATACAATTTCCTGTCTTTAAATCAGCATTAATAATCCCTGCTTTAATAAGTAAATGAGTCATATGCTGTGGTCTAGTTGGTTAGAGCTTGCTCTACCGACCAGGAGGGTCTGGGTTGGATCCCCGGTAAGGTCAATGTCATATTAATATTTTTAAATTTAAATTTGAGACTTAAGGTAATAGTAGATATAGATGTTTGTGATGTCAATTTACCTCGAGTTGATCTCAAGTGACTTACATTAAATTTTCATCGTATTTTCTTCGCATGATCTTTCAACTTTTAAATATTTGACGTATTGGCATTAGCTGTAATGCCTTTTTTAAATATATATAAAATAATAATATTTATAATCAATTTAAAAATGCTGTATTTACCAAACTGGTATAATAAATGCACCAATTGATTTATTCTAGACAAAGAATTGATATCCAAGAAGTTCTAAGTAAGCATAACTCATTGTTATCCATTTTTTACTTGCCCATTTTTTGGCAGTACAACGACGATATGCTACTTAATCCGGTAATAATTATAATAATTATTTATATTCTATTTTTTTTCTTGTTATAGTGAATCCTGAATTCCGATTGATCAACTCATTGCCTAGAGAAGTGGACATTTTTAGTGTTAGTATTTGTGAAGTGTTTGATAAATTTTACTATTTTATTTCTTGATTTTGTGTGTTGATTTTCATGTATTATGTAGTGTTAATTTATATTTTGTCTCTTTATATTTGTCAAGTACATGGCGAATTGGCGTCAGTTGTTATGTCATGCACTATAATTTTAATTTTAAACAATAAATAAATAAATTTGTGAAAACTAAAAAAAACCTGTAATGAAGAGCAGCAATATTTTCAAATACATCATTCATGATATACATTGTGTAATAAAGCAGCTTGCAAACCGCTTGCAATAGCTTTAACGTGTAAGATTTATAGTCAATATTGACATTCATGCATATTACGGGCTTGCGGTTAGTTTGTTGAATTTTCTGTTTTTCGGTAAAAGCGAGCGCGACGTTTAGTGCAATAATCCAGAGTATGGAAACAGTTGCGCGGTCAGACTCTGTTGCATGTAAACAACTGGGAATTGCGTTCGTTGGAGAATGTATTGCGATTTGCGAAGCGAATACCACCCCGACCATAACCACTGCTTAAAATGTGTTGCATAAAACTTTATAAACACACATATAAACAACAAAGCAAATAGTAAGCGCTCTAACAATTGAAATAATAACCTGACG
This sequence comes from Himalopsyche anomala, assembly GCA_031772345.1. Classification (NCBI taxonomy): domain Eukaryota; kingdom Metazoa; phylum Arthropoda; class Insecta; order Trichoptera; family Rhyacophilidae; genus Himalopsyche; species Himalopsyche anomala. The sequence goes on along the minus strand of CM062824.1, from coordinate 6,499,530 downwards.
TATGCTAAAGCTGTGTTAAAAAAATCTTCTGTGCATTAGTTACACCCAACAAAAAAAAACTTCTTTAACACCTGGATAACTTGGGAATATTCAATCAACTTTCTTCAATAATTCAGGTTCACTGCCTCTTTGTATTACTCATTCCCAGCGTTTGCACATCATCTTGAAAATATTTGATTGTCATGAAATATATTTTAGATTGGTACATTCTAAATATGTGGACTCGGGAAACGATGGTGACGGTTTTTATAATTTTAAAATGTTAGTAAAACAAATAAAACGTATTTTTTCTATAAAACCATCCAAAGGATGTACTCAGCGGAATTGCGGGACGCTGGGATGACCTGGGAGGAAGCATGGAGACTGGCTGGGGATAGAGAATCATGGAGGAACTTCGTGGTGACCATATGCTCCGTATAGGGAGCGGATATGGAATACTAAAAAAACTCTTTCCTGAGGTTTTAACAACAAACACATTCCAACGCGACGAAAATTAAAAGAATCGCAAACCTTGGATTTCCGCGAAGTGCGGCATGGTGCAGAGCGTTGAAGCCATTGTTGTTAGTCAGCGTGACGTCAGCTTGGTGATCCAGAAGCAGCGTCAGCATGTCGTCTCGTTTCTTCGATATCGCGTCGTGCAGCGGGGTGTCCCCTTCAGAATCCTGAAAAAGAAAATAAAATTTCAAATCAAAATCCATGTGTACTACGGGAAGATTGTTGAAATAATACTGTACGGCATACATCGGCAGTATAAAAAAACACCGTTCGAACATATATTAAATAACGCTACACATCTGATAATGTGTATTAGTTATTTATTTCAATCGGTAAATTGTCAACATGTGAATAATTTTGAACAATAAAGTCGATTATTAATCGGTTGATGACTGTGTTGTCACAAAAATTCTCTCCCTCATACTATCCTTGAAAAGAGTCATAGCGGGAGTGGTAAGTAATCCACTCATTGAAAGCCTACACAGCAGCAAATAAGGACATTACTAAAAAAACCGATCTGGTCATAGAATTATTTTAATTCTTAAAATATTTCAGACATCAACATCAGTGTGACATTATTATTTAGTAATTGCATGAGAAATGTGGAATCAATTAATTAACGTAATATTTTAGAAAGAAAACATTAAAATCAAACAGTTTACGTTACGCAAACAATTTCATCACAATGATTTCTTCAATAACAAAAAATGACAAATAAATGCAAGGTTTGTTTTTTAACTAAAAAATACTGTGTCTAACATAAATCTAGAAAACATATTGATACAGTTTGAAACAGGCAGCTAGATATAAAAGACTCAATATGATATCGCATGCCGGATTTATATTTACTGCATTTTTTTCCACAGATGTTTCAAATTTTTATCAGAGCAGGGTGAAACTCCATACCATAACGGCATACAAAAACGTCCACGAGCCGACAAAAACCCAGAGAGAGAAAGACGCAAAGAAAAGAAAGTGATGATAACTTATATCGAAAACGTACGAGGAAAACTGCCGTGACACAAAAAATGAACCGTACGCATTTCGTACGAAGGAGAATTCTTATATTACGGTAAAATCCAATTTCGGAAAGAGAAAAACAAACGTGTTATTTTCATTCTCGCGTGATAAGCAGACTTTATGAAGGAGAGAGGGCCTCTGAAATGTCGCAGCCGTAAACATTTGTGAAATTAATGTCGAACAAAGGTAAACTGTTGAATCGTTTTCTGAAATGCGGTCTTAAGGAAACACTCTCGTAAAAATAAAGTAGAAAACAAATGACTGCGTTTTAAAAGAGGGGATTCTTTAATAAAACCAAGACAATACTTACACATTATTTTTCATGCGTAAAAATATTATTTAGAAAGAAGCGTACACTTTAGTTCAAGCGTTCACATAACTTATGTTTAGTACTTAATGCAACCTTTTCTCCATTTACACGATCCTAGGATTAATTTTCACACATAAAACAGTTGGATCCTTGTTAAGGCTATATAATATGCTGATTTGGTTTATCGAGATTTTAAAAAATATCAATATACTCGTAATTATGAAACAAAGATAGTTATAATGTACGTTGGCTGATCAATGGCGGAAAGATATTACGAAAAGAAATTAAAATACTGAGTGTAAACTTCTTTTGAATAATATATAGTAATTATTATTTTGCGTCTATAAAATATGGTTACTGTCGAGCAGAATCGTCTTTACTGTTCATCATTTCAATTCAAGTATTAAGTATAATGGACATGGGTTTATGTTGGAAATTCTAAATACTATTATTTGTAAATTTCGTCACAATGAAAACAGGTATAGCTCTATTGTTGTAGTGAGAGTCTGAAAACCAACCAAGAAAATGATCGCAATAAATCACGTGTATTTTCATAAAATAAGTTTTTTTGTCCGGAAAGATAAAATATGTATTCTGTTCAGTAAAAATACGGTACGTCCTTTTTTTATATTTCTAGAAAGTCAGATAAAATCAATCCACTCGTATACATGTCATCAAGTATTGGCTATGACAAATAAATTGAAAAGTTTCCGTAGCCGAAGAGCGATCGGTTCCTTTCTATTTGGGTCTAATAATTCATCAGATCGGCTCTCTTTTCGTCGAATTTCTTATTTCTCTCCTCGCCCCATCCTAAACTCGGAACGGTTTGTATCGCTCGCTCTGCCATGCGATGGTGATTAATGGACCAGATATGTCATAGTCTCAGAATAAATTGGCCGACTATAGAAAAGCGCGAATTTAAAACGGAATCGATAGCTGGCGCTGCGCCGACTCCACTGACGCTCGCGGCTTTCAAGATTTGTGATAAGAGCATTTCTTATGATTTTTATTCATACTTAAGTATTTTTGTGGAATATATTATACGTACTCCTTATGTCAAATCACAACAGGAGTTGTTTTACGAAAACACACTGTTATTAATTTGCCTAAACCAGGGGGTAAAAATACGATAATGATGCTGGAGTAATACTAGTAAGTAAGATCTTTAACATTGTAAATACATGTTATATCTGTCCGTCATACATAAGCAAACATTTACCCAGTTTATTGCGTTTGACAAATACGGATGAGTTTTACTATTTTTAACATACGTTCTCAGAGCCAAAGAAGATAAAACAGAATTTAATTTCCGGAAGAACTCAAGAAGTAATTCTAGCGCTACTTATATAAAACAAATTGTTCTCTCCACAACATTCGAACATTTGAACAGTTGTTTAAATTACGTTGTGTCTCGTTCAATAAGCATATAAAAAATTCTCAATGAAAAATTACAGTTTCTGTTTAAATATATATATATTAACTATTCAAGTAGATTACAATGTATACGTTCGCTAAGCGACTCTTTAAATTGGGTTTTGAATAAATGATAAAATAGCATATATCCAGTCATTCATAGTCCCCATTTCACAGTAAATACACAAAAGGATTTACCTACGGCAATATCGTTGGTTTTTTTTAAATCAAACGCTTTATTCGGCGATTCACCGTTTGCTAAATGAAAAAAAACATCGTATTAATATTTCAACTGTGAGCTTCGGGATTTTTATTTGTGGAAAATTTTTGTGAAAACTTTCATCCGTCATAAATTTGCGAAATTTGCGAGATAATATAAAAAAAATCATTTTCACCACTAACATTAAATAATTGTTTTTACGAATAATAAATTTCATAACTTTTGTCACTTTTCAGTCTTCATGGCGCTTTATTTCAATGTTTAAATTATAGCGATTGTATGTTTGGAGAAAATAATGAACTAATAAAAAATGTTTTATAACATGAGCCCTCGAGAAATGAAGTGAGTCAGGTAGTCAAATGGTTAAACTTTTCTATTAGAATTTTAAGTAAAAATAATTCTTTACTTGGTGTTTTACAGGATCCCATATTTTTATTTTAGAGTGATAACACTATTGCAGAGTGTCTTTACTAAGCTCACTTCATTTTTACGATACTTAGACTATTATAACGCATCTAATTCATATTATCCTATAATACTGTTTGGATCAATTCACCTCTCAGGGGCACATATAAAACCTGTAGTTCACCAACATTTATAATATAAGAATGCTTATAATGTTATATGCAATTAATATAAAAATACAAGATTCGAACCCATTCATAATATGATTTATTTTAGAGTAATAATTGTCATAGATATTGTAATTACACACAATATAGTATTATAAATTTGTTGATTAAATACAAATTCACGTGTATTTATCGTCAAAATAATTCTGTTTCATAGTAGATGGCTATTTTATCATCACGCCGTCGTTAGAAATATCAATTTATTTCATTCATAGTGTTATAATATAACATTTTGTTTTTACGTTTCTCATATCGAAAAATAATGACCGCAAGATCGTCTCTAAAAAATAGTAATTCGTTAAGATAATGAGGTAAGGAAAAATAACAATTGAAGGCTTTTTTTTAATGTATTATAAGTTTTTATAAAAGTAATTTGTAACTTTAATTAAAAAAAATATTTTCATTAAATACCGACACTATCCAATTTTCCTGGCGTAAATTCTATTATCAAAAGAAGTTCGATTCTAATATCAAAAGATTTCATTCAACTCTTACACAAGACTTGTAAGAAAAGCTCACGTGCAGTTCAATTGAACATTTCTATAGGCGAACTAATATGTTACTACCCATTCAATTCGCCAACACCGTACCGTGAAGAGAAAATAGAAGAAAAACGCTACAGATGCTTTAATGAAACATTTTTCAATTGCTTGTCTACAAACGGTGGCTATACACTTCTCATTTTTACTGTTGGCAGTCTTAGAAATCGATAAATATACAATTATTTTTACAATATAATTATTATATTTAAAAAGCCATTTTAAATTGTATCCAGTACATATTTTATGACAAAAAAACAGCCCTGAATTTCATGAACATGGTTCTTCATTTTAAATTTATTATTTTTTTCCGAAAACGCTCTCTAGTCAGAGAATATGGCCACCACATGATTTCTCTAAGATTCTCTGTCCCCCGCCAGTCTTCTTGCTTCCTCCCATGTCATTCCAGCGTCCCGTAACTCCACAGAGTACATCCAATAGATGGTCATCAGTGGTCTTCCACGACGACGGAATCCATCCGGTTGGTAGAAGAGACAAGCAGAATTCAGCTTTTTGAGGCATTCGCAGCACATGTCCAAGCCAGGTCCATAATTAACGACTGTTTAGTCCGTTCTCTAGATACGTGTTTCTGATAAAGTCAAGCCACCGCACTCCCAGTATTCAGCGCAGACATCCGTTTTCAAAGTACAGTATACGATTACTCTGTGCTTTTGAAAAGCGCCATGACTCGTAACCGTAAACAGCACTGTCACAATGCATGCGTTAAACAGGAGACATTTGATTTTAACTGAGTACAGCCGTGAGACTCAGACTTTTCGCAGTGAATTGAAAGTTGCTCCAACTATCCCCAATCGGATTGCGAGGTCTTTACGTAAAGAGCTCACAATACGAATCTTTTATAATGAAATACTTTTCGTGATATTTTAAGGCAATTTTGTCAACTTGTTTACTAAGGGCACCCCGAACAGTTTGCTAATGATGGCTTATTAGGTCAATTTTATCGGTCCGATTTAAAGCATTGCTACTTAAAAAAGTAAATATAACAATTGGTATTCTTGAATCGTTATCAAATTTGTTATAATCAATTGACAGTAGACAACCCAGCGAAGTGCATCCATGTACGTCCATAATGTAGCTTAACTAACTAAAAAGAGAAAAATTACATCACTGTCTATACTTTGAGATTTGTCACAGTGTTATCGTTTTTGTTTATTATTGATAGACGTTATGAGTATACGAAACATTAAAAATCTTACGTGTTTAAAAATGTCGGCATATTTTAACGAGTGAGTATACATGTGTGGTCGCAGACGCACATGATTAGAGATTGAAATACCGAACGAATATACCAATACCGGTATTAAAAACAGCAAAAAAATATTATCAGTTGGGATAGCAATACCGGCAGAGTCAATCAAAATCTGTTTCCATATTTTATATGAAATACCGTCATTAAAAAATATATCAAAATCATGAACGGGTATTATTCATTAAAAACTTTCTTTTCTTTAAATATGAATACATCATTAATTCTGAAACTTGTCATTATTTATACACATTCTAAGAGATTTAAAATATTTTAATTCATCGCAATTTAAAAAATATCTAAAAGTTTATTTGATTTTGCATTCAAAAAATGATTTTGGTTCATTTAAAATACCGACGTACCGGTATTTTTGCATTTCCAAACTGTTATTTTAGTATAGAAAAATACCATAAGATCTTGGTTCCGGTAATACCAGTATTTAAATCTCTACACGTGACGTAACCACTACACTAGACCAATTGTATTAAGTAAACAATGTTTGGGTTAGAATTTTGGAAATATTAATAAGTTGCGAAAGAGAGATTGAAGTTTTCCCATCTCGTATCATCGTCGCCATGTCCCACGTAATATCGTGACGTCACTAATGACGGCAACATGTCCGGACGTGTTTGAATCCGGTTACACGGAAGCTGCGGTTGACGGCCAATTATTGCTGACCGTGCAATTAACAAGTGGTGGATGCATAGTGATAGTGCGGCGACACGCCACCGGCTACTACACTCCCAGAACCAACCCACCTGGCATATCACAAACGTGTAGGTAATATACTGATAATAACGAAGAACCTTACTAGTTTAGAATGATATACGTATTGACGATCAATGCATTTGTCATTTTGCACCAAGCCGAATACGAAGAAAAAAAAATGTGGTCGACTTCTATACAAACTTCATTTTTAAAATGTTGGCACTTGCGGTATTAAGAAATTTTGACTCAACTCTTTTCCTCTTTAGAAAAAATTGCGACAGAAAAATTGATAATTTGTTACTTGAATTTTAAAAATCAGTTATCTACTTGAAAAAAAAACAACATTGTGGTATTATGGAAAATCGTGTAAAAAAGGATAATAATGAAAATTGGATAATTAAATTACACAAAATATTATTCATAATATGTATATTTTATGAGGGACTGGACATATATCTTTTTTTATTGCTAGAAATGTCTGACACGTCTAATGTGTTGGGATCTAATGAAACCTTTTGAATTTCTCGTTATTAGGAAATCCGCTTCTGTGTTTTATTTGTGTCTGGGAATCGTGCCACAACAAATGATTCGTGTAAAAATATAGTATTCGTGTAGAAAAAAGTTTAACGTATTTATCAATTAAATTTGTATAATATATGATGTATGTAAAAAGTAAACTTGCTTTGAATTTGGAGTCTTGACATATAATTCAGAAATTGTAAAATACCAGAAAATTATTTACAAACAATCCTTTTTGTACAATGAAACTGTGCATATTATTCGACTTTCCAGTTCCCAAAACCAAAATTTAGCATAACTTTGATATTAAATATTCTTATCAGTTGTCTACGAATGGCGTAGAACAGTCGTAGTCAATGAAATTAACAAAAAAAAAACTTTATAAAATACAGTTCGCAGTGTAAAAGATGGATACTGAGAAATAAAAATAAAAGTTGGCGGAAATATTATTGTTGCGCAATTCAACACCATCACGTTTTAGAGAAAAATAATATTACAACAACGGCTTATTCCCGTCACGTTTCAATTCCTCAATATTGTTATAGGCTCTTCGTAGTGTGGGAATAAGAAGCTACGCAGACAAAGATGGATTACTCCGTGTCTTAGAAAATTACATCGGGCATGCAAGACGCTTTCAAAGTACCTGTAGGTTTATATTTCTGCTCGCAATTATTATCGTGAGACGGAAAACGTAAGTTGATGGAAAAGCAACTAGTCTGTCGGCTCTTTACGGAAACTGGATTTCCCGCGGGAATCGAATAATGAATACTTCGAATTTAGTTTATGTATATGCCTTTGATCGACTATTTCTCTTTTGTAGTTCCAATATAGTTTTTAAATTTGTATCATTATTTTATGCATCTGAGCATTTTTCCCAAAGGGCATCACCGGCCTTGAGTATTATTTTACCTGAAGCAACAATGTGTTCAAATAAAGAGATAATGAAAATCGAATTCAGTCTTCGATTATTATTCAAAATCATACCGGTATTAAAATATTATTATTTATGCCGTTGTTTTATTAAACTATATCGACGTTGAAGCAAAATATTATATTTCATCTTATTGAGTTAAGTTGAGCATGAGTGGGCAAAGGGCCTAAAAACTACTTCATATCTTATTACTAAAGTGTGAGTATTCCAAATTATCGTTCAAAAGTTTCACAAATCACAATCAAATACCCAATCCCATTTTGGGAAAATTAGTAGTTTTGTGTAAAAGATAGAATTTTTAGAATAGAAACTGTGATTATTGAGTGACTTTCATTATTAATATTTCTACTTACATTATGAAGATTGTTAGTTTTTATGATTTTATACCAAGGCTGTGGAATCGAAATCGGAGTCGGGAAAAATGAGCGGCACTAAAATTGTTTGAAAAATATATTTAATGATGTGCTTTCAAACAAAATAGTCCAAACTGTTGACATTGCATACCTGCCTGACTAAAGATGATCTGATGGAATACATACATATAAGATAAAAGAAATAATTGAAAAATTTCCTCGGAGTCGGAGACGTTTTTTATTTTAAAGCCAGAGTCGTCTTTTTTTACACGAATCTACAGCACTGGATTATACATTTCATCCATGTTTCTGAAAGCGTATGATCAGTTAAATATTTTTATAGTAAAAAAAAAAACATGTAAAATTTATTAGAAAATTTTTGGAACACGTGTTAAAGATTTATATGTCGTCTGCGCGGTAAAATATGCAAATCTGATTATTTTTACGAAAGTGAGTTAATTTGACAGAAACATAATTTGTACGCAATTTCAAGCCAGAAGGTCGGACGAACATATTCCAGGGCGTATCAAATTAATATAAGTTACTTGGGTAGCGAACGACGCCGTGTGTATAAGGAAGGCTTGAGCACGTCGTTAAATACATCATGCGGTAGGGGGCTGGGGAGCGCCCACCGCCGTCTAACTAGAGATGTCTATAAAGAGTATCGAAGACCCGGATATCCGTGATTTTTAATATATAATATTTTTTAATACTTGACTTATCTAATCGTACTCGATTGTAATGTGAAACATATTATGGACTCTGTTTGGCTAATATTAAGCATCTCAAAAGGAGTTGTTTTTGCGTAAACTGCTTGTTATTCAGTCTCTGAGTCTATATATCCCAAATAAGTAAGGATCGAAAGATATGGTTAGGAAATATCTAGTGGTTTTTTACTTGCGCTCTTAGGGTCTAATTTTAAGGATCCGATAGGTGGAAGGGATGGGTCACGGTTTATTAGACACAACTCGAAATTCGAAGAATGTTCGAATGAAGAACGTTTTTTTATGAAACACCAATTAATAGTACTTCATTCCTAAACTTTTTCTCTCAACTACAATATAAATATTTTATCGGTTACGCGGTGCTGCTCGTCAAATTACTATATAAGCCCTCGTGGGGTAAAGTAGGCCAACTAGTAAAATGGTAAAAAAAATCTTGGTCTTGTTTTTAAGTACAGTCAAGTCTTTACTTGGTGTTTTGGTGGATTGCATATTTTTATTTTACGGATATAACACTTGAAATGTGTTTTAACTGAGTTTACTTCACTTATGCAATATTTTAAGATGTGTATAAAATTACAACGCATCTATTTTTTTTTCTAAAATACCACTTGGCTCACTTCAACCCTAATGGGCCCAATGGTCTACCAATCTTCTAGGGCGTAAGATATTGTTGACATACGCGTCTAAAACTATTTGTATTGTTATTAAGTTTTAATGAAAGTATACGAAAATCGTTCCTTTGACAAAAATGTACATTTTACTTAGCATTAGTAAAAAAGGCGGCCCAAAATTTCAGTGCTAAAAAGAGAGGTGTTTAGATTAAGGTCTTATAGATCCTCAAGTACGGATTTTTTAAATAACCCAAAATGTATGCATAAATTTCTTTGATCATTTACAAAATACAGTACAAACTTTTTACATTGTTTATGTTTCATTAAATAGGCTGAAAGTAGCCCTTATTAAATCATAGGTAAATAATTCCGACCGTTTTTTCAAGAAGCCTTTTTCCATCCTAGGGTAGACGGCGCTGTCGATGACCGTTTCAAAATAGTATAACCATGTTGAAAAATCGCCCCACCGGGCAACAAAATATAAAAAAGGTAAAAATAAACGATTATTTTGAAATCATGTGTCTCTTTTAAATATAACACTATTATAAATGAAGAATACTCGACATTACAGGTATTAAAAAATTGTGTAATTCTACAGCCATGCGTTTAAGATGGGCTGTAAGTAAGTAGGACGAGAGGGTGGCAGTTAGCAGCTGAGCAAGAATGGGTTCGTTTGTATTAAACATGAAACATATTGTGAATACCAGTCGTTTTCATCGGTTGTCAATTTGTTGCATGATACCCGTGAATAACGTGCGAATATTGTTCACGAGCTTTGCAAATGATAGTAATAATATTTGCAAAGACATTATACATCGTATAAATCACAAATATATTCCTTTCTACGTTGAAGAAAAAATCTTACTGTCATTATGGCATGTTATACAATAATTTGGTTATATGTTTATCTTATACATCGACGATAGAACAAATTATCAAATCATAAATAGTAACATGCGTATTTTTCGTACTAATAATTATGTATATGGATTACAATTGAAGACATTGGGATAAAAACCTTATATATCATAAAGCTCAGTAGGCAATACAAATCTAATATCTTCTAATAACGCTAATCAGGTATTTTTTCAACCAATGAAATTAATGTTTGTGAAAAATAAATGTATTCAACAAGGCCATCCTTTAATTTCAATGCCTAAAATTAAGTAAATTATTAGAAGATATATAAGTAATTCTTTAAAATATAAAAACTTTTGAAACGATCAGGTTTTTTCATCGGTGAACATTGGAATAGTAGATATAAAAAGGAATGCTTTTATTAACTAGGGTGTTTTCAAATTCTTCTCAACTAGATTTAATCAAATACACGAATTTTCGCAAATAAGTCACTTACAATTTTTATTATAAATAGATGTCGCTGTAGACCGTTTCGTACATTCATAATCCACAATTTAACTGACCTAAAAGATATGATACAAATAATCTATAAACATACATTGACAATTTAAGCACTAACTTTTTGACAGACACCAGAAAGGCATTATATTTTTATATGTGACATTATTAATATACATAATTCATATTTCAGTAAAAAAAAAAATACTAGACAAATTTAATATAAAAATTAATTAAAATAACTTTGATTATTCCACGTAACTCACCTCTTAGTCACAGTAACTAACTGTGACACGTGTTTCACCTCTTTCAGAGGCATCTTCAGAATTACTATCGCAAAATTTGCTTAAGTAAATTTTGCGATAGTAAGTCTGAAGATGCCTTTGAAAGAGGCGAAACACGTGTCACAGTTAGTTACACAATACGTGGAATTATCACAAAGTTATTTTAAATTTTATATTAAAATGAACTTCCACAAAGTTACCGCCGAAACCATCGAAACTAGACAAACTTATTCTTTCGGTCAACAACAGTAGAATAAAACAAAACAACAGAAAATCAATACCAAACGTATAACATATTCAGATACGTCCAAATGCTGAAAATAGCATTTATAATGATATAATAAAATATTTATACCGCGAACCTTTTCCGAGTAGCAAAAATAAATCCTTTCCGGACCAGAGTCGACCCAAGATTCGGCGGCTAAGTAAAAAAGTCGCCAAATGAAAGTTCCTTTAATAATAAACCACGTGAGAGGGTTGCAAAGACACCGTCTTTATCTCAAAACGTTTCCGAAGGTATCAGGGGAAATATAAATTCGGAGCGTCAGACTCGGCGCGAGAAGTGAAGAATCAGATAGCAAGTAAGTTAAGTTTTTTTTTTGTTGTTTTTCTCAGAGTTTTCACTTATTTTGCCGGGGGAAAGCGTAGGCCATACGCAAAAGTTGGTATTTTTGTTGTCTTTTGAGACCGAATTATGGGTATTACATCATTGATATTGGAAGTAAAAAAGAATTTCGGGTGCTGCAAAACAAAAACACCGAGAGGTTTTATCAAGTCATCATCAATCTTCATAACCGGGAAAAGTGAAGTTTGTTCTCATTTTTAATAAATATAATATTATATTGTTTAGTTCAAAACCTTGGTGGATTATACATATTAGAAATCGTTACAAGACAGTGTAGCATTGATATTATTTCACGAATTTTATGTAGATACATTAATAGTTTACTCTTAACTATAGACATACTAATAGACATTTAATAAAAATATATTACTTTATTGGTATGTACAATATTTCGAAAACAAACATCGAAAAAATGCCATCTTAACGATAACTAGAAAGCTATAAAGCTTAATTATTATTTATTTCTTAAATTGATTTGTTTATTAATTCAACTTTCATTTTAGTATATACGGAATTGACAGCTCTTCGCGATGAAATATCGAAATCATTTTCGACAAAACACGGAGAATATATATATAAAAGAAATATCGGCCATGCAAAAGTCTTCAATTTGAGTTGATGTGTTTTCAGATGCTCATACATGACTACAAAATCTGAAGTGTAAAATTCTGTCAAGCACGCTCAGCTGAATGAATATATTACTAAAAAGATTAAAAAAAACTCTTTTTTTAAGAAGCTCAGTTTTAAAAATACCACGAATGGGTTTAACAGTTTTATTAGTACAGTTTCATGTGCACACGTCAATTGACAGCGGGTCTCTATCGATATCCAACACTTGATCCACAGGAGGTCCGTTGGTAAATAAACAGACTGCATTCGAGTGGAACGGGTCACTGTAAATAGAGCATCAGATTAATGTTATCGATAAGCAACGATTGGAATCGTATCACAGGTATAACGTTTCGAAGCTAACTATATTATTATGATATAATTAGCGAGTATCATAGCACGTCATACCAAATAACCTATGTGTTGAACAGTGCTTTATATTTTTAAAAAGTAATCGGGAAAATATGTTTTTTACTATGTCCGCCGACAAGATGTAGCAAATGGAGTTAATCTAAACAAAAGTTTTTCTAAGATAACTGCTAGTTACTCATGGAGAAAGATGAGTAAGGAAAGAAAGATGACACTAGGAGAGAACTAGTGGTAAGCTAATAGATTTCGCTTCGCCACGGTTCAAGGATCGAATGGGTGGGTGGAAATTTAAGACATCACAGACATCTATGCCTTTAAACAAAAGAAACTCTAAAATGATATTTAAAGTGATGGTGATCTAAGAAAACGATGTTGGCGCGTATCCGACCCGAAATTTTAATACATGAAAAAACATGTTTAGAACAAAACAACTTTTTATTTTTTTTATTTAGAAGGTATATTAAAAAAAAGTATTTTGTGATCATGATCCCACAGTAAACTAGTGTCATACACCTTAGTGTCATATGATAAAACGAATTTGATGATCTACAAAATAAAGACGTTTTTTCATAAATTAAATTATTTTCCACCAAGAGTTGATAACTTAAATCTTTAAAAAAGTCAGCACAATCAAAGTCGTCTACTACTATTATTTTCATTTTTTTACTATTATTTTCCCCGAAACATGGGTAAATGTAAGGTTTTGACAAGTTATTGATGAAAAATAAATGCTTGAAATTTTCAATTTTGAAGTTCGAACCCATGATTTAACAACTGAGTGTTTACCACTCGACTAGAGCAGTGGTTCCCAATCTTGTTCATGCCACGGACCCCTAAATCTGAAAACAGTAATCTGCGGACCCCCGAAAAAAAATTTATCACAAAAAATGTTGAAAGACTGAAAATTTTCGCGGACCCCAGGTTGGGAAGCACTGGACTAAAGGAACGACGTATGTTCAATGTTAAAACAAATTATTAATTAAATTGTGTCTTGCAAATAAAAAAAAATGGTTTTCTAATGGGGGCATGTATGTAATGAATGTGTGCGATATTCAAATATCGGTTGGAAATCAGCCAGTAAAACGTGAAGTCAGACTACACCGAGCAGCAAATAACGGCAAGTGCAGTCACCGGTGTCAGTGGAGGCAGCTTTGTTCGCTGACTCGATCTCATTACTCACACCTCACGTCCTGACGGTGAGAGGAATCCGCCGCACTCACGTGACGACTAGCACCGCATTTAGCCGAGCTTACCGTGTTATAAATGCGCACATAAATTTAAATTATAAACCACTGAATGAATGCATCAATCAAGTGCTTGAAATGAACTTTCCGACGTTAACAGCGGTGCCATTTTGTCTAGATAAAAGTACTTTAGAGATAGCGCGATAGAGAGTGAAAATAAATGGTAACTTTTCAAAATAAAATAATCATTATTGTTTCGCTTAAATTTTTTATTATTATTATTTTTTGGTATAAAACTTATTGAATTAATAACTTAGCATGATCGTGAGTTGTTCATCTGTGAATATATAAGCTGGACTTAGTACAAGCAGTGGCGGATTATAAGTGTACGATTCGCGCGCTCGTGGACTCTAATCGTAGGCCTCAAAAAAGCATATACATTATAAATCCCAAATAAATTTTCAATTTAGTTTTAGCAATTCGGAAATTTTGATTGCGTCTTGGGCCTTACAAGTGATTAATCATTAATAAGTATTCAAGTCATGTCACAAACACAGCAATTGCGATATCGCCTTAGGAGACTCTGATATTAGAAATCATATTAGCACATCAAAAACCCGTACAAAATAAGTGATATTGACGTATAAAATGAAATAAATCGTGCATGTTTTCATATAAAATTTTTCTATTCTTACATATGTAGATGTAAACAACAATAGCGGAAGATGCGAAAATTCGCGTAAAAAGCTCGTAATCCGAATATGGACGGCTGAAGCATCCTTCAATTAAATTCAAAAAGTCTAGAACTCACGGTTGTACTCGGTCAGAACCAAATGTCTTACTTGTCTAACGCACACATCCAAATAGAGCTGCTTTGCGATTGCGAGTTCTGGCACCTTACAAAAGCAAACAGTAACTGTATGCTGTGCTATGGAAACAAATGATTGCAGCGAATATTAGGGATACGGTGGTTTGACTTTGCCAGGTGGACTAATCAGCCCCTTATTACATCCAAAATAGAAAAGCGACAATGTAACTGGATTGGGTAGGTGCTGTGGATAAGTTTTATAATATGTTTAATATATCTGCCAACAGTTGGCGTTTGCTGACTTTTCCGTCTGTTGAACCCGTCACAGTTTTTGATTGCCTATCTTGATTGTGTAGATTCGAACAATCACTGATAAACAGATCCAATACGAAATTAAATCCAATTTGACGACAGTCCCGCTTTGTCGTCGAAAAAGGGCGCCTATAAACAAAGACTACTCAGCAACATATTCTTATCTTTCAAATAAACACTTAAAGCGAACGAAGAATGAATTCCTTCCGTAGAACAATTTAAATCTAGTCCTCTTGCCGGAGTAGCGACGGTACATTTGATTCATACAGAGCGCTTGTTCAATTTACTTAACAACAGACTGGCTTGATTAAATTCTTCGACAGTATGAATAAAACTCCACGGTTCTGCATTAAAGACATCAAAAAGAGTTATGTTTTATGATGAGACGCAAATGACACATTTTATTCGCGAAGCTCTTGGCTAATAGATTGATTGATTCCATTGTAATAAGGTAAAAAAAAATACAAAATATTTAGTTCTACAGATATATTTTTTTTATATTAATAGCTATTTCAGCATATGTTTTCATCAGAACTATGTTTAAGCCTACATTTACTCAGCTATATGTATGTATATACTGACTTAGAAGAGATCCTGTAATTTACTCTAGCATCCTAATTTATATTAAATTTATTAAACATGACTTTAGTAACTTTTTTTATGGTTTATAAACATGGTTTTAAAAAAATATATATTTTTAGAACTAAATGTTTACCTTAGAATATATGTAGTTTCAATAATACTAGAAAAGTTATTCATACTTGAGTGATGTAATGACTAATTTGAATAGTTAAAACAGATAAACCTTCAAATAGACAAGGTTACAGATGTATGTTACTTAATTCTAAACAATTTATTCCTTTGTATATCTTTGACGAGCAGAAAAATTAATGAATTGATTGTAATAATTCCAACTGAGAACTATCAAATAGAAATTCTAGTTTTGAAAATAGATCACAGAAAATTGTTTAAATTTCGGTATATTTACCACATTCAAATTGAGAAATAAAAGCACACATAATCTGACAGCCAATAAAATGTGAACATCGCTTATATAGGAATAAGTTACGTTAAGTATAATCCGTACTCGTAGCAATATTTACAATTGCAAATAAATATAATTGATTCATTTATTTTAGAATTGATTTCACTACTGTAGATTCACCGTGATAACTGCCAACAAATAAATAAAGAACATTATAATAAGTTAATAAATTATATTCATGAAACAAAGCTGAACGCTTTTCCAATTTAAATAATTCTATTTTAATCCAAAGTTCCATTAGGCTATCACATTAATTATCTATAATATTTTATTTGAGACCGGTGGCTTGCGACAGCTGTCAAAACATTAATTAATAATAACTACATAAATTCTTAATGATCATACATATTTTCAATGGATTCGGCGGAAAATTTGTGAAAATTCTTTTTATATATAAAATAAGATTTGTTGTGTCAAATTGTGTCTTCATATATTGTAATAAATTAAACATTTTATTAACATCTTTCAGTTATAGATATATTTTTATACAATTTAAGAATGTGCACTGTAATAATGACAAAAAAAATATAATTTTAATCATGCTTTTAGACCTTATTTAATCTCGCTTTGGGTTTTATCAACCTTATTTCTGTTCACCAACTGAGTATTTAACGTGGATTTCTCTTTATATGCATTACCTATCATTTCAGAAAGAATATATTTATACAAAGAATACTTATGGTTGTCCAACCACCACAGGTTATCTGTCCGGCCGCCTTTCATGTGGCAATTACAATCAAGATAAGAAACGAATTTACTCCTCGTGTTATTTGCCCGATACAGAGATACAGGGGACCGATCTTTAAACGGTTGCTAATAATGTTAAAAATTACTCATTAAAATTGTTTCTAAAATTTCGGAACCTTTTATCCCGGGAAGTTTCGACGACTCATTTTGTTAAAATGTCAATCATTGCGTTACTCTCGGTCACTTGAATCATCAAGCATAAGTTTTCCGACCTGGGTAGAACCGTAACCAGGCACCCACACATATTTAAAAAAAAAACCGAAAACCGAGTAATTTTAACAGGTATTTTAAGTATGCTATTTTTAACTCAGGGTTAGTTAATGATTGTTGACAAAAAATACCCGGACCAGAACCGAGTATTCGGTTAGTTAATGAAAAAATACCCGAGAACCGGGTAATGCATTTGGGCGGCTATTTGGATGCTCTAATCAAACAGGTAAATCAAAAATGTCTAGCATTTTTTTCTTATGAAACCTTTTAAATTTTTTTTTGTGTTTACGGACATGAATTTGTACGACTAAAAAAATCACCGCATGTGAATTGTTTCCGTTTAGTTTCCGCTATATTTTTACGACAAAAAACAGGCAATAAACTCTAAGAATGCATGTGTTTAAAGATGTATATCTCGGACCAACATTGGTCGAAAACATCTTAATTTTTACTCCAGTCATAAATTAATATCGCCAATTACTGGCACGCACGTATTGCGTCCGAAGCAACGGAAATGAAATAATGAAAGAAAAAAAAAACCAGTTGCTTTCCGGGGGCCCCATAAAGCCCTTTTTACTGTTGAAAACAATCATGGGCAATAAATAAAATGGATTCCTTTTCGTAATGAAGGTGGAGGTCGTAAAACAAAAGAAAAACTTGTGTCAGCGAGTCGATTGTTTATAGGCCGGGGCCGGAAGGGACCGATATATTTGAGACGGTCGATTTTATAGACCCGATCGTATAATAAGTGAGCAAACATCAAAGGCTAGTCATTACCTTAAAACAGAGGTGTCAATTGCTTTGGGCAGGCCAACATAATTATTTTGCCAATGGAGCGATTTTAACGATTTATTGAAGGAAATTTCCGAATAAAAAAGACATTTATTTTCAGTGTGACTGGAATTCATACATTAACATTGAAAGATTTATTTAAATTGTTAACTATGGTTACGATCGATATGTTGAAATCTTGAATGGCAAACATCAAATGTCTGGTTTAGTACCAGACATGAATATTCCACGTTAAAAAATCTGACATAACAACGAATTATATTGAAATACTTATTTGAAAATTTAAAATACTCATTTGAACTAATTCAACTTTTATTTTATAAGATCAGGACCGATTTCACGCATGACAAGAATTTCATCAGATGGTAATGCTTGGAGTTAGTAACAATATATATTGTTTTAGTATAATGCATTTCCACAAATAATTCACAGTTAACACCCTAAAAATTGTTTAATTAGTTGGATTTAAAAAGTGTGTGTGAGAAGGTATAATAGCACCACGGGCACACATTCCTTTGTAAAAAAACTCTATTTATATCGATTGAAAAGTCATTTTATACAAGTTTATACTCCAGGTTTCTAATTACAAAAGTCCAAAAGCATTGACTATGTACTCGCCAACTAGACCTGATGAATATAAAAGCTAATTTAATTATTTAATTAACACGTATTTAAAAAAATTCACGACGTCATAACGAAAATAAGCTGCAGATTTAACTCCTCTGAATTAAAGCACTGTTGACTGAATTTTCCAAACACTAATATTAGGATTGCGAAGAACTATTAATGGTCAGTAAAATAAACGGTAAAATCTAATATTATCGGCAACAAAATCAATGTTATGGTCTCAAATAGCCCAGCTCAAAACAAACAGGTAAATATATATTTAAGCGCTGTTTATTTGGGCTTTTGATACAGACAAAATAAATCACGAAAATACTAGACAATAATCAGTAAACTTATGTCTTATTTTTGTTACATTATTAAAGAGTGTAGTAATTGACACTTTGATTGGAATTAGAGCTGCAACATCATTCCAAATCAATAAATTAATAGTTGTGAGCTTTTCGAAAAATACATAATTTGTTTTTACGAAGAGATAACTAAATAAATAATACCCATTTCAAGACCTTAAAAATGAGTATATAAAATTTCAGCTTAATACAAGACCACTGTATTAAGCTGAAATTTTCCCTGTATTCAAACATAATATATATAGTAATTGTGTAAAATAAAATGTAGCTACAGTTTATGGTGTAAATTTTTAAATTAACATTTGAAGATTATAAAATTTGAATTGTTCAAATTTTGTACATTCACACAAATTTTGTCACTAACGACCCATCAGACAGCCAGTTCATCCGTGAACTTGAACGCCAGAAGATGCCGAAAGGCAAAAGCTGGGTCGTTAGTGACAAACTTGTGTGAATGTATACAATGTGAACGACTTAAATTTAACATTGAAATTCCACCAAGCACTAACAGTCAAAATTATAAATTAATGATAATAGTAAAAACTCAATAAAATAAATCATGTTTTAAAATAATATGTTACGTATACAGACATACTGCACATGTTAAAACTTTAAATTAAACATATTATTTTTAAAATTTAAGGAATCGAGCATAATTCCTTTTTCAGATTTCATAAATACCAAGTCTTATGATCTAAATAGCTACTCTCATTGCTATAAATATTCTTTCAAGACTTTTTCGAATAGTTTTGAAAAACCAAGTTCACACAAATATTATAATAAATAGTTTTGTTTCAACACATGTGAATAATAATATAAATTTGAAACATAAAAACAGATTTCTTTATCTTCTGTCTGTGTGTTTCTATTATTAGGGTCAAAATAAACTAAAGTAAAGATAAAAAGAATGTCTTCTGACCATAAACGAAACATCGGTTGATTATTTCCCTAGCGGCATCCCTGTGCTAAATATTTCCCAAAAGTATACCAGTTCATATCATTAAAAAGGTTCCAAGGCATTAAAATAGTGGCCTTTCTCCTCCTGACCGAGCCGGTTACAGGCCAAAGGCTTTTCCATGAGAAAAGAAAACGCCGCAAAGCCTCCACGGATCAAGGGCGTCCGCTCCTAATTTAATTGCCCGTTGATTTCTCTCCGGCCCAGCGGACGGGAAGGAAAGGTGAAAGCTCCATTGGCAAATGTCCCGATGCCAAAAGTTCTCTTTTTATCTTCACGTTTTATGTTTCACTGAATCTATATGAAACTGGCAACATGATTGAGTAAACTGCATATTATAGTAATTGAATTTAATATATCTGAATATTTTAAGTTAATTAAGTCTTTGAATAAAAAAAGCAATTAATGATCGTCATATAAGCTTTTTTCTGAATAAATCGAAAAATGTTAAATATTTTAAAACGATTTGGTAAATAACATATTATATGAATGAATAAACCACTATAAAAAATATAATTGACATATATGTATGGACGGAACATATACGAATTTCATGCTCTATTTGAATCGGAGGTTCGAGACGATTTATGAGGGAGAGAGTGGGTTAGGGTAGAAGGAGTGTTCAAATGTGTGTCGACAAAAAAAAAACTTACAAAAAAAAATTTGCTGATATTAACTTCATTACAACTTTTTAGGAGAGTTTGAATATAGATAGCGTCACTGTTTTGACAAAAGTTGGTAAATAAAAGATTCATAGTGCCTATGTAGACAACAAATGAAGAAAATCAGTTTTTAGAGTAAGGCCTATAGCATCGATATTTTATATTAGAATAAGATAATTATAATATCAAAATAAAGATGTTATAAGACACAAGTAAGAGTTTAAAATAAACAGACAGAAAAAATCGTCAGCCGCAATCAGCAGTAATAAAAAATTGTTCTAATAATAAATGATTTATTTGGGATACTGGTTTAATTAATGCCCCAACTGTGGTATTTCACACAAAAAAAATTGTATACTCAATCATTAATGTTAGTTTTGTAACATATCAACTTTCGCCAGAAAGGTGACGATATGAAGATAATAAAACAGGGGGTAAAAAAGTTGTAGCGAAGTGCGCAACATCATTTTTATGAGCAAAGACGATATACTCAACAGATTCGTAGAAACAAGAGATTATATGTTTATTTTTTATTGCACGCAAAAAAAATAATCAAGCGTATTTTTAAATAATTTGACTGCTTGCTAAGATTCCTTTTGATAAGCATTATTGGAATAACGAGAATCTAAATATTATCATACTTCATTCAAAAGCTTTAAATTATCTTTATTGATTCAACCACACGCCTAATAAATGAGAACTTGAATTCATGCTGCAAAAAGCACATGGATATACAATCATTTCAATTAGGCCAAATAGTGATGGAATTGTAACGTTATATAATAGCTACTACGTTTATAAAAAAAAATACATATTTTCTAAGTGATCTGAGTTTCAAGCAACTCTCTTTATGTAGAGCTTTGATCGCATGTACACAAGTACAGCGTAACGAAAAACACTTGCGCAATAATCTAAGTGATTGCAGAAATAAAACAAGTGATCGGCGACGTGTTAAGCTCCAAAATTCAGGCGTCGATGGCGTTGAAACACCGTGTCCACAAAGTCGCAACTTCTTCGGCGTATTGTTTATTTCCCGAATTAATTTCTTAATATTTCTAGGGTAGCGTACCGTTTATAGGTAAATTTTAATTTACATTTTAACTTAATTTATTTTAAACTATCAACAATTGTGCTTAACCGGTGAGAGACGAAATACCCCATACATTTATTTAAACCCAATTTATTATCATTATTTTGTAAATAGAAATTTTCAATAAAACCATAATTACTCTCGAAAATGTATTAGAATACTTTAAATAAAAACTTGATAATCAGTTGTAGCAAGGGATGTTTGAGTCGTTTCGTATCAAAAGCAGAACTGTTCCATACATGATGTATGAAACGGTTCTGCTTTTGATACCAGACGACTTATTTATTTATGGCAGAAGTTGTATTATATAATAATACATTATTATAATTGTTATTTCATTGACTTCATGTACTTAAGTTAATCACAATCTTTAACGTAACACGTTTATTGAACTAACTAAATAAAAATATACAAAAAAAATATTATCATATTTACTATTGTGACATTCAAGCTAGAATCTTTTAATTTAAGCTATTGAAGAAAAGAAGGTAAATCTTCAGTTGTTCAGAGTTATTGGAAAGCCAGCTGGTTTATCGAAGCTTAAAGTAATATTAAATGAGTCTGCAATCATAAGTGTGCGTTTAATATCTCTGAATTTTCTTTTTAATATTTTTAAAGAAAGTCGAAATTCTTTTGAAAACTAAATATATCCGAACTGAAGTATCACGTCGTCTCAGAAGTCTTTGTAGATTTTTTCAATATTTCATTTATCGCTTCAAAGGATGTTAAGTTCTTCGAATCGGGTATTATAAAAATGATCAACATATGGAGGATGGTTGTAGGTAACAATTGCTTATATAAAATTGACTGTAAGTATTATAAATTTTAATTTAAAACCTATTTAAAGTGGCGTTTCAATAACATACGACAGCGTTTCACTTGTAACTAAATTCACTTTAGAAAGTATGCATATAAATATGAATAATATTGCAACAACAAAAAATATGCGTTGTGCTGTTATGGGGAAAAATATATATATATGCACAATATGTAATAGTGCACGAAAATGGAGGTGATAGATTTCTGCACCCTTCATCGCAGGCTCTGGGAGACTTAGTGCGCTATTTGATTTACGATTTTTAAAGCGGGTACTGGGAGCAGGCGCCGGCATAAAATTATTTATGGCTTCGCGGTATTATATTGGCCATCGAATTTTCCAAATTTACTTCAAATTTAAGGTTATAGGGATTTTAAGAAGATTGCTTTTGTCGCAATTAAAATTTATGAAGAGTACATTTAGAGAAGATTGGATGAAGCAATATTTTTTTGTACAACTATAAATCGAATATTAATAAACTGTAGATAACTATTCGCATCCCCTTTAAATGATTTGACGAATCTCTTGCTGCACTGGCTTACCATATATACGAAATAAGAAAACAAAACTACCAATTTTCGCAAACCCACCCTGTCTCACACATATTAAAATAGCTGAAACAACGTCCCTGGATATTTTTTTTGAAGATTTAGAATACTTTTTCTAAATTAATAAGTAATACGTTATTTTTAAATTAATTTATTTTGAAAACAATTTAATCATAATGTATAGTATGAAAAAGATTTTAACGATTAAACATTTTCAACTGACAAAAGAAAAGAATTACATCAAGCATCTTATTCCATACGTTTTGTCCAAAAATATGTAAAATAACGCTCGTATTTATTAAAAAAAAAACATTATTAAACAATATTATAAAGCAGCTTAACAATAGTCAAAATGTAAGTATTGAACAAACAGCGATGGCTTAAGATCACAAGGACTTAACGACAAAAATACGTGTTGTGAGTTGGTTTCGGATTTGGCCGTGCTATAATCATATGTATTAGTAAAAAAAGCTTTGGGTAAATACAAATAAAATTATAATGTTTGAAACACAAAGGTTTATTACTTGTTATACTTTAGTGAAGTTCAAATTATGCTGATGCAGATAGACCCCTGTAATCCTACGCCATCAATAGGTAAATGGAAAAAAATATAATAATAACAGACCATATTGACTTTATTCTGCCGTTTTATGTAAGAACATAATCTTTGCTAACAAGACATAAAATTTAATCACTTTTAGGGTGTTCACTGTCAATACTTGGTGGAAAGGCATTATATTAATAAAAACACAATAATCCTTTGTACTTCATTCCACTTTATTTAATATGTCAGGACCGGTTTCGCTCATTACGAGCATCGTCATCGAGCATCAGTTGACGATGCTCGTAATGAGCGAAACCGGTCCTGACATATTAAATAAAGTGGAATGAAGTACAAAGGATTATTGTGTTTTTATTAATAAAATTTAATTATAATTAGTAACTTAAAAAATTGAATGGGAAGCTTCGAAAAATCTACAAAATTTATATTTAGGTTACGTACATTTTGTATAAAGCGAAAATAAAATAAAGTATGAATACTTTTATCCTGCCAAAGCAAATTTTTCGGAGAAATTTAAATCGCATTATGAATGAAAATGAGAAAATAAAAATTGATATACCTGAACACGGGAATGAAGAGAGAACGCATTACTGTTGACTTTGGGTAAATGGCCACTTCGATAATGTAAATTTTCATACAGAAGGCTTGGGATAAGCCGTTGAGAGTCATATGATACCCATCCGAAGAATCGGGGGAGAGCGTCATCGATTTAAGAAATAGAGGAAGTGAAGTGAAACGCGCAATCGGAAGTAAGCGCCTAGCACAAACGACTCGGTTTTGACTCGCCTGGCAATAGACCTTTGAATAAATTCTATCATAGAGAATAATATAATAATATGAGGATTTCGACACACACGGTCGGATATGTCGTTCAGCATGGCAACTATGGCCCGACGCGTACTTTCGTGCGGCCTATTCGTTTATTTTGTGATAATAACCACATATCTAAAACTTGTGTTTTACTTTACATTTTGACAGTATACGGATTATACACAGGTTACTTGCATGATTCAAAATCAGTCCCGTACGTCTCTGCTCGGGCAATGAATGTGAGAGGTGTACTCTTTTTTTTCTGTCGGGTTGGGAAATGGGGTTTGGAAAGCGGCCATAAAACGTTGGCTGCATATACTCAACGGGTAGTGGTGTGAAACCAACTTGTACATCTTTATACATATATATATATATATATATAGCCACACGTAATATTAAATAAATGTTAAAAATAATTAAATAATAAAGTTTTGAGTTAATTATAAGTTATAAATAACTTTTGTTTTTTTCAACCGCGTTCGTTATATTTTTACGAGAAATTACTGTATCTCAGTCGCCAAACGTTTCTCTTTGAAACTAATCAGTGAATAATTATAGACTTAATAAGTTAACTCATAAAACAAATATTTCTTCATAATAGTATTTTGAAGAAAACAAAATTCAAATCCCTCAGTGTATAGTGAACTATTGTGGGACGGCCGTGGTACACTGAGCGTTTTCCGATAATACTTCAATTGGAAAGATCGTCATCTCCCCTCATGAAATCATCTCCCTTCATTTCTCGCAAAATAAATGGTACGGCAATCGAAACTTTTGCTACCGACGATTTTTTAGAGACACAAACAGTGTGATCTGGAGAAAAAAGATTTGAGATAATTCTAATTCTTTGCCATGCGAAAAAAAATCCTTATGGTCTTTAGAAAAAATAACTTAGAAATAAATACAGTAAAGTACCTAGAGAGAGACCCTTTTGTAATTATGTTGGTGTGTTTTAGTATACCGAGTCCCTCCTTCTAATCTGAATATTATTTTTTAGAACGAGCAAAACTATTTTTGGATTTTTAACGAAAAGCTTCAAAAAAAGTTATGTAGACAATTATTTATTTCATTTAATTATTTCTTGGTTATAAAGTAATTGATACCCAAATTTTTCAAAGAGTAGTTTTTAATGAAAAAGATAATATATTTTTTAATTAATTTGGTATTAACTTATAAAAATATATAATTGAATTTGATATATTTGTTATTCCACTTGTGTGTGTTACAAAATGTGACACGTGTTTCACCTCTTTGAGAAGCATCATCAGACTTAACATTGCAATGTCTACGAATAAATTTATTCTTAAATTATAAATTACGAAAGAAATGTCGGGGTTTGTCCTTTTCTACTGGACGCAAATAGGGGGTGAGATACCAACTTTAATATGACTAATTATAAACAAACTATAAGTGGCATAAGTAAGTTATCAAAATCATTTTTTTATTAAAAATAAACTTCCACAAAGTTGCCGAAGAATTCATCGTAGATATATGGTATTAACTTAATTATTGTTTAAAATGGAATTGTATCATTAAAAGCACACATGTCGACAAAAGCTTTAAGTAATTTAAGA
This sequence comes from Himalopsyche anomala, assembly GCA_031772345.1. Lineage (NCBI taxonomy): Eukaryota > Metazoa > Arthropoda > Insecta > Trichoptera > Rhyacophilidae > Himalopsyche > Himalopsyche anomala. The sequence goes on along the minus strand of CM062824.1, from coordinate 6,473,454 downwards.
GTTTCAATCAATTTTAAATTAATTATAAAACAAATGGTTAAAAAGTTTTTTCATACATATCTGCTCCTTTTAAGGAACTCGAGCATATGGACTCTCTTGTGTAACTTATCTCAACATAAAATTTCTACGAGAAACGCTTGTATTGCTCAAAATGTATTTGTTTTCAATTTAAGTAGAGAATAAAGGTGTAGGACTAAAAAGGGACTAGTATTTAGCTAATCGCTCTCACTATACCCTGTTTAAGGTTTGGATGGGTAGGAAGAATTGTCAAATATAACAGACATTCATATCCCTTCTCAAGGAATGCATAAATCTTTTTTTTTTTAATAACCGTTCTGGGATTCGAACTTGTGAGCACCGTAACTGAAACCAACAACGTTGACCACTTAAACACTAAGATAAATTTACCATTTATTGTTTTATACTAATTATAATACATGATTTTTTAGAATACCTTAATTATGATTTCGGCAGTGCTTACGATTTGAACCGAGTATCTGTACGCTTTAAAAAATACTAACTAGCTTCAAATTTATATGGAGCTTGACAACTATCGAAACTCCAATAAATCTATACATGGTAAAAAAGGGTATTTTATTTTAAAATGGTAAAAGCATTGCGGAAAATATGGCCGGTAATAGCATTTGAACATCTCGTTTTGCAAAATAAAACTATAAATAATGAGCAATATAAAGGATAACTTCCGTTTACCCTATAGAAAAACATAAACATGTACGCGGTCGTTTGCAGCGCTTTGCAGAAATGTCTGAGTAACTTTCAAAATAAAAGTCACTTAGAATATAAATTCATTCATATTACCTATTTTCGCAAGAGAGGAGAAGATCCTCACTAGTGATGTCAAATAACTATAAGTTTTCGAAAACAAAGCTAATGAGTATTTTAAAAAATCAGTACTGTGTCATGATTATCAAGATTATTTCAATAAAACCTAAATCTCCAATAGAATAAAATGTGCATTAAAAATGTGGAAAATTATTTGAAGTATAATTCTACATTCAGTTGCAGATAGTTCAAATTGGTTCTTGTCTAACATAATACGACGAATCAGAAGTGGGTGATTGTTACTTTTTTTTTACTTAGCACGTAAAGGAAAGCTATACACTAATAACACGTGCAGAAGGCGGGCATCCCATAGACACGTGTCTTGTTTTAAATGGTATTTATTAAAAAGTTGAGTAATGGATTGGTTTCTATTAATATTTAAAAAAATATTATCTTTACCTTTTTAAGCGTTATTTTTTTTATTCTAAGGATTGTTTTTACTTAATCGTTGTTCAAATATTGATACTTGATATTTTGACCGAAATAACTAAGGCTTGTTGGTTTTGAAAACTTAGTTTTCAAGCGAAACTCATGACATTCAACAGTCGATTTTTTCAAGAAAGTAACCCGGTTTCAAATATTAGTATTAAAATAAGTTACTATTATGCAATTAAAAACATTAGTATTTAAAATTTTCATTAATATAATTAAAACGAAATATTTTAGTTGTTTGTTATATTATACGCATGTATGTGAAATACTTAATGACAATTATGCATTTAAAATTAATGAATATATTCCAAATAACCGAATACTTGATACTTCTTTATTGCTATTCTTTTAAACCATCTCTAGCCCCGGCTATGTCTGTTTTACAAAACAACCGCTGCGAAACGAGGATCTGTAATATGCTGGCACGCGCTTCTGGTAAATTCGAAATTCCTAAATGGGGGATGGGGAGGAAATTTGATATATAACTTAATAGTTACTGCTTCTACTAACTGACTTACTTGTTAACATCTTCCATTTCTGTTAACTCTAAAAGTATTTTAACATGAAACCTTCGCTCGTGGTTATCACGAAAAATACGCGAATTGGTGTACCGATAATCCACTATTTTACGACGTACTAAAACGTCACATAATATTACACTGTGTAGTCACCTGGCAGGTTTCAATGTTATAAATTTTCATTTGTAAAGTCAGATTTTTTTTATTGTATTATATATGTTGATGGCTTAGACGCTTAAAGATAAAATATTGTATCTCCATAAATCATAATTTTGAGAAAACTGAATTATAAAGTTTTCAAACCTCGTCTATTTTTTTTAATCACGGCAGCAGAGAAAACATTGTATCTGTTGTAAATACAATATGTTGGCAATGGACTTTCGTTTATCATAAAGGTATTGTCGAGGAGATACAATATTTTCGTCAATAAAAAATCCTAGATTATTTATTTATTTATATTTTACAATACATATATTGGAATATGTATGTAATCTTTAAAATAGTAAGATTGAAGATGCAATATTTTAACACACATAGGCAATTTTTGGTATATTTCAGTACTTAGCTCATTTTCGACCAAAATCACAAATACAATATTTTAAGTCTCAGCTATCGATGGTGTTGTTTTTAAAAATCTTACATTGAATTGTCGGTTTACAAAATTTGAATCCGTATTTTTTTTTATCAATCGAACTTGACATATTAAGACTTGCAAAATACAGCCTGTTAATAGGGAATGCATATCGGTTGGTGATACAAGTTGATTACAATGAAGACTGAAAAAAAAGTTTGCGGCCGCTAAAGATCAGTTTTCAATAAAACTCTTGTTATTTTGTTTTAAACTTGCTAGCAAGTAGTCAGAATTAGTATGCCTGTGCAGCGAGTCGTCGTTTTTGATAAATTTTGGCGCATTTGGAAATTGTAAAGTAAGATGTATCACCTGTGATTTATTTCAAGTCTGCCGATTTAAACTGCAATATATTTCACGATTGTGGAGCGGCAGACAAACGGATTCAGTACGTACTTTAGAATAAGTCGACGGGAATATTTCGCGATCCGCGAATCTCTCCAGGACAGGAATAAAATGTCGTTAAGTTAACGGGATTTGTCTTAATCCGCCTTAACTTTGCCGGATTTATTCGTTTGTTCGACTATTTTTCACGGTTGTTTATCTGAACAGCTTTTATGACAGAAAGGCGAATAATACTTTTCGCATAAATCGATCAAAATAAACGTAAAGTTTTTATCAAAATGCCTCTATCGCAAGGGTTCCCAACTGATAGAGAATCGTTCCTTTGCGAGATTCTTGTTTAATTTGTAAATTTCTATCTAAATAGTATTATTTTAAAAACAGCATGATATGTTCATCAATTATTTCTTATAAAAATCACTTTACATGCACCATAATATATGGGAAATTTACACCGTCAATCCATTGAGATAATATTCGTTTATCAATGTATATAAGATTTAAAAACATTTGCGTATATTAAATTGAAATGATTAAGAGATATGTCTATAAAGTTATATTAAATTAACAATAATTTTCAATGGATTTGGATGAATTTTCAAAATGACGAATATCATATTGGATCCAAAATAGTGTGCGATGAAAGGGTGCCGATATGAATAGTGGAAAATCGCAATAAGGGCGGCCACCACCTGCCAAACCAATAAAGCACACTTAGCCTGTCCTCACACACCAAATGAAAAACAATAAAATAATATTGCGACGCCATTTTCCGTGTGGTGGCGCCTTCGGTCGAACCAGTGGTGGCTGTATTCTAGCTACTTAGATGAGTGCCTACTTTAGATCGTTTCAGTACAATTACTGAAAAAAACAATGTTATCAAATGTACGTATACAATAATTAAATTCGTATTTACTTGTAATTAGTCAATTATGATAAGGAAAATATAGCTTAAAATATTTCTTTCCAAAAAAAAATGTAATATATAAAAGTAAACAACTAAAAAAATATACAATGAAGTGAAGAAGGGTATCGAAAATCAAAATAAATGCTTATGATGTAATATTATTCTGACAGTTGTGATAGATAAAATCTAATTTATTTAGTAAAGCGATATGTTAAAAAATATTGATATCGATTTAAAATGTTTAACCCTCCAGAGACGAGAGCTTTTTTTCGATAAAATAATATTGAAATCACGGATACCTTTTATTCCTAACATTTAAAAAAAAAAAAAAACGCCAAGTCGTTGTATAGAAACTCCGCATGACTATATAGTCATGCTCATCTTTTTATTACCGTGTAATATTTTGTACGGACAGTAGTAAGGACGAACCTGACCGTATGGGCACGCAAACATTCGAGGTTGAAATATAGCTAAACGTAAAATTTTTAAAAATATTTACAATTTGACCTCTTTAGATCAACATAATTTCAATACAAATATATTAGCAAAAGAACTGTAAATAATTTGATGTTTTGATAAAAAAATAATTAACAGTTTCAAAAAGTCCATTAAAAAAAACGGAAACTCAAAAAATCACATGTGCTTTTGGTGGCCGTTTCTGCCCCCGCGGCTGATGACTAACTGAAGTCTGTACCTTTCTTAACCAAACATGAGTGAAAGCAACGATATTCAGTATGAAAAATGATGAATAGTGGGATCAATAGACAACGGTGTTTACTGTGAACATATATATGGTCACGCTCGTCCTTGGAGGGTTAATGATGTAAAATTATGTAAATTAAGTTTTCGACCGATTCGTGAAATGTATATTCGAACGGAGAATTTTCATCGGAATACCGATGCAAACAACAATATTTCTTACAAAATTAATCAATAACTGAGCATCGCAAAAACAATTCGCAAAAGAAGATGTAATCATATTCTACATTGAAATATTTCTGTAATAGCGGAAAAATATCAATAACGCTAATAACCCACGCCATTGCTGGGCAGACTAATTTAAATTCGAACAATAAAGTGAAAACAAAAGGGTTTCTGATATGGTTGAATTTTCATGCCGATTCTAAGAAAACAAGGTAACTTAATATTTTCATATTATTTTATCTACTCTTCTGATCAGTTGGGGTTTCGCTGGGCGGTTTCAAGAAGATGGGTGCAGGGTGACAGGACTGCGGGCTACGTCAAACAAAGCTTTGCTACATTTTAATCGTTCATTTTAGAAATGGCACAACAAAATATTTTTAATACAATTAAATGTCAAAAAAGAGATGAATTTTAACATGTGTTCTTTACTCTGGCAATAAGATAATTTTAAGACATAAAAGTAATTTATAAAGAAACACAACTTTTTATTTCATGCGACATCCATTTGTTTTTTTTTTTTTTTAATTTTAAGACAGGGGTTTACAAACTTTTTTATCAAAGAGACAATTTGGAAATCAAAAACATTTAGCGTACCACCTAATTTTTAAATACTTTGTAATTTCTTTACGCCTACGTCGAGTCTCTGTACTATTCGCCAATCCGCAAACACAAATTTAAAATAGTCTTACCATTCGTTTTTGCCAGTGGATATTTTATTTTAAATTTGCAGATATTTAAAATAAAATATATTTAATTTTTTTATTGAACATAAATCTCGCTCACAATTCGTCATGCGGGACACACTTTGTGAACCTCTGATCTATAATTAACGCTATATACGAAAAAATATAGTTTTTGTTGTTAATCATTGGTGGAAAAATATTGTCGTATATTTAATACACTTCTAAATAGAAGTCTTAAAATCATTCTTATGAAAATTTACTCAGGCCAGGTATTTGAGAATGAGACTAATTTTTTCTCTATATAATTTTAAAAAGCACCTATGAAACAGTCGTGTATTACAAATTTTAATTATAAAATAATACCCTTTATTATTCTTATTTTATTTTTTCCCATGTTTCTGTCGAACGATTAAATCTTCTAGAAACAGTTTTCACTTATGTTGTCTTACGCCTTTTCTCAAACAGCGATAAAAGTCTTGTTCGACAGCATACAGAATAGATCTCACCTGGTTGACAATAATAAACGCAGATGTAAGACTATGTAGTATATAATCATCCCCATGGCGACGAGTCACAGTGGTTTCGAAACCCCATGGCTTTGTGGCTTCCAAATCTAGAACTATTCGCGGAGCTTCATAACAGATGATCAATTCAATATGTATTATGTTTGGGTTTTGGGAACATATAATATAAGAAAAACACAATAATCCTTTGTACTTCATTCCACTTTATTTAATATGTCAGGACCGGTTTCGCTCATTACGAGCATCGTCAACTGATAAGAAATATAATTTAACAGTGCTATTTATACAAAAATGAAAAGTTATAAACAACAATTGGCATTGAAAAGTAAATACCAATTACATTAAAAGTGATTCTAAAATAGCACAAAATTAAAATGTTTAACACATCTAACATATAATTAAAAAGTCATCTCAGATTAATAAATTTAGAATGGGAATTGAAAGTAATTACAAACATAATTAAAATTTGGGAATTCTTTGACAAAGTGATACAACGAAAATAATGACATTAATAATGACAATAATATAGTGAATAGGCTTAATGATAGTTAAGAAAATTTCCCTGCTTCCAAGTAGTTGGTAAGTGTATATACTTAAACAAAATCGACAGCCAGGAAGATTCTGAAAAAGAAATTTTTCAAAGACCATATCAATTCTAACAAAGATATATATATATATATACATAACTATATATATTTTAAATTATATAAAAGAATAGTTAACAAGGGCTAATGCAATGGATAAAGTAACGGGGAACTAGCAAATATTAATTGATCGTTCAAAAGATCTGAATCAGGTAAAAATTTGAATCTATTGATTTCTAGGATTTCCTGTTTGTCTAGTTTGACAGACTTGTTATTTAAATGTAGAACTTTAAAATTTCTACTAATATCAAAAGTGTGATTATTTTGAAACAGATGGTTTCCAAATGAAGACTGTTCATCCCCTTTCTTAGCACAACTCAAATGCTCTTTGATTCTAATATTAAACGATCTACCTGTTTGACCAATATATTTGGCTTTACAGGAATCGCAGTTGAGTAAATATATACCGCTTTGGTTCAAAAAGTTTAACTTATCTTTAGAATTAACTAAAACACGACTCAAGTTGAGTGTGTTATAAAAGGTTACATTAAATTTATTTCTATCAATTTTCCTAGCGATTTTTTCTGTAACTCTACCCAAGTAATTTAATTTAACCCACTGTTTTATAACAACAGGTTTATCCAACACCAGGCCAGAGCTAACATTTAAAAGAGCAAGTTTTTTAGTTTTATTAAATAAAAGACGATCTACTATATCCGTAGCATATAAAGTCAAATAAAGTTCCTGTAAAGCCAAATATATTGGTCAAACAGGTAGATCGTTTAATATTAGAATCAAAGAGCATTTGAGTTGTGCTAAGAAAGGGGATGAACAGTCTTCATTTGGAAACCATCTGTTTCAAAATAATCACACTTTTGATATTAGTAGAAATTTTAAAGTTCTACATTTAAATAACAAGTCTGTCAAACTAGACAAACAGGAAATCCTAGAAATCAATAGATTCAAATTTTTACCTGATTCAGATCTTTTGAACGATCAATTAATATTTGCTAGTTCCCCGTTACTTTATCCATTGCATTAGCCCTTGTTAACTATTCTTTTATATAATTTAAAATATATATAGTTATGTATATATATATATATATCTTTGTTAGAATTGATATGGTCTTTGAAAAATTTCTTTTTCAGAATCTTCCTGGCTGTCGATTTTGTTTAAGTATATACACTTACCAACTACTTGGAAGCAGGGAAATTTTCTTAACTATCATTAAGCCTATTCACTATATTATTGTCATTATTAATGTCATTATTTTCGTTGTATCACTTTGTCAAAGAATTCCCAAATTTTAATTATGTTTGTAATTACTTTCAATTCCCATTCTAAATTTATTAATCTGAGATGACTTTTTAATTATATGTTAGATGTGTTAAACATTTTAATTTTGTGCTATTTTAGAATCACTTTTAATGTAATTGGTATTTACTTTTCAATGCCAATTGTTGTTTATAACTTTTCATTTTTGTATAAATAGCACTGTTAAATTATATTTCTTATCAGTTGACGATGCTCGTAATGAGCGAAACCGGTCCTGACATATTAAATAAAGTGGAATGAAGTACAAAGGATTATTGTGTTTTTATTAATATAATGCCTTTCCACCAAGTATTGACAGTGAACACCCTAAAAGTGATATAATATAAGTGTCATCAGTGGACTTATGAAAGTATGGCAAGTAATCATACCGCTATGATTTAAAACAGCCATAGTTCGCATTGTTTCCGTTGTCTGTCTGACAATTTAAAGATACTAACACGCCGGTGTCAAGTTTATTATAATTTTATTTATTATTTTACACTGAAAATGAAATGTAAAAATAAAATGAAACATCTATTGTGCAACGGATGCAAAAGCTTGCGAAAAATGGAAAACTATACGATGTTCTAAGTCTACATTAGACAAAGTCTGAATGATAAAAACGGACAATAAGATATTTGGAGATCATTTTAGTTGTCTTGGGCATCCAGTCCCGGACCCTTTTTGTTATTCCGGGATTCCGCGATTGATCATTCCCCATAATATCATGCCATAATCACTTGATCACTTGATAGATCATTGGCGAAAAAAGTGGGAAGACTTGGACATATGATTAGTATTCTTAGATATACTTTTACTGAAATCTATAAAACAGCGAAATAAAAAATAATACGTAAATGAGTTAATTGTCCAGAGGCTTGCGGTTGTTGATTTGAAATGTCTGCAATTACTTCAGCCTTCAAGATACATTCAAGACAATCAAACGGGCTTACACACAAACTAATACTATAGAAACATAATATTGCATTAACAATTCCTTCGTGTGGCTAAATCATAATTAAATTGGAGAATACAAACTAATATCATATTATTCCAATTATTATAATTAAGACTCATGCTGGGCATCACTAACATTATTTTTGTTTGATAAATTGGTTTTGATTTCGGTTAATTTAACTATTTAACAACTAGACGAGATATTCTTTTCTTATTATTTGTAGGGTTTTATTTGGACTAAATGATAATATTATATATTATATGACAGTTATATATATTTTTTTTACATCTTTTTTATCAACATCTGATTGTAAAGATTTGATTTATTTTTTAATGCCGTTTAAATCTTATTGATATTCTTTGATATTATATGAAACTCCTTTTTTTGTGTAGAAAATATACATTATAAATTACAATGGTTTTTTAATTGCTAGTATAAAATAAAAATTGTTTATTACAACAAAAAAATCGGTTTGGGTGCAACGTGGAATATATAATATTTCAATATATCGTTACCGTAGTGGTAGAAGTTCATATGTAACAAAATTGACAAAAATTAGTTAGGTATACAAAGAAATTCTTGGATATCAATTTTGGTATGGAATAACCTAATTGGTGCATTTATTGTAACAGTTTGGTAAAATAAGCATTTTTTTCGATCGGTAACATTTTTTTTATTAATTCTGTTAATTTTTAACAATTATTTTGTGTCAGATCGGCATCAATGCATCTACATTTAATTTGATATCATACATATCTTTCTAAAAAAACATATCGATGCCAGAGGCTTTATCCTAAAAGCTGAAAATCTTCTTTTGCTGTTTACTAGATTCTATCAATCAACTTTTGTCAGTACAGAGACGATATATTATTAGATCATAACATTCCACAAATCATAAAATTTGTATTTAATTTGACACCACAAAATAATCATTCGATCTCAAGTATTTTCTCGTTGCACATAAGACTTTTTTTATAATTAATATAATGATGGCCAGAGCGTCGATAGGAAATGTATTTTCTGTCGATCTAAGTTCTTTAAATGTGTTTATAGTGTTATCTTACTATATAATTACATGAGATATCAATCGAAAATCATAAATAATTGTATCAACCAGTCTAGGGTTTCTCAACGGTGGGCCATGTGGGCCCCCAAGGGGCCACAGTGTGTTCTAAGGGGGCCACAGAGATTTATTCTTGTTTTGGGGAGCCACAACAAAGCTTAGGGGGGTCACGGGTATTGATAAAACGATGCAGGGAAGAGCATAATGGCGGACGTCTTGCAGTTATTTTTTGTAAATCCGTAAATAAAATAAATTACTGGCATTCTAGATTCGAAAATTTCGGAACAGCTATAAAAAAGGTGGGTTTTTGAAAGTATAATTTTCATGGGAAGACAATGGTATGGGGGCCACAGAAAAATAAAGACACTCAAAAGGGGCCACGCTCCCAAAAAGGTTGAGAAACACTGAACTAGTCGATCTTAGAACAAAAAGTGTAGCCACCCCTTATTCATGAAAACATTACAGAAATCAATATTATTTGGATTTAAAAGGTTTGTGAGCATGATTATCTATACCAACAATCACGTTATCGGATATTATAATAATGAATCAAACTGAGGCTCATCCGAAAACTGATAAAGTGAGGCCGAAATCGAAAGGGGTATTTCCCGGACATCGAGTTTCCGCGCTCTTGACCATAGAGCTGTTTTATCGACAACGCTCGGCGTCTATTATTACCAACATAAAGAAACTTGCGTCAGTTGCAGGCTACTCGTATGACATCTCTATGGTCTACCAGTTATTAACTACCTGCCAAGAAAGAAACTGGGATAGTATTATTATTCTGAGACCATTTTCAAGTGGACCCGTTGTTAAATTATTGTTTTAGTTCAAATTAAGAAAGCACATTTTTTAATAATACGTCCAAACATTTACAGTTTCTAATTCAGGTTGATCTTAAGTGACATAATTCAATTTATTTATGAAATATCTCATATATATATAATAAATTATTTCATAAAGTTTAGCTACCCATGCACCGAAAAGCCATTTTTTTAACATTCGATACATTATTTTAACACACATGTTCAATTTGTATCAAAGTGCTATGAATATCAATACATAGATCACCTGCCCTGAAAGGGTTTTTTTTAATTAAATTTTCCGACAAGACTGTTCGAAAACATTTCAGTAGGTAGTCATAATCAAATCTAATCCAGATGTTAGCACATTGAAATTGCGTTGGTTAAAACACAGCGAGTAAATCATGATTAAGGTGCAGAACTTGACACTACCAAATGAAGCGAAGAGCCAGCTGATGTAAACTAATTAGGTATAACACCGCTGGGAAAATAGTCACAATAAAATAACAAAATAAAGCGCACTGGCTAGGGCTGCCAGTTGCCACCCACAAGATGAATATGTAACACAATTTATTTTTAGGATACATCCCATAGCATTCGTACAGCAAGAGGATGTTAGTAAATTGTCTTACGTCAGTCACTCAACTTGATGATATGGTGTTTGGAAATTTCTAATAGTTTGTTAATTAGTTTTTTTTTTCAGAACCAAGTATGTTTTAAATATATGGTAAAATATTGCTGAATTCGATTTTTAATATCGATTTACAGTATTCGTTCAAGAACTTGAACTCTTCACTACACAACTGAGTAGGATCTAAGACATTAAGACATTTACTCGCTTGACTTTACGTCAGTTTGGATATCGGTTAAAATGTTAAATCATGTCACATATAGGTAACAAAAATCATCAAGACAGAGGGGGGGGGGGTGCCAACTCTTAAAATTTTGAGTAACCGTCTCATATATAGGATTACAAAAATCATCAAGACAGAGGGAGTGCCGACTCTTCAAATGTTGAGAAGCCGTGTCACATATAGGATGACTAAAAGTAGGTATGTTTAAAAACAATTCCTACTGGATACTCGCAATCAGTAAACATTAGGTTTTCCTAACCTTTTTCGTTATTTAAGGCTCGCTTTATCCTAACCCTTTCGAATCAGACCTGTGCTTTCGCTGTAGTTATACACCTTTTTGGATATAAATTCATGAGTTGATTTCAAATTTTGTTCGAAAATATCTTCACGATCCGTTGAAAGATATCTGTCACAAAGTTTGTGGTCTGTTTTATATACTGCAATTTTTCACGGCTAAAATACATCATAAAATCTCAAACTGTTAACATTTCAGCGGTATTTGAAAAATATTAAAAATGAATAAAAAAAAATTGCTGAGAAATCAAATTTATTAATTACAAAAATTATGCTGATTATTGCAATGTTGTATTAGTCGGTGAAGATGACCAAATGAGTAGACATTTAATAAAACTGCTGAGTTTCTTTAAAAAAAAAAAAAAAGCTTGAAGAGGGTGAATCCGCAACCCTTGCAAGGTGAAAGTAACAGACCCTGGGGCCTACCCGACCGGGGTTATCCTAGCAACCGAGGGGGGCTTGTTACTTGGCGAGGAGCGGAGCAAAGGTAGAGGGGCAATGTGGAATCGTCGAGATAGCGAGAGCCCCTGTTTCTATCATGCGGTTTTCAGGTACAAGTGTTGCTACATTTTCAGTCGTATTAATTTAAGTATCCATAAGTCGTAAACGAGAGTTATCGCTCATATATTATTATTTGTGCGGAAATTTTACGCTGCAAATTGCTTCTTAGGGTGATTTATGGATAGGTATAAAAATATTTGCGCGTCCCAGTGGTTTGCTAAATAAACATACGTTTTTATGACGCAGGGACTGAGATCCATGTTATTATCGCGAAACTGCCATTTTACAATCTAATCTGGGTCTGTACAAAGTGTATATTGTAGTCAAAATACAAGAGACTATGTAACCATTTTTGTCGTTGTTTGGTAGCGCTCTTAAGCTTCACATAATCTCAGAACTAAGATTTTTTTGACAATTGATGAATTATATTTATTGATTTCTATGATTTTTAAGGAAGAAGAACGATCAGCCAACATCAATGTCCTTTTTGAACCTCGACCCTTTTTACTAATGCCTTCTCTTATAAGAAAAGTTGAAGTAGAGGTAAGTGACTTACGGAGTATTCTCTTCAAATATGCTCTGTTAAAAAGTCGCATTACGAGTCATATATTACTTTATATGGAATCGACCACGGTAAAAAATAGATACATTTGGGTAAACAATAAATGAATCATCATATAGACACAAAATTCACTCTACAGTATGTATATATGATAAGCAACGTGGAAATTTTCCATTTCTGAATTTTTCATTGGAGAATATATACATATATAAATAAGATTGCTCGCTTATCACTTTTACGATGATGACTGTCAAGTAAATGAGCAACTTTTTGCATTTTGCAATGCATTTTACATAAGAATAAAACACATTTTGTTGGAATTCCACATTTTAAATAATGATTCAGATCGGTTACGTTCATAACGACCATAATCAACTGATTAATGTTGCTATTTATTGCTTGTGATGAGCGTAACCAGCACAGATTATATTTTTGAATGTGGTATTAGTACAAGAAAGTGTTTCATTTTTAACGAAATGCTCATCTGTATCGATTTAAATTTTTATAAGTTGATAATGCTCGTGATGAGCGAAAATGGGCTTATTAAAAATGTGGAGTAAGTACAAAGTGTTTATTTGTTTTAATATCGTAAAAAAATGAGGATAAACTATTTCATACTTAAACAGGAGCATAACTTTTAATTACATTTTATTTTAAACAATAACTTTGTTTTGTTTTTAATGATACCTGCTTTTATTTTACCGATAGAGTATCAATATCGTTTAGGTATCGCAACTGTACAGGTGAAAATGTATGTAATGATAGTCTTGTGCTTATAAGCTTAACCACAAAGCCGTTTTAGTGCTGTTTAGATACTAGCAATTCCCACAAGTAAGAGGTGATTTCCCCTTTTTTTTGTTTTCTTTGTTTTCTTTTGCGTCTTTCGATTTCTAGCGACGTGAATTATTAAATTTCGCAGTAGAGTTGCTGGTATTTTTATTCGCTTATTGTATCAATGTAAATGTTTGTGGAAAGAAAATTGTGTGTTGGAAACATTATTATTAGATGCACGCAATATATAAAAATACACATTTAATGTAGACAAATAGGTAGGGAAAATTTATAAAATTTCAAACCACTGTGGTACAGTAGAAAGAAGACTCATAGAATAACAATCGAGATTTTTAATAAACTATACATTTTATATTAGTAAAAACACAATATTCCTTTGTACTTCATTCCGCTTTATTTAATATGTCAGGACCGGTTTCGCTCATTACGAGCATCGTCAACTTTAAATAAAGTGGAATGAAGTACAAAGGAATATTGTGTTTTTACTATTATAATGCCTTTCCACCAAGTATTGACAGTGAACACCTTACTGATTAAAAGTGATACATTTTATATATGACTTTAAGTGATATAATACATAAAGACCCTTCAGAGTAAGAATGCAGATATATATCAATATATTGAAATATGTACGTAAAACGAAACGGAAATTTCAATTAGTTAAACTCACAAGTGATGAATAACATATTATTTTGGGTGGATTTGACGGTAAATTTGAGGAATTCAATGTTCATATTAAAAATTTATTTGATAACTTGGTTACGAATTGTTACGAGGTGTTTCGTCTCTTCGAGTAACATCATCAATCAGAATATCGCAAGGCTTACGAACGAACGTATTTCTTTTGTAACTCACCGTCCCTGATATAAGTTATTAATTTGTAGTTAGAACTATCAATGTTTGTATCTTACCCCTCCTTGCGTCTAATAGTAAAGGAAATAAACCCCGACCTTCATTTTGTAATTTATAACTAAAGAAATAAAAACAATTTTTAAAGTTCATTCATAAACTTTGCGATATTATACCTCTTATAGAGGTGAAACACGTGGCACCGTTTGTAGCACAACAATTCGAATAACAAAATTATCAAATTCAATTTTATAAAAAAATATTACTGAAATCACTTTTCTTTAATTGCTCAACTCAATTTCAACAAGTGCAGTAATCTAATTGGAAAAAAAATAAAACGTCCGTCAAAAGCACGCGCAAGGTTTATATATCATTTTATTACTTAAGTTTATTGAAACAAAATTTAATATTTTAAATAACCTAAAATCAGCAACTGCAAATTAATGGTATCATGTACTTGCATGTTGAAAATTTACTAACAAAATTATCTTTTTATTAATAAAAAAAAACAGTCGTTAAATCGTACCTATAGTTTTATGAACTCATTTCTTTTCAATGCATTTGTAGGATTATTTTATATTTAATATTAATCTCATATTATATAATATTTCTTTTCATTTAACAATATACTGCAACGTCTGGTTCATCATTTAGTGCCATTAAGTATCCTTATTTTAAAATAACTATTTACTCATTTATCTACATGATAGATAATCATGTGAAAAGAAAACGTTACTCGTATATATATGTACATTAAAGCAAGCTAAAACACTTTTTTTAAATATATTTTTATCACAAACATCAACTAAGAGTAGGATTACAACAAAAATAAAACATACTTATCGCTTTGAATAACAAACAATAGATCAAACAGCTATATAATTGGCATTATAGATAGTTGTAACGATCCGTGAGCTTTCAGCCGGATGGGGTTAATCAAGGGGCCTCGTGGGATAGAAAACCGGACTGGGTCGAATAAATCACCGGCTCCGAAACAGCCCATTTCTATCGGTTCTTAGTGTCAACGGCAAGCCAAACTAACGTAATCTATGTCCCGGATTGGGGCCTCTGTCGAAAAAGGCAGCGCTACTGTTCGATATCCGTATTGAGAAGTACTATCCGGTCTTAACCCGCCCAGACACGGTATTTCGAATAATATCGCGTGGGGTATTTTGGTTTGGGGTATGTATTTATTCGTATATTAGTGCACTGATATAATACATTATAATATGATCACGTTCGATGTACTATAATATAACATTAGTTTGTGTACTCAGATGACATTGACCGTTTTGCAACATTCGCTGTGTGTTTATGTCTAGCATCAAAAATGAGATAGTAAAAATATTGGTAAAACAACAGTGAGCATAAATTTTAAAAAAAAGTTTTTGTTACCAACCGACTAAGTAACTAAAATTCGACATTATTCTGGCTGATCAGGGTTCAAAACGTTGTCTGAAGAGGTCAACATAATGTAATACTTGTTTTTTTTGTTTGATCATTTTGATCACGAATTCAACAATTCACGGTTTCAACATCAGATAAACTGAAGTTTTATTTCATAAAAAAAGTACTCCCCCACACCCATCGACTGTGTACTACAAAATAGATTTTTTATAAAATAGAAATTTTATATAACGAGCACAATGATATGAAATCTACAATACTTTACTTTAGATATTCGGTTATTTTTTAATATTCAATTGTTCGAATAATTTATAAATTATTCGCCTGATATTAATGTACTATATCAGTGTTTCTTAATCTTTTGGACCCGTAGCCCCTTTCGAGTGTCTTATTTTTCTGTGGCCCCCATACCTGTTTTGTACTATTGAAGTATAAGCGTTTTTAGTGACATTTAGGGACCCAAAACGAAAAGACGCGAGACTTTATTTTGTAATTCTTCCCATAATTTCGAATTTCAAAAAACCAGGAATATCGAATTTACATTAATTTAATTAACAGTCGGTAATAACATGGTTAAGGGGGCTCTCTAAAGGGACTCTTGATTATAGAAATAAACTGCGCGATAAAAAGGCGATTGGGGCCGATTTAAATCGAACTATTTATCTATAATGCTTGGCTTTACAGCACACACGAATACAAACATACACGAAACACAAGTTCATTTAAAAGAACTTCTTTCCAAGTGAATGTTTTTGTTGAGTGAATTCTTTTTCTTATACGAAACACCAGTAGATATATAATTAATAAAAAGGATACCTTTAACCTTTATACAATTATATTTGTATACTACAGAAGTCCACATTGATATTATTAATATTTAGTACACATCTAAGTCTAACAAGGTT
Organism: Himalopsyche anomala; assembly: GCA_031772345.1. Classification (NCBI taxonomy): domain Eukaryota; kingdom Metazoa; phylum Arthropoda; class Insecta; order Trichoptera; family Rhyacophilidae; genus Himalopsyche; species Himalopsyche anomala. Next base: position 6,456,766 of record CM062824.1, on the reverse strand, counting down.
TCTCGAATAGTATCGATATCTTTTATACCTATGTATGATAATGGCGTAAGGTTAAATGTATCGATGTTTAATCTATTGTAATACAGTTCTTCCAAATAAATACCAATTCAGTCATATCAACTGATAACGTACAGTGATTTTTTTTATTATATAAAGACATTTTTAATCCATGTCCGCTCCTTATATGGAGCGTATGGCTTTTAATTGATGTATCTATCAGAAGTTTTTATTTAAAGAAAATCGGTTTTTACTTAGTTTCTCAACGTTTCTTCTTCAAAGGGAGTCGTAGGAATAGAAGGATATGGCCAGGACTAGAGAACTAGAGGTAAACTAATAACTATCTCTACGTTCGTTATATTTTTTTAATTGGAGGTGTAGGAAAGAATTATTATACATCACAAACACGTATGCCTTCGAACAGAAATCGATTGAAAAAATATAGTTCGTACTGCGACATAAGCACGGAAGCCACCGACGTTGACCGCTGCCCCATGAAATATATGATAAAAATATATAATCGACAAAAACAAACCGCTAAAAATTGCATTCCATTATGCTTCATACCGGCGATTTCCAATCTGAGAGGCGTGAACTAGCAAAGAGAACAACTTAAAGATTTTATTTACTATTTAAAACGTGTCTTTATAATTATATGAAATAAAAGATAGGGAGGCGTGAAAATATTTTGTTTTCGAAAAGAGGCATAGTAAAATAAAGTTCGGAAACCACTGCTTTATACGATACAAAAAAAATAATGAAATTTTCACATTATCAAAACCGACATTTCTTTTGTTTTATATTGCATGACACAATGCTAAAATAGGATTGCAAATCATATTATAACCACGTATATAAAAAATAAGTATTTTTTGTCACACTGTTCATTATTCGAAGTGATGTTTTTCTCCTCATACAAACATGTTTATTTAAAAAGTCTATCTTCGCAATATTAAAACTGTTGTGAATATTTTATTCTTGGCCTTAAACGTGGCTTTATTGCTTTCGTGGAATTGGGTGTTTGAAAAAATATCAAGTATTTATATTTCGCAAAATCCTATTACAATTTCCAGAACATGAATAGGCAAAACCGCCAATTCTTTATCCCTTAAATATGACCGCAAGAAAGCGATCGTAAATTCAAAATTTCCGACATTTCATTAAAAAAGTTTTCGGTAGGCGCAAGTGCGGAGGGAAAAATTGTGACTGATTGAATTTGTTCAGTGGGCCATGACCACAGCAGACTGTCGGGAAGTAACGCTCAAAGTTTTATGTGCAAAAGCTCCGAAAGATACTAATTAAGGACAAAGCTCAAAACATTGGCGTAAGCTTGCTTCGATCTACGAACAAAAATAGGTACAAAATCTTTATTGGTGTAATTTGTTCAAGACGTTCCATTCTTCAAAATGTTCTCAAGCATTTTTAAGGACGACTGTACTTAGATTTTTATCAATATTTAACTTCAACTTGTAGTCAATGTCGAAAAATTGTTTATGTTTTTAATTTATATTTATTTACTGAACGCTCATCTACGACACTAATTTCAATTCAATACAATACAATAAAATGGAATATTTGGTTAATGTTTATAATTTTGTAATTTAAGAAGAGTTATTTTCAATTTTATATTTACATTTATGTTGTTAAGATTTTATTTCTTGATTCGTGAATTTCTATTTTTTAAATTTTATTATTCACTTTATATTCACGAATATTTGACACACTTATTACTTCTTTATTGTATCGTCGTTCGTTTGTATTTGTTGTGTCGTTTAGAATAATTGATAATCCGAGCACCAATTTTTTAACCATAACCACTCCTCATTAGGAGCATTTAGAGCACGGGTTCCCAACCTGGGGGACGCAAAGGGTTTCCTGGGGGGGGTCGCTAACTTTTTCAATTTTGGATATTTGAAAAATATAGCAAATCGAGGATTTCAAATTCCCTGGTGAGCTAAGAAAAAAAAAGGATTTCGGAGACAACCCGGGGAAAAAGTATACCAAATCGAGGATTTCAAATTCCTCGGTGGGCTAAAAAAAAAAAAAGGAGTTTCGGAGATAATCCGGGGAAAAAGTATACAAAATCGAGGATTTCAAATTACTCGGGGGGAGGGGTCGCTAGTAACATGGCTTTTATAAAAAGGGGTCGCCACCCGAAAAGGTTGGGAACCTATGATTTAGAGCATATGTGAAGTTTATTTAAAAAATTATTTTTTTCTACGATAAATACATGTGATTAAGTTGTTCAACCTGTTTTTTTAATATATTAAGGCTATAAGTATAAGGTTAAGATAATCTAGTGGTAATCGATTGAGCCACGACTTGTTTTTAGGACCGGATGGGTGGGAGGGAATTTGAGACATCATATACAGAACTCCGAACAGAAATCTACAAAGCGATCAATTTCAAATGCAAAATCAATTTATGAAACTGTCCGTACCGGAGTTCGAACCCGTAGCTCCGTAACTGAAGCCATCAAGGTTGACCACTCAACCACGGAACAAGAAAAATATGTACAATAAAAAATGCGTATTTAGCTGAAGCAAAAGATTCACGCGCTAAATTTGTGCAACAGACCATTTTTTTTATGCGGTAGAAAATAAAAGAAAAAACAGTTGAAATATCAGAACTTGGAATGATACGTAATGCAGAGCGAATATTTAATGACGCGAGAGCAAATAAAAAAGCAAAAAAAAACAAATAGAAAATTATTATTTCTCATATATGACGTAGCGATGTGTATATTATAAATATTCTATAAGTAAAATGTGGGTTTATTTCAATATAAAATATTTCTGTTGACTTATATTATGTTCTACGAAAGTAGTAGGCAGTAGAATATTTTCTAAGCTTCCCAAAGCTTTTGACACAATAGGGTGATATTGAATGATTATTATTTTTCCGTTTTCCCTCTCTAAAAAAATAACTTATTTACTTTTATTTGGAAATAAGAACGGCGATTTCGACAAAAAATACGAATAGCAATGTATTTGAAAATGGTCCAGTTGTAGAAAGTCAAACAGCGACAGCCGATATAAATTTTAAGATTTCAAAATTTATTTGTCAACAATAACCGGTGTCTACAGAACATAATAATACAAATTAAGCACAATATAAAAAAATTAAAAGAATATTGAAATATAATGTCAGCCAATTAAGAAGATTAACAATTCACAGTTGAGATAATAAATGATTCATTATACACGAAAGGTTTGTAAATAGTCATGTATGTATACGGCATCTTGATCAATTTCATTTAATAAAGGTTTTTGTGACACTATACTTTTAAACTCCCTTGATGTTTCCGTCATATACAACACAAAAAAAATATTTAAAACTAGGTAAAATAAAATAAGAACAAAAGAATGTTCTGAAATGAAATATGTAAAAAAAAACAATCCAGAAAATGTTTTTAAATCGACAATTATATAGTGAAGAAATTTAGACAGAATAAAACGATGAAAATTCACATAAGTGTTAAGCGCTTAATTAATATAATTTATTACAGAGATCTGTCTCAGTTGACAATGCTCACCATGAGCGAAACCGGTACTGATCCAAAAAAATATGTGGGAAAAGTACTAAAAATGTTTTATTATTTTTATTATAATGCCGTTCCACCAAGTATTGACAGTGAACACCTTAAAAATGAATATATTTTTTCTTTAACATTTGAAATATTTTATGTGCTCTATACTTCCATATAAGACAACACTTTTAATGATAATTCGATGATATTTTTTGATTGTACGATAGAAACATTGTCAGTGATTTACCTTCAAAGTTTCATTTTTGTATCCTTTGTAATACAAATGTGACTATTTTATACCGACGTTAGTGCATTGGCACCGCCGCCGATGACTGTTAATCCACAAGAGTGCAAAGTAATTACAACAAGCAATAAATTTCTACACAAAATACATGCAGAATGGTAGAATTCAGATGTCGAATGGCAAAGTTATGAGTGGTAGCAAATGAACTTGGCAGACACAGTTGTCGGCGGTGTGGATGATTTACGGCACCCATTTTGCGGACAGCGCAACGTCGGTTTTCAAAATTATTATCATAATTAAATTCTACGCCACAGTTTCTTCTGTGTGCGAGAAAAGACATCCATTGAAATTACAAATTACACTTGTGTATAAATTTCTTGACTGTAGTACGTGTTGAGTTTTATCACCGTTCTCTAATTATACTCCGTAATAACATACAAATATAGTCTAACTTAGATATTCTATTTGAAATATGTTAGTAAAACAACGTATTTAAGTCATAACTGAAGTCCCAGTTTTTTAGAACAATACCAAAATACCGATATTTTTGTATGACTATATAAAACGATACAATTATAATTTAGCTGTTCGTCCACCCCGTGTTGAATTAGAGGGGGCTTATTTGCAGGCAACCTTAATCCACAAAGACCCTATCAAGATCGAAATACTCCAGTCTTTTTAAGAGTCTTTTTTATTCAAATAAACAATATATATAAATTATTAATGCAAATAAACCTTTCGTCTTTAATATAAAGATATTCGATCAATATTGAAAATAATTTAAATTGAAATTTATCAATGTGACATAAAAAATACTTTCAATTTTAAATACGAAAGGATATCCCTGAGCAGCCAACATACAATTTTTGTTTGTGGATATTTTACCTTATTTCATATGTACGACTCAATGAGTGCGAAAAAACTGAAAAAATATTCATTGTTTCCATCGAATTAGAGTCTATTTTCTATTTTCTTTAACGTATGTCTACTCTTTTATCTAGTTTCATACTGTATTTGTAATAGAATATTTCGATAAAAAATAATTTAAGCGAATTGATTATAAGTTGATTACTCGGTCTCTTTCTTAATCTTCAGTGGTGTAGGATGGCATAAAAACATTACAAGCATTCATTTCATCGTACCAAATATATTTTCCAGAATTCGAAGTGGAAACCTTGGGAAGTAGCATAACTCTTCGGCCAAAGCGATCGAATTATTTGAATTCATACTATACATTTTTATATTTATTTTAGGTAAATATCAAAGGTTTCAGAAATGAAATAAATTCACCAAACATTTTTCAGGGATTCTCATTACGCTTAAAGCGATAATATTTGGAATATGTACAAGACAAAATTGCTTATTTTTTTAAATAGAATATGGAAATCGGAATGGAATATTCGTATTAAAATATTTTAATTAACACCGCTACTCATTTAAAAAATGTTAAGAAAGAAATTTCTTATGTAACTATGTAAATTTTTATCGTTAAGGACACGATGAGAAACGTCAAGACTCTTTTGGTGAAAAAAAAATTAAACTCTATAATGTTAGCTAAAAATATTTGTAAATTAACTCAAAAATCCGCCGGTGAAAAAAAAACAAGTAAATACTAATACAGTTCAAAATTTGCATTTTAAAATAAATTTATTCGAAATAATCAACATTATAATATCTTTCACCTTTCTTCACAATTTGTAAAATATTTTTTACATTATACCGTAAAACGAAGCGTAGTACAAAATAGTCTACTCGTGTTGTTTTTTTAGGAAACGAAGCGAACATACATTTTTGAGCAAACAAGCGAGGTTCTTTATCCGAAATGCATTTTTTGCGGTCTCGCATGTGGGTTGTATAATGAAAATTCGTATAATATTTCAAAGCAGAAATTTATCGCGACACCGCTATTCCGAAACAAATAGATAACAAAAGATTCACATTGTTACGGATCAAACAAAAACAAACTTAGCTCGAATTCATAACTAAAAAACAATACATGTCGAGCGATTAAACTTAACAAACTGCGAGATACGATCGTGATTCTTTTCCTTTCCCTTTATACAGGGCGACATAATATACGTTATAAGACATTCCTAACAATACAAATTACTGTTTTGATTAATTATAATGATAACATGTTTATCAGTGTATAATAAATTTACTAATTTTACCCTTTTTTATATTAAAACAATATAAGATGTTAAATAACTATCAATCATTAAGAAAAAAACACAATATAAACAATTGATTGTAATAAAAAAATGTGTAATAAATAATTACACTCTTTCATTTCAATTTTTTTTTGTATAAATAGCACTGTGAAATTTTATTTCTTATCATTTGAAAATGGTCCTGATCTTGATAAATAAAACAAGAAATTAAGTACAAATGAATATTATGTTTTTTCCCAATATAATGGCATTCCACCAAGCATTGACAGTGAACACCTTAAAAGTTCACTATGAAATTCAATGTTTGAGTTTACTCGAATGCAATGGCAAAATAGCGAAAGAGAAATTTTTGTTCATTAGCAGCAAAACATATGGAAATTTACGAAAAAAAGTTAAATTGTTTTTAATGTTTAATTTTAAATTTGATAGCATATAACATATGATTGTATTGGATTTGAAAAGATAATGGAAAAGTAATCACACGAGATAACAAAGCAACGCTTTTTCTGATAAGAATACTGTTTATGCATGATGTATCTTTGTCTGGTTGTCCAATATTTCATAACCACTAGACACCCTGTAATTATATTTGCGGCTACACACGTTGCCGACGCCAGGGTGTAAAAAATCGGCGTAGAGGCAAACAGCTACGAGGGAAACGCCTGAAAGACAATAATTATTATTATACGAACGGCGACGGCACAATGAGGAGGATTTACGAGCATCCTGCATCCGGCAGCGTCGGCGCAAAGAACGCAACCTTTGTTTCGGGCACGAAGCAATGAACCGGGGAAGTTTATTATAACTGTTATTGTAACACCGACCTCCGGAGCCGAGGAATTCTTTCGCGTCCCAGGACCCGGGAAATTATTGTAACTCAACTGTCGCTTTTCGATTAAGCGGGGCTACGGCATTTACAAAACTTTCTATAGCGCGCTAAAATGTGAGTCTGGTGAAAAAAAGACGCAACAAATTTCCCTGTAGCTAGACTTTAGGGTAAATAAAAATCTATGCGCATTTTCTAAAACAAAATAATTGAAATAGGGTAAAATATCAAGGTATTTCAGTTCTACAGTTTTTTAAAAAGTTAAAGGTTGATAGCTATTTCGGCTTACGCCATCGTCAGAACTATGCTTTAAACGTACATTTACTCAGCTATATATACTGTCTAAGAAGAGATACACAATGCATCATATTATTCACTCTAACATACTAATTCATTTTGAATTAGTATGTTAATTAGAAATGAAATACCTTGATATTTTACCCTATTAAAATGGAGTTCTACCAAGTAAATGCCAAATCAATAAATAAAATAACTGAACATTTTTAGGGTGTTCACTGTCAATATTAAGAAAAACACAATATTTCTTAGAATTTACAATTGTTTTTTTACACTTTTTTATTTCAATTTGTTTAGTATAAACGACACTAAAATTATATATCTTATTAGTTGATAATGCTCGCCATGACCGAAACCTGTTCTGATCTTAGTAAATAAAAGTGGAAATAAGTACAAAAGAATATTGTGTTTTTCTTAATAAAACAATTAAAGATGTATAATGATCGTGTATAAATTAATTTATCAGAAATCTATAGTAATTGTGTATTAAACTGCTAAGTCTTTCGTTCTACAAGAACCATTAAACGTGATTGGTAGCTATTTCAAAATCACGCGATCATTCAAATAACAAAACTAAATATACTAGTTCTGACAACAACGTGATGCTAAAGTTGCTACTAACTAATACAAAATTTTAACTGATAACTTTGTTATTTAACTAAGTGTGTTACACGTCTCACCTAGTAACGCATTCAGTAGAATAACAACGTTATCAATTTTAATTTTGTATTTACATTGTAAAATTAACTATTTAGACATACATAACATGAGGGTTTTGGAAATACTTCGCAATCGGATTGAATTAAGCAAAAAAGATTCAACTGACTTTTTTATGTATTTAGAGTTATGAATGGGAACTAGTCTTCAATATTACAAATTTCAATGTCATAAAATATCAAACTTTAAATCTGGCCTAGTGTTTGTTTCATTTTCTTTTTACTTAGCGGGTAAATTCCGTAAAAGTATCTGCTATGCTATGCTTAATTTAAAAATATTCTGTAAATTTACAGTTGGTTCCTTAATGTTTCACTCAACCCAATTATGGTGAACATTTTTTTTGTTTTTTTTTAACCGTGTCCGCTCCCAATGTGGAGCATATGGACTCCTAACGGAGTTTATCTCAACAGAAGTGTTTCTACGAGAACTGCTTGTTACTCAGTTGCTCAACCTCTCTTTTTCCAAAGAGAGTAGGAATAGAAGGATAGGGCTAGGACAGGATTAGTGGTTAGCTAATCGCTCTCGATACGCCGTTCATGGGATAGGATGGGTGGGAGGGGAAAATTCAAGACATCACATGCATCCATGCCTTTGAACAGAAATTCATAAATCGATTGAAAAATCAATCTATAAAACTGTCCGTACTGGGATTCGAACCCGTGACCTCCGTAGCCGAAGCCAACCACGCTGACCACTCGACCACACAGGCGGCAAATTCTGTATCTGCTATGCTTAATTTACAAATATTCTGTAAATTTACAGTTGGTTCCTTTTTTATTTCACTCAACCCAATTATGGTGAACTTCTTTTTTAAATAGTATTAATTATACAGATGTACTAGATTACTTCGTTTGCAAAAGCCTAATTACCAATGATACAATCGATCCTATAAAAATGTTAAGATGATATCAATCATAAATGAAAGAGAGCAATAAAATATGACGATAGTATGATTTTATATGGCAATACAAAGGACATATTCAATAGTAATTTAACTTAAATATGTACAGATTTAAGCCTGTATTTTTTTTCTTTTGGATACATAATCGATATCAAAATTCAAGTGGCAACCTCGCTTTGAAATAGATAGTGCTGTACAAGGCGGCTTATTAAATTAACAATACAAATGCGGGCAGCAACACACTCCGTCAGCCTGTTATACCACGCAACACATTGTCAGCTGATTTATAGCCCAAGAAATTAGTCGGGCATATTGGATTATGAGGCGGGCGGCGTGCTGTGGGCGGCTGCGGGCTGGCTATGGGCGGGCAACACGCGCTCTGAATGTACCAACATTCTACACTAAGCGAATATCTACGAACGCAATTTGTTATTTGAGTAAAACGATTTCATTTTTGGCATACTTTATTAACAGTAGATACGGCATATGATGATACAGAAAATGCAATAACGATCGAAATAGGATGTGGTATTTTCAAATTGATATTAAATATAGATGCCTTCCAATGGACTAAAATATTTCTAAGCAACAGAGGCTGTTTTCCAACTATTTAAATTACTTTATAATCAATCGATAAAGCTATACATTTCTCGAAGTGTGTAATAATTATGGGCGTCAAATAGTGCAAAATGTATTTTTTTACACAACCAATTATCACAATAATAACTTTTACGGTGAGCTAATTTAGATTTATTCATCATAAATCTATACATGGAAGGTAAACTATAGTATGTCAAAATTACAATTTTCACTATGGCTGTTGAAAGCTTCTTTGTGAAGTTTTTTTTTAAATCACTGTTTGAATTGTAGAACGTGTTTGATATTACTTGTGGTGTTTTTCTACAATATTGGTAGAAAGAGCGTCGCGTCACTACACTATGTCGATATCTCAATTAAAAAGTAGTTTACTTCCCATGAACAGAAAAATAATGACAATTTAAACAAAATGCAAGACAACTTAATGTAAATTAAAAAAATAATAAAAACACAATATTCCTTTGTACTTTAATCCACTTTATTTAATAGGTGAGGACCGGTTTCGCTCATTGCGAGCATTGTCAACTGATAAGAAATGTAATTTAACAATGCTATTTATACAAAAATGAAAAGGTGTAAACAACAATTGACATTGAAAAGAAATTACAAATTACATTATAAGTAATTCTAAAATAGATATAAATAAATTTTAGATCCAACATATTGTTAAAAATTTAATTTCGTGTTATTTTAGAATCACTTATTGTGCAATTGGTATTTTCTTTTCAATGCCAATTGTCGTTTACACCTTTTCATTTTTGTATAAATAGCATTGTTAAATTATATTTCTTATCAGTTGACAATGCTCGCAATGAGCGAAACCGGTCCACACCTATTAAATAAAGTGGAATAAAGTACAAAGGAATATTGTTTTTTTATTAATATAATGCCGTTCTACCAAGTATCGACATTGAACACCCTTAAAGTAAATTTAAAAACATCAATAGTAATTTCCACCAGCAAAGAACATCTTCAACTCATACATATCTGTTTTAAAATGGATAAAATTTATAGAAAGAAGATGTTTGGAACTAATAAAGCAATATAATCGACCGCCGCCATTGATTATTATTTTTCTTTGTATATATGGCAATAGTGAATAACGACGGCATTGAATCAGATACTTAGGGTCTAATTCTACAACCAAATCACCGCAATTCCTCCACGATGCTATAATTGTACAGGAATTCGATTTCCAGCAGCGATGCGGCCCAAGACGTCGGCAGATGAGTTATGCCAGAGGGAGTCCCCGGTGACAGGTATTGAATTATCCCGCAGGGCGAGACAATGGGTTGCGACCGTTCCTCGCGCATATTTCACCGACAGCCTTTTTGCGCCGAGACGTGCTTCAGGAGAGAGGCTTTCTTAGTTTGACGGGTTCCCTCACTGTGCCATAGGGGTAATGACCTAATTCTGCAAAGTGTTTTAGTAGCACGTTTCGGCAGCTGAAAACCTTATTTGATGGTGAAAACAGTACTGTTTTCACCTCACAAACTTTTCTTACATTGTTCAGTCAGCGACCTCCATACTTTTATCAATAGAAAAACATTAGACTTCAAGTTACTCGTTCATATAATAAAGTAAAAAAATAACATTGTTCTTTTTTATTAAATTAATAGCTATTTTGGTTTTAGGCCCTCGTAAAAACTTGAGCATAGTACCAACATTACAAAAATTGAACAAAAATACATTGTTATTTTTAATGATAGAGATTTTCAAGTAAATAGCAATTCAATCGTTCATATATATTAAAAGGTTAACGATATTACATTTTTATATTACTCAATTGACTTGGCATTTACTTGATAGAACTCCATTTTAATAGGGTAAAAATAGCAACGTATTTAGTTCTACAGTTTTTATATTTATTAGCTGATAGCTATGTCGGCTTCCGCCATAGTCAAAACTAACCTTTAACTCTTCGAATTAAATTTTATTACTTGTTATATAAAAGTAACTCTGGAGCCAAATGCAGAATTCAGAAGTGAAAAATACGAATCGAGGAAGTACGAAGAGTTAAAACTACACAACTCTAGAACTATGCCTTTGGATGTATTCATATATTTAAAAAATGCAGCATTATTTTGTACTAGCATTAAAGCCGGTTTTTGACATCACAAGCATTTTCAAGTAATAGTAATGTACTATATAATACACAGTTTTTTATACTAAGAAAATTTAGCAGTTGAAAATGCTTGTGAGTGGCGAAACTGGTGCTGATCATATTAAATTAATGTGTAATTATTACAAAAAAGTGTTTTATTTTTTAATACTAAGCCTAATTACGGTGCAACGAACGGGGTGTAGTCATATATTTAATTATATAATATTATATTATATATATCAACACAAGTACAAAATAATATATGTTCATATATGATTAAACAGCAATCTTGAGATTAAATACACCTTAATATAAATTTAGAGTATGAATACGCTCATTGGCTCAATTAAAACTCAATTCCATCTTTCAGAAAATTAAGTCATATAAATAAGAACATAAATAGATTTTCAATTTATAAATACATATTATGTTTATCTTCAGATAATAATACTTAAAGTTGACCTGGATCGTCTATATTGGTAGTATCTCATTGTATTATTTGATATTGACTTCATTATTGAAACTTATATTCTGCCGGAAGGGTGGACCCACATCGGGGATTTAAATTTGGGATTCACGATAAAAGAAGGTTAAATAGATGACCCGAAATAAACCAAACATAACTTTGTATACAATTATTATATATACACAGTATCTACCTTATTCGGAACTATTAAAAATGCAACTTAGTCTTTAGTAGGTTATTACAGAGTGTATCCAAAATATTCATTATAGTTATAGGATTGTTAATAAGTCATTTAACTAGCAGTATAGTGTTGAAAAATATTAGAGTTAATTACAACACACATTCTAATGGGTTTATCTGTCGATCTTTAACATACGACATACAGCATAGCACAGCACTTATTTACGATGTACAACAGAGAGAGAGAGAGGGAGTTTGTGTGTGTGAGCGAAAAGGTTGAGCAAATTTCGATATGTGTCACTTTCTGGTGTTTAGTATAACTATTTTAATTTAAATAATTTAAAATTGTGTGTGTTGTTAATCGAGTAACAAAAAATCATATGTATTTATTAATTATGGTTAAATAACATCGCAACATAAAAAAATAATGTATTTTTGTTCTCTTCATCAATTAAAAAAATATATTGATTGAATTGGCGTTTACTTGGTAGAACTCCATTGTAATACAATTAAAAATATCAAAGCAATTAGTTTTACATAAATATACGATACTTTGATTTTTTACCGTATTATAAAAATAAACTAACTTAGTAACATTATTAAAAGAAAAAAATATAACAGGCTGGTCTTTTTTTTTTCAACTATATATTTTATTAGCTAGTTATTTGGCATTTGGCTTTTATTATAGGAGAAAGTCTCGTATTTTATATACTTTATAATAGTGTATATTATGATCATCAGGAAATGGAAAAGAGAAATAAAATTTTAATGATAATTATATCGATACCAAGATATCATTAGCCTATTTTTTGGAAAATACGGGCGAATACTGTTGAAGTAAAAGTCCTCGACGACTTTCCGCCCTAGACATTTATCATTTTCGTCGTTTGCGACTCCTGCGCCCGATAGGAAACAATGGATAATTAATTCCTTCGCCTCGGTGCGTTTGTGTTGCTCGGTGAAGTCTACGACGCGAGTACCATCCGCTACGCCGTCGTAAGTCGTAGCAATTCGGAAGGATGATATCGCCAAAGATCTACGATGGCCTTTTTGTTTCGTCGTAAACTTTGGAATTAAATCATCGCCTTATCTCCAAATGAACAATATAATAGCCATGTCTTGTTATCATCATACTTGAGTAAGTGGTAAGAAACATTTTTATTTAAAAAAAAAAATAGAAACGGGTTTTCTTATATAAAATATAAAATAACTTGACGATGTGACACGTGTTTCGCCTCTTTCAGAGGCATTCTCAGACTTTCTTACTTTCACAAATGCTTGCTTAAGTACGAATGATTTTAATTTTACTATTCTGATATATTATAATAAAAATCAAATAAAACTGAGAGGCAAGAGGGGATAATAGAAAAATAAACAATAATGATAATACAAATGACATTTACACTTAGAAATGATTAACTAATGAGTTGCATCAATTGGGACGGGTAAAGCCGGGTTTTCTAATATTTGATGTTGTTTTCTGTGAGGCTTTTACAAGCTTTTTTTAAATGATCGATATTTTTTTATTTCATCTTTTGAATTTGAATCGTTCAAACTATGTACATTTTCACAGATTTTGTCACTAATGACCCGGGTTTCGCCTGAAGATGCCGAAAGGCGAAACCCGGGTCGTTAGTGACAAAATCTGTGAGAATGTACATAGTTTGAACGATTCAAGTTTAATATTGAAATTCCACCAAGCACCTTCAGTCGAAATCTTAAATTCATCTTTTAAGTCAAGACACATTTTATTTTCATGTAATTATGACTGGTAAAAATGGTTTATTTTTTTTAATGTGACATTTATATTTAATTTTTGTTGAACCGGTGACATTATTTGTTGCACTGGCGGAAAAGAGTAATTTTAATTTATTAGGAAAAATTTTAATTTGACATTGACCTTACCAATAATCGAATTCAGACTTGTCTGATCGGTAGAACCAAATTGTCACCAGCTAGACTACAACGGACGATATTATGGCTAATTATATTTTATCCATACATACAATAATAGAGAATGATCAGATAAAGATTGTAATCGTTGTGTGTATTAATAATTCAGTTGAGGTGTCTCATTCATAATAAATATCTTGTATGATTTATGATTGGTAGTTGAAGGAAAGAAAATATTTCGCTCACGTTCACAGCGCCTCGTCGTTCGATCTTAAACTTAATTTATCGTCTGTCACAGTGCGATAAGTCAGGCATCGATCAAAGGTATGAAAGACGAAATATCCGGATATCCGCCGAATCACCCCTGTGAGAAGTTCATTTGTCCCAGAGACTGGGCTCGTGCTGGCGCCCAACGAGGGGCCGAGATGCCCCCATCCCAGGAAAGACATCAAAAGTGATAGTTGCTTCGACGGCTCTTTGTCCTGTATTGAAATAGCAAATAATGTTTTCCTCTTGGGATTCAATAAACGAATACGTGTGGATGGCGTAGCGCGGGGCTGAATTCATCAGTCCGCGTAGATACAGGGAGGCTACGACTGCTACGAGATACAATACATTGCGTACACTTAGTCGGTTGGTCATTATTGATTTAAAATTATTTTATTGAATATATTTGTTTTATTTTTAAGATAGATCTTGCGACTTTAACGACAGTATATTTTTCGTCCTACAAATTTCATTCAACCACGTTAAAAAAATATAACCATGTTGTGCGCTTAATGTGTCTTGAGTACATTTTGTACATACAGCTGTCGTGGTCGTCAAAGGCTTCCTATTAGACGCTAACACACCAACGATTTGTGTTGTAGATATTTCGTTCCATGTTACGCAAGGCATTTTTTTTACATACCCTATACTGTTTTACACTAACACATAGAAATGAAGAAGAAGAAAAGAGAAAAAATGGTATATCTAAATAAATTATAGAATAATATCAACTGGCTTATCTACTCCCAAGGTGTGTAATTGTATGGTTTCTATTTTATCTAATATTAATTTGTATGTACGTCTGTTTTATTTTATCATCGTTTGGAAACCAAATATCATTCAGAAAGTCTCAAGGGAAACAATAGGTTTATTAGAGCAGGATTAAGTATGAAATATAATGAATATCCATCACACTTAAAAATTAATAAGGTAGTTGTAGAAAAAAAAACATTGGATGAAGGTAAATTCATAAAATGAAGACATCGCGAAATATGATACGTGTATAAAAATGCTGAATTCGAAACTAAGAAAAAATATATAGCAATGAATACGTGTAGGAAAGGTGAAAAATATTATATTTCGAGTAACTTCTAGTCATAAATAATTAAACTACTTTTCAATAAATAAAGCACTTGTATTATTTCTGAAAACTATATTGAAACAAAATATAGATTTATTTTTTCTTACTGTTAATCTTCGGAGAAATTACTTTATAAGAATATAATTAAAACGCGGTAATCTTTCTAAAATATACATAGAAAATACATTTTCAAAATTTTATTAATGAATTATGACGGGTATCTGTAAAACTTGGCAACGATTGAAAAAATGGTTACAACGCATAACACTAACAACATACTAAATAGTAAATACTAAGGTAAGGTAACGTTGGGTTAGGTAATTTGATATTTTTTTTTATTTTTTAACGTTTATTCAAAAAGTCTGTCGTAAAAAACTCTCAAAAATTAACTATAGATGTTGATAATATACATACATTTTTGTTTTATACTTGAAACTTTTTAAACAGTGCAAGTGCAAAATTAGTATGTAGCCCGTACTAAAAATACATCAAGGTTTGATATTTTATCTCTCTACAATTTTACAGCGCTTACATAAAACGTCTTACGGTTACCTGGATCGCGTGACTTTTCAGAGGTTTTATTGTGATAGTGGACGCCTGTACCCACTTCAAGTTGGCATTCTCACGTCTGAGGCGGAGAGCTTTTGCCGACCTCGACAGACATGCGTGCGGTTTAAAGTGTGCATTTCTGCTGACCGAGACGCACTTAACTCGCAGCGACGCCTCCGTAGAAAACGGATTTCTGTACAGTAAATGGTATGTTTTTTTTTCTTTTACTATACTGCTGAAAAGATTCGCTTTTTATTGAAACCGTCACTTTCACACAAGGATGCGTTCTTGCCCGGCATTCAGCGTTGCGTAAAATAAACACGTAGCGGTACAATGCCACAAAAATAAAAAGCTACGCCTACCATATTATAATAGAAAAGCGAATGTCCGGAAACGTCCATTCGAGCCATAGCAACTAATTTGGACGGCAACTAAGCTTGACACGGCTTCGATGAACGTAAAATCGGTAAAAAAAATAACATTTACATTTTTATCACACTAAACCTTATTTCAATCAGCTATCAAAAAAACTGGAATTTATAAATTACTAAATTATTTTTTTATGTATATACAGTGGAACCTCGATCAACCGTTCTCGCATAATACGTTTTCCCGGCTGGACCGTTTATTTTTTATAGTCCCGTCAAACTCCCATAAGAACAATGTTAAATAATCACGCATTGACCGTTCCCCGATTTACCGATTTCCTCGATAAACCGTCTAAATATTTTGGTCCCGTCACAAATATTATCCTGATTGACCGTTTTTATTGCATATTTCTCCATATCTCAGCAAGTAAGTTTGACAGCCGAGTGCAGGTGTTATGTCTAGACACGTTGGAATGCACCGTACATGTTAGGCCCATTGGACGCTTGTGCTATTTTTTTGGGTTGAAATCCACCACACGCGTATTATTGTTTATGATGCAAATGTAGAATTGTTTAAAATTCATGATAATAATTATTCCTGTACATACAAACTTTTTGGTCGCGTAGCTGGATTTGTACAAGTCAGTTGCGTTCAATATTGCCTCACATCTCGTATCATTTTTTTTTCCAAATTGAAACTAAAATGCCGCCACCCATAAAGAAAACTAAAACTCAGCTGAGAAGAAGAAGGAAAATCGCTGAAACCTCGATGTTTTAAGAATATAAAAACACGTCCCGTAAAATACCACGCCAACAAGAAGGCATGGATGAACACCGATATTTTTATGGCTTTCTTGAGGAATTTCGATTCCTCAATTAGTGCTCAGGGGCGTAAAATACTACTAATAGACAATTGTGCCGCCCATCCTCGAGATACTTCATTTCTTAAGAACATCAAGGTAGTTTATTACCCTCCAAATTGTACCAGTGCTTTACAGTGAGCTAGCTACCTGTGGCGTTGAAACAATCGAGTCATTATGTGATGCAACTAATGACAGCAGTGAAGAAGAAGATGGCGAAGACCATAATACCGAACCTATCACACAAGCATTATTAGCCTTCGAAAAAATAAAATTATTTTTCTATTCCAAAGAAATCGATGAATCCGCTCTTAGAAAAGTACGCGAGTTTGAGGCGTCTTTGTTCCGATTAAAGTGCCAAACAACAAAGAAACAAACTAGCATAAAGGACAGTATGTACAAGTAACTAATAAATAAATGTTTTTTTAAGATTTTACTTGTTTATTATTATTTGAAGCTTTCCCGCATTCACCGTTTCCCGCAATTACCGTTTTTTTTCCAGGATCCCTTGGAAAACGTAAAATCGAGGTTTCACTGTATGCCAATTTAATTGATTATTCCGCAGTATTTCCCAAAGTGTAGTACGCATACCTCCGTACATGGTAACGGAGTAAGATGGGGGTACGCAAAAAGCAGCAAAATTTATTTTTATTAGAAAAACAGAAAAGTCTCAGAAAGGAACCAAATTATGATGATATGTCATCTCAGCATAAACAATTTCGTCATTCTCATTGATTATAATGAATGCTATTTATAATATAACTTTTATTTATACTTTATTATTTATAATTATTATTTTGTTTAGGTAGTATGAATGGAAAAAATATAGAATATACATTTTTTTATGAAGGGTACTCGGTGTTACGTAAATTATAAAAGGGGATCACAGATGCCGAAAGTTTGGGAAAACTGGATAACGGTAAAAATGACATTCTATAGAAAATCTTATGTAAAGGTTTTTCTTCATCGTTGGAACGTTCGTTCCACTCTAATCGTTGGAAAATCTATCTAGCTATCCATCAATCAAAAGAAAAGATATAAAACTAATATTTCATGCGGCAGACCAACCGGCCATGGCAGAAATTTGAAAGATAGCTTTGTTATTTTGGCTTTGTACCTTTAAGAAGTAAAAGCTTTTTAATCTCTTGGGTATTTTGTAATTAAACTTGGCAATCCGATTCTTCCAATGAAATCGTAAATCACCAAAAATTTCCGCAACGCTTGCGACAGGGGCACCTAGCCGCGCTCGTGCGCCTCAGCCTCTCAGCTTTATTTTTTTACTCATCCTTTCTTGTCAAAGCAGAGATAAATTTGATTCAAATGAACCGTGGCGTTCATATATTTCGGGAGAGAGAAAAAACAGAGATGAGAGGGAAGGCCGTCCCGCGAGGAATACGTAATGTGTCCAGAGGGTCGGAGGAGGGGGCCGCGGGGACGGGCCGCGACACAATAAAGGCCAAAACCAAATGAACCCAAATTCAATTTATGGAAAAGCCTCTGAAAAGGTAGAATGTTATTTTTCGGGATTCTGCAAATGGTTAGGAAAGCCGTCGGGGAGTGTCGCATTTAAAGGCGATGGTGGATTGTTTTAAACGTTTCTACATTTAAACCGGAAGCTCTGGACAACGAAACACGCCACAAAAACATCTAGGATTAGTCGTTTCGTACAATTATTCGCATGTTTGCCATTCTGGTATTTTTCATAATATGTTAATTTACAAAATACCTTATATTAAAACGTTTTTTAGAAAGCATGACCTATATTTTGATAAAATATTTTTGATGGGCAATGGCAAACCCACTGTATTTTTATATGTATTTTGATGCTATTATAAAAGACTAATTTTATGATATATTATATTTCAAAAAGCGAGTAAGTATATTGTAATTTAAAACAATGATGACATATACGTATAACGTCAGATAAAAAAAATCAATACCGCAGCGACTCAACCTTTTTATTGTATTATACCAAGACACAAAAACTTATTTTAAAAACAAAATCACTTACATATTATGTAGTAATTCTACATAGTGTATAAGAAGACAAAACAGTTTTGCTCATCGCAAGCATTGTCGACTGATGGTTTTATCAGTTGATTATATTTGCGGAGGGCGAACCGGTCTTGATCTTAATAAATAATGTATGTAGATTGAGTTTAATTTTTTTTTATAAATATAATGCCTTTACATCAAGAGTTGACAGTTAAATCAAGTCGTTCCTTTTCATTGTATCATACGGTTGAAAAAATACTCATTTGACATATTTTTTGTTTGAATAAAAAAAATACACTACAATTTTCACTATTGATGGCAGCAGCAGTGTTTCAATGTAGATTCACAATAAAATTATTAAGCACGAACCACTCGTAAAACTATTAGATACCGATGATGCGCTTAAAAGCGGTATGTGTTTTAAAAAATTCGCATTGAAGCAAGTCTTTAATATTTTTGATAAAGTTGACGGAAAATTTGTTTATTTTTAATATAAATAAACTAATTTGATGACTTTTTTATTCCAATTATTTGTATTTCACTTGACGCGTGTTTTAAGTCTGATGATACTTCTCAATAAAGCGAAGCACGCGTCACATTTTGCAACACAAAAGTGGAATAACAAAGTAATCAAGACTAATTTTATATTGAAGGAATTCTCGTTCAATATCCTGTTAAAACAATATCAAAATAACCGAATTTAAAATATTGTAAAATTCAATGTCAATTAACGCTAAAACATACTCTTTACGTAACGTAAATAGAATAAGAATTAATAAAATAACAATCTAGGCAGTCGTTTATGAAATTTCTCGGCTAGCAAGCTTGATGCATGGCAACGAACGGAATGTGACAGTTTGACTGTCAAGACCGAATGACTCATTGTGGACGATTTTTCACACTTGGATTACTGGACAAAGTAAACGCTTAGTACAGGAATGAACATTTTTCTTCCTCGCAAACGAATTTGTCGACATTCTGCGACAGATAGAAACACGCTAGCAACAAAAACTTTGACGTCGAGAAAGCAAACGCAGACATGAAGAAAATCAAAGATTTAAGCCTTTTATTCACGAGGAATATTGTATCACAGTTCCAATTACATCATTGCAAACAAACATAAAAAATGTGTTATCAAACAATCAATAGTGATATTAATTTCGATAAAAATTAGTGTATATCAAGTTTATTATAATACTTTTTGTCGTTGACGACCCGGGTTTTTTGGACACGGGACACTTTTTGACATCTTCGTGTATTAAAGTGCACGGATGAACTTAAACTGACGCTTAGTAAATATTTTTTTATCGTTGATATATTACTACCAAGTGTTTACAATGTACACCTTAAAAGTCATGTATTGTATGAATAAAAATATTATCACTTAGTTTAAAAATTATTGATGGTGATCTGGATTAATTTCGTTATAATCTTATTTTTTGAATTATTAAATAATGTACTATAATACCTTCCTTTTTAAAATCAGTAGACATTAATATGTTATGACCTTTCAAATTGATTTTTAGTGATAATCGAACCTAATGATCAAATACAATTTCCAAAGCGAAAGAGATTGCTATTGTTTATGCGATTACTTTTCCAATTGAGATCGAACGTCGTTAACATCAACTGAATAGCAAAATAAATTCAGGTTAACATACTATTTTTTAATTCACCGATATTAGTATTTTTATTATCCCATTAGAGGTGAAGTGAGCCAAATGGTATTTTAGAAAAAATATATATGCGTTCTAATATTTTACACGTCTCAAAGTATCTGAAAAGTGAAGTAACCTCAGTTAATACACATTACAATAGTGTTATATAAAAAATAATAATTGATGAAAATAAATCTAGAGAGGACCAATTTCGCTAGGTTATTGATCATTTTCTACCATTTTCAAAACATTAAAATTAGTATAAACAATAAATGTCGTGGAAATATTACAAAATAGTATCGAATGCCGATACACAGAGCACTGAAAATATTCATTCAATTTGGCATAAAAAAAAACAATAAACCAATAACAACGAAAAGTAGCCTTATTTTGATTGAACTTGAGGGGGAAGATCTACTCGAACTGATACAAATACAATCACCTAGTGGCAAAAGAAGGCGTAGTATCGATATAATTGAATTCTTCGACGTTTTAATAAATTACCGATACGGTGATAAAATTTATTAATAACAAAAGATTTCTAGTTCACTGATTCCGTAGGAACAAAATCATTAAATAAAAGAGACGATGCTGTGAAACACAAAACGTGAGACATAGGTTTAAGAAACCGTAGACAGATTTACAAGTAACTGCATGAATAGATTCTTTCTGTGTATGTCACTTGCAACAATGACCACAGAGCGCTGTGACAACACACGAGTCTGGACCAGTTTCCGGCGGAAGCGCATTTTAAAGCAATTCAATGATTCGAAATTTAGATACCATTCAAATATTAATATTTTAATTGAAAATGTATTTTATATATTTACAGATATTATTTCACACTTTGCAACAAACATGGCTTATTAAAATTATGTGTGTACCATGCACCTTTCTTAGAAGGTATAGTAGGACTAAAACAAAATTGTTGATATTATCTTATGAACAATGAATATTGATTTAATATATTTGCACAGTTATAGCATCAATTTGATGATTATTTGGTATCGATCGCGTGTTACAAATTTCTGTCTATTATAGCTATAAAAAAGCTCAATAATATCGAAGAACTATTTCATCAACTATGTCAGTATACATATGTTCTCAATCGTTTTTCTTAAACACAACTTTTAGCTGGCAAAATACTTGATTGTACAAAACTAAACATGAAAACAGGAGAGTATGGATATTACGACGAAGTCTGTTCTCTGTAGCCACCTTAGCAATAAATTAGCCATGAAACTGAAAGCCTGTTTCGCATAATTTCTATATAATTTTAGTAGGAAAGCAGTGGTGGAAAAAACAGTATCAGTCGTGGTGGTTGTAAGCACTTTATTTGGATCATTACAAATGTGTAAATTCCCATATTTTTACCAAAGGACACGGGTTTCAGCTTTAAAAATCATCATGCATTTGATTGAGAAAAATCAAATTGCCGTTCATAGAATAATAAAAACAAATTCATGGCAATAAATTCATGTTAATAATATGCACAATATAATTCAAACTATGTGGATGTTGGAAAATACGCATTTATTTAATATGACGAATTGATTAATAAATGTTTATTTTTAAATGTAATTTAAAAAATGAGCAATATTTAAATAATTACAGAAAATATAAATAAGCCTTTTACAAGAAAAATATTGAGAGAAAAAAATTAACATGTTCATATCTACCAGATTCTTCAAAATTAACTATGGGCAAAAATAAAAGATTTTGCCAAATCTATTGTAAATAATATTTTTCAACGAGCTATCACACAGAAGATAATATTAACATAACCTTAATAGAAGTGCTACTATGCGCTTATTTATAATATTAAAATTCATCAAATTCTGTTATATGCGATAGTAGTAATTTAGTTCTATATGAGCCTAAAAATAAATCACGCTTTGATAGTTTACATGGCTCCTCTCATCCTGAATAGGCGGCATCGTGATAAACCAAGTGAATGAGTTCCTCGGGTTTTCGCATCAACGGAGCGGGGCGGGTAGGATGGCGGGCGCCCATTAATACGGGCCCAAGCTCGCCGGTCGTCGCAACTTTAATTCAATTAAGTAAACTCTAACAAACAAGAATTACCCGCGCCCCGACTTGCCCTCTAAATCAAAACTTTTATCAGGGAAGCGTACGCGCCGCTGAACGCGCATCCCTCGCACCCAGGTGGGGTCCTCACATAATTAGATTCATTTCGTTGACTTACTTACTTACCTTTCCTATCCTATACAATATCAAGAAACACCAGCGGCCCGTTCCACTACCTCATGTTCCCGCGTACAATTTCTGATAAATTGTATAAAGTGGTCAATTTTAACACGGTGAAAAAATAACAATGTATTTTAGCTCTAATTTTTTTTTGATTGTTGATAATAACTGTTTCGACTTGACGTCCTCATCAGAACTATCTCTAAACATGCATTTACTTATCTATATATAGTGGTATAGTAAAGGTTTACAATACATCTACTCTTTTAATCTTTTAATCATTTCATCTACTCAATTTAACTTGTATAAATAGCACTGTTTAATATATTTTTCTTATCAGTTGATAATGCTCGAGAGGAGCGAAACCGGTCCTGATCAAACAATTTTTAAGTAGAAAAAGTACTAAAAATCTTTTATTATTTTTATTATAATGCCATTCCACCAAGTATTGACAGTGAACACCTTAAAAGTGAACATCTACTCTTCCTTTCTAACATCCTAATTTATATTGTGAAAATTAATTAACAAATTTGTCAAATTGATTTTAAGTATTTCCTGAAGTTAAAGTTAATCTGTTTTTTATCTGGTTTAATCTGGTGGTCAATTTTATTTGCCATATAAATTCCACGCCTACAGAACGCTGTTGATTATTATATAACACTGGGGAATGTTATTTATTTTTGTTTCGTTTAACAATATACTAGATTCTTTTCACACGGCGATACATCCCTTGCGTGTTCTTACTTACTACTTACTATGCACAGAGAGAATTATTCTTATATATCTGAAAATTTGGAAAAAAAATACACACTCTCTGGATATCTTATATTTGCGTTAACGGGTTTTTATATTGTCTGATATTGATAATGAATAATCTTTGTAACGACCAAGTATTTATTTTATAAAAAATAATAATATACAATAAACAAAAATGAGTATCCACATTTTATTTTTATTTTAGTATAGTTTTTTTACACGGTATTGTTTGGAACATATAAACCGTGCAAAAAGAGCGCCCTGTGTACATTTTTACATATCTTAAACAAGCCATTAATTTTGCCACGTTTAATACTTATTTTAAATAAAGAATATCTATGATTTCGGTTTGTTTAACGACATTTTTAAACATCATTTTATTGTCAGTTCGAATTTTCAAAAGAGTTGTTAAATCGTTGTATTCGAGATATACGCATACCCATTGGTTGATATACGCCAACAATGTGTCGGCAGAAATAAGTGTTGTGTTGTCGATGATTTGATTGTTATTTTCCTATTCTTCTTTTTCTCTTCTGGTTGACTGAGATTGAAAATAATACCCGCATTAACCAAACGTTAAAAAACCGAATGGCATTTATCATTTTTTGATAAACAAATGTATGGCAGAATTATTTTTCGAAATTCAACTTTACGTCGCATATAATAGTGATATTACAACAGAATGTAATTGACAGTAAGATTACGCATATGAAAAGAAATCGGTTGGAATCTATTTTAAAATATTACTAGTCTTAAGTTCCTACATAACAGTATTCAAACAAGCATACAAAAAATTCGATAGGAATACAACCAAAAAATGCAAAACAAAACGGGTCAATGTTAGAAATCTCCGCCATAATTGCGTACGTCACTCGCAGAAACGAAAAAAAATGAATTAAGTCGAATAGGGCAGCGATCGAACTTTCAAACTAAAAAAACATACACACCCACATCGAAACCGCCCCCATTCCATAAATCTCGCAAACAGATAACAAAGAATAATAGTTTTATACGCCCTCGCGTAAGCTCTAGAAGGAAACAAAACGCACATGTTAGCAAAACCAGCAGCCTATCATATATGTAATCTAAAAATGCTAAAGTGAACGAATTACCTATACAGATGAACATGAAGTGGTTGAATATTTTTCTGTCCTATGAAGTACACCTATGATTTCAAACAGTTTAAGACATGACATGTTATCTTCACTTGCCGTTATTAAAATTATATGAAATGTTGTCACGTAATTGATAACGACAATCGAAGCTTTTGTGTTAAGATAAAAATCAAGACATCGTACACGTTTTATATAATATTTAATGTGAAACCATTTATCGAAATTGTACGTGTAATTAATCGTGTAGACAAAGAGAAGACAAAATTGGCCAATATTATTTTTGTAAATTATGTACAAATCTATTTTCTTTTTGCCGTCACAGTAAGTCAGTACATTTACTATCGTTGAAATATAAAGAATAACATGAGATGACAGAATGTGGTTATATCAAAAGACGAATAAACAATGATCGGAAACTATCGGTTTAACCCGTCCTAATTGATCCAACTCATTAGATAATCATTTCTTAATGTAAATGTCATTTGTATTACCATTATCGTTTGTTTGTTTTTCTATCATCCCCTCCCATTTTATTTTGATCTTTATTATAATATATCAGAATAGTAAAATTTAAATCATTCGTACTTAAGCAAACATTTGCGAAAGTAGTTGTCTGAGGATGCCTCTGAAAGAGGCGAAACACGTGTCACATTTTGATACACAATACGTGGAATAATCAAAGTTATTTTTATTTTATATTAAAATGAACTTCCACAAAGTTACCGCCGAATCCATCGAAAGTATTAATGATAAAGCTTCTTATTTGACATATCCGAAACAGTGAATTATGAAGTCAGTCCAAATTTGAAGCCTCAAGAGTTGTTTGTACCGAAAAATGACCGATAGGGCGTCACCACTTCGACATCAGCAGCTTTGTGGCAAGAAAACAAAAAGTTGTTTAGTTAGCTATGTATGTGTCTTCATCATAGACTGGAGACTTTTTTTAGCTAAACACGACTTTATCCCTTTCATCTTAATTAAATTTTATATTTCTTCTCTTTTCTTTGGTGATCTTGATAGTGGTGGCACTGTGTGTGCTTGGTTATCTCGAGTAGGTTTTTTGGCAGTGTTCAAATATTACAGCTGCGTGATAAGTAAATCTCATATGCGTGATACTGAAGAGCGTACAGATTCGGCTCACGCATTGACCAACGGTCTGCAGTCCTGACGAACGTTCACAATTTTCGAGCAAAACGATTTTCGAGGTAAAACTGAAATACTGAGTTCAAGTGATACTAAATCTATGTATAATTCGCTTTACGATGTTTGGGAAGAGGCTTTCGGCGTTTATTTTTATCCTAACAGAACGAGGTATATGTAATCAAAAAAAATATATATAATGACAATGGTTACTAACATATTTTGATCTTCATTGAAGCGTTGTGATATTTTTTTTATCAATCCACATTAAATATTGTATACCGCTGAAACCTGTTAAGAAATTTAATGTTATGAAATTTGCACAATACTTAAGTCGAGATTATTATATTGAAATATTGTGAACAAAGGAACTTCGATATTATTAAGTAATACGAGGTTAATTAACATAATGGAGCAGTATGAAATTTTCGTTATTATCGATACCTGTGCAAATAATATGTAAATGCTCCGATGGCCCGTGGCGCCAGTAGGGTAAAACAAACGATGGAAGTTTATTCGCCCCCGCCCCTCATCGAAGGTCGCAAAGCTATCGAAACACCAGCAGATATGAAAATAAAACGACTTTACGGCGCCCGCAGAGGCAGCAATGGACGCCGCCTACCCAACTCCGCCCCTGCTTACCCCTTATAAGAGCCTTTTGGGTCGACGGGAAAAAGAATATTAATATATTTTATATCATTTTGAACACGGACTGAATCTATAAGGAGTTTTATTGCCCATGTCTCCTTTTCGAGGATCTTTTAGAGGTAGACGTTAAATTGTTAGGTTTTTGACAATACGCATAGAAATAAAAACGGTAGTACTAAAAATGTACGAATATATTGAAAAGTATATTTTTTTGTTATAAATAACAGAACTAGTCAACAATAAAAAAACAAAAAGCGTTTTTACATAACTAACTACACTCATTTTACAGTTGATAAATAACAGCTTGGTCAGTATATCTTGCACATCCATCGTCCAATATTAAAATCTTGCGTAAATAAATTACTTATTAATAATGATAACACGCAATGCATCATCAAATTTATCATAATGAATATATTTTTAATATTTTACGTATTATAAATAAAAACACAATCATTTCATAAAATTGATTTCCCAAACTTAATAATAAACAGAGACAAATAAACAATTACAATCCTTTGGTTACAGTAACATTACATGACTTATTCATATCGAATTTATT
Organism: Himalopsyche anomala; assembly: GCA_031772345.1. NCBI lineage: Eukaryota > Metazoa > Arthropoda > Insecta > Trichoptera > Rhyacophilidae > Himalopsyche > Himalopsyche anomala. The sequence continues at coordinate 6,429,637 of CM062824.1, read as the reverse complement.
TAGGTAAAATTAATCAACCCTCAATTTTTAGTAGTTTTATTTAATTATCGCATTTTTTACAACTAAATACACCAACTGTCAAGAAGGTTTAAACCGCAAATACCAAATAAGTATCCAAATTTAGCTTTTAAGTTTGAAAAAAGAAGGGCTTGTGAAAATTGCATCCACGAAATGGGACATTCGTGAAGGCTTTTCTTAAAAAATCATTAAATTTATATTACATTGAGTAAATAAAATACCAGTTTATAAGTCTCTTTGCACTTCAAGGATGTGTTTTTTAATAATTTGACTTTGGCCTAAAGTCGTTAAAAACGCTGTGGGTTGATCCCTTTTATCTAAACACAGTCGATATGTGGGAAAATGGAAATAAGAAAATTGCGGGCGATAGAGCCAAAGACCAACCATTTTGATTAATTTAGTGCTTAAAATAAGCATCTGCTCTGAGACAGTTTAGGCAATATAATGTATTTCTACATAGTATTAACGGTTAATACATTAAAAGTGATTTTTACTATATTTTATAATGTCAGTAATTTTAAGTTAATTACATCATGCACGGCGAGAAAACTTTTTCCGCATGTATTCATTTAAAATATCGTTTCATAAAAGTGTAATATTGAATTACGTTAAAAATTTTGAATTTTTCGACCCATTTGGGATCACCTTTTTATTTACTATTTCATGGACCAAATGAGAGCACTGTATAAGAAAAGAAGCAAAAATCGGGGCAGTTCGAAAATACCGTCGATGAAAGCGAAAACGTGCGTAACGGCAAACAACACGGTGAGGTCGTAACCAAGAATGGATGTCTCATCAGTCAGGCCTTTAACAATGGCTGTAAAAAACAAGCAAAGTTTCCCATTCAAGCAGTCCGCACGCGAGGCCACATGTCGTCCGCCCCCGACCCTCATTCCACAGCCTTCGGAGGTTTCTCGGGTACCCTATCTAAGTCAGTGGAAGCCAACGAATGATTAAACGATCAATATTGTCTTAATTAACAATTTCGTATAGGTTTGAACTTCAAATCGATTGAAAGAATCAATAAGAATCAATGAAGAGTATTGTTTGCGTTTGGCATGACAAACATCACTTTTTAAACATAAAGATATTACACAAACTGAAAAAAATAAAATTAGGAAGAAAAAAAACGTAGAAGATCTAGTTTCGACGTTAAATTTAACTTATTTGTTTTTTAATATCGCTTTGACATCATAATCAGCAATCATTCAAATTAATTTTGTTGGATTATTAATAAAATTACACGAATATTTTTACGCAATTTGTTTAAAACAGCCTTACTCTTTTCCTCCCAGCCTCAATTTCCACTCCCAATGTGGAGCATATGACCTTCTAATGGAGATATCTCAACAAATTTTTTACGAGAACTGCATATTACTCAGTTGCTCAACTTTTCTTTTTTTCGAAGAAATTAGGGATAAAAATGATAGGTTTAGGACAGAACTAGTGATAAGCTAATCGTTCTTACTACGCCTTACTATTTTGTGATTGGAAGGGAATTTTCAAACATTACAAATACCCCTGCCTTCGAACAGAAATCGATAAATCGATTGAGAAAATGCTGTACGTTCTGGGATTCGAACCCGTGAGGTTTGGCATGGAATCCAACGACGTTGACCACTGAGCGTTTTTTTTTAAAGTCAAAATATGAAAAAATCGATGATTATGATAAAATTCTTCCATTCAAATATCCGTTCGCTTCCACTGATGTGGGTACCAATTTTCCACAATGGCGGCTAATCCACATACCATGACGGAAACATCCACATCACGTGCTCGATGCTAATAAATGCGGGAGAATGTGGCGCCTTAGGTTAAATTCCTCAGCGAAAGGGCTTGCCTAATTTGATAAAAACCGGCAAGGAAGTGAAAAGAATCACTCCGAATGTTTGACTTAGATGTATTTTTAATGTATTAGAACTGGAGGCGTGGTGAACGATTCAAGAAAAAACTTCAACAACAAAATACAGTTTTCCAAGCCTAAAATTGTACTAAACATTCAACTGATCACTGTGTTAAGTATATGGACTCCTTATGAGAGCCAACATTAGGGTATCCAATCCCGGGATTTCGGGATTGATAAATTTTCAATCCCGGGATGCCGGGATCCCGGGATTGAGATAAAGTTACCGAGGAATTTGAAATCTCCGATTTGGTATACTTTTTCCTAGGATTCTCACATTCTCACGAAGCCTCGTTTTTTTTTTTTAGCTCACCGAGGAATTTGAAATCCTCGATTTGGTAGACTTTTTCCCCGAATTCTCACGAAATCTCGTTTTTTTTTTTTTTAGCTCACTGGGGAATTTGAAATCTTCGATTTGGTATACTTTTTCCCCAAATTCTCACGAAACCTCGTTTTTTTTTTTTTAGCTCACCGGGGAAATTGGAATCGACAATTTGCCAATTTCATCTCACTTTTCGAGATTTACTCAAAATTTCTCAATCCCGAAATCCCGGGATCGCGACCATGTCAATCCCGGGATTTCGGGATCAGAAAATTGAACGGGATCCCGGATCCCGGATCCCGGGATTGGATACCCTAGCCATCAAGGACATTAATAGTAACAGCGTATAAGAGATGTTACGTTACAATTTAATGCCAATCTATTTGATTCGAATTTTTTCAATTTAAATTTTACCTTTTCGTACGATTAATTTATATTATGTTTTTTCAGATATAAAATATTTCGGCTTAATCAATCGTATACAAAATTAGATCAGATTAACACTGATATAAAAAAATGAAGTGTATAATTCAGACTGTTTTAATGAAAATATGTTTCACTCACTCATTTATGTTACCAATAAGGCATTAGTATTACACAGCAAATTTTATTTTATTTGAATTAAAATATTAGTTATCTTATTAAATTTGTCAAAAACAAACGCTCGGTTGAATTTAAAATTCACATAAGAAATTCTTAACGACAGTACAATTAAACTAATACAATTATTAGATAAACATAACCCACTATTTCAAATATGAAGGAGAATAAGTGAACTGGAATTGTGTAGACCAAAGTTAAACACCGTCAAAGACGGAATATTTTATATTAAACATTGAATTTTGTAATAGTAACAATTCCCTCTGTAGTTTCATTAGATATCTCGAGGCCGCTTTAAGTTTACAAAATAAAATATTAATATATGCAAAGACGGTCAAAGTTTCATGTAATAACCGCGCTAAGCAAGAGAAGTCAGAGCGGGGCATAAAACGAGCAAATCATTTTATCTTGCGATGGATATAATTACAAGGAAGACCATTCATCTCGCTTTACGACCACATTATCTGAAACGGTATCTCGGGAGTAACAAAAGACACATGGCATTTCTTTTCCGCGGAGCTTTTCCAGAGAATCACAAAACCGAAACTCCATGATAACTTTTCGCATAACTCTAAAAGAATAATCTTTCTGGTTGAACCGCCAGAAGGTAAGTTTTAAGCTGGAGAAGGCCAGAAAAAAAAACTTCCACGTCCGCGGTCGCTTTTTACAACTTTTAAAACCATCCGGTCCGAGACTGGAATCGATTAAACAAGTTGGTTGACTTGAAATGTAACAGTCCCTCCCAAGATAAACTTCAATGATAATCTTCTTCTTTTTTCTTTCTTTTAATAGCCGCTTTATAAAGGATCAGGCCTCCGGCGATCGTTTCCAAGAGTTATGTATTCGAAATGTATTTTCAGATATTCTTGCAAGAGAAACATTTTTTTAAATAATGAAACGTACATATATATACACCGAGTTAAATAATAAAGTTACGAAACATTATCTCGCTGGTTTATTACATTCTTCGTAAAATTTTAGAATATTATTTTTAATCATTACAATTAAAACATGAATGCGGTTAGATATCGTAGATGTTGTTTCAGATATATATTATATCAAGCGTAATGTCAGTGAATCGAAACAGATGTCGTGATTGTCAGTTAAGCTTTATAAAACATTTGTTTTTACACCTTCATAGCAATTAATAATATCTTCTTATATTGCGGTACAGCTGTGTTATGTTTTTACTTGTATTTAACATTTTGACTACATTTTATTTTATTGACAACTACAACTAATAAGTCATGCTTTTTTTTGGTATAAAGAACTATTATTGTTGAAAATTAAATCATTCGACAATAGCTTTCTTGTTTGACAAGCACAGGAAAAATGACAGATCGTCCCAAGTATTTATTAATTTCAATTTGGCTGATGTCAATCAAATTTCGTTTCAATCTCGGGGCATTGGCAACTTGTTGGAATCGGCATACACAATGAGGGGCGGCAAGAAGAAGACGATCGAAAATATAAATTCGAATTAACCAAAGTTTTGATTGAGTTATATTTAACCTCTCTCCACGGCAGACGTTCGCCCCCGAAGCAAATGGCCCCGGGGGTCGACTTCAACTTCTCAAACAAATGGAAAATATTTAAATTCTATCGCGGTCAAAGTCTTGCTACGTTTCTGCGATAAGAATTTTAAAAAGGTTTCCATAACTCTTCGATAGCCATTACCAATGGGTGATCGATGGCATATTAATATAATGCATACAATTATAATGTAATTGACAAGAGCATAGTCATGAATTCTATGTATGTATATGGAATGTATCAATTAGCAAGTATGTATTATACGACGATTCAAAGATATGAAAAAAGTATGAATGTTCAACTGTTTCACAGAGAATTTTATACTTTTTAAAAGTCAAAATATGACTACAGTTATATGACTTTTCTTTTAATTAATTTTAGAGGATATAGATTCATTTCAGATAATATTAAGATCATTTTATTTATCCCCACGGTTTGTTTTGGAAAGTATCTTAACTAAAACAATATTTAAAATAATTTAATGCAAGGTCGTCGCTAAAATAAGTAAAATAAAATACAGCTTTTTAGCTCGTATAGTAAATACATTCCAAATTATCGATTGTAAGAATTTATACGTTGCAAAACATTAAGTTTATTCTATAATTTTAATTTATTTTGTATAAAAACAACTAACTATGCAAATGAATTAATAAATTATCATTTATAATTATTTGTGTCGTACAAATTGATTGATTCAAGCAGACCTAAGGTTGTTTAGTTTGTGTATAAATTAATAAGGAAATAAAACACAAGAGATAAAACAATACGGATAAGGAAGTATATTTCTTGCTTAGTTTTCGCAATCACATTACGCGGGCACACAAAATGGCTAATAAAACAAATAATCATAAGAATAAGAAAAACTTGCGAAACATTCCACATAAATATACACGCAGAGAGCCTAAAAATCGAGATCATCAACATTTTTATGACGCCGTTTTACTTCGCACGTTTTCAACAGATATATCGTAAAATAGAAACAATCAGCGAAGGGGAAGTTACAAGAGTAGAACGTCAAAGCTCAGTGTCCGGACGAGTTGATCTTCGTACGCTGAAAAAACAATGTCAGGCAGTTTATTTTTTCACTGTGTACGAAAAAACTAATGGTTTCTGTTCCATTTTTGAAATGAAATAAAAAAACAAACGTCACATCGTAAAAAAGCGGTACACCACATTCCGACAGCTACCGCTACCGGGGGTGGAAGAGGGACGGGACAACAAAATAACGACCGAGCGAAAAGAGATGGGAAAGTGGCGAAGACAAAGGCAAATAGGCGATTTTTAGTGATATAACAAAACAACGAGTTTTAACCTGAATAAATCTGTGTGGGGTGTAACAACTGTGATAAAATATATTCAATTAAATTACAATATACTTTATATATAGCAAAATACCAAACAAAAATAAAATGTCGGATATTATATCTGAATAAACTTAAAGTTTGAAAACACACATCCTCGTCAAGAAGTTTTCAAACATTTATATTTTAAAACATTTATTTTTTATTCTTTTAGTAAACAAAATATAACTTAATAAAACGAATAAGATGATAAATTGTATTTTGAAGAAATTATATAACATTAAAAAAATCAAATGTTATTCTATAATAAATAAACGCGAATGCGAGCCTTCGATTCGATAAATTCGTTAGTTTATCAATATTTGTAGATATCTTATTATATGATTTGTTTGAAACGTCAGAGATGTGTTTTGTTTAACAAAATAATAAGAGAGGCATTGTGCCATAACTCGTAATCTCTAAAAATCTTGTTTTTATAAAATCGCAAAAAAAAACACAGAAGCACAGTTTCTCGTAATCATAAAAAATGTTATAACAGTTCCATTAGCAAAAATAGCAAAATACTTTTTAATATACATATGCAGTAATAATGCATTCCTGTGTGGTCGAGTGGTCAGAGTCGTTGGCTTCGGTTACGGATGTCACGGGTTCAAATCCCAGTACGGACAGTTTTATAAATTGATTTTTCAATCGATTTATAAAATTTCTGTTCGAAGGCATGGATGTATTGTGATGTCTTGAATTCCTCCCTCCCACTCATTCTATCCCATGAGCGGGGCGTATCGAGAGCGATTAGCTAACCACTAGTCTTGTCCTAGCCCTATCCTTATATTCCTACTCTCTTTGCAAAAAGAGAAGTTGAGCAACTGAGTAACAAGCAGTTCTCGTAGAAACACTTCTGTTGAGATAAACTCCATTAGGAGTACATATGCTCTACATTGGGAGCGGACATGGTTAAAAAAAAATGCATTTAGATTTTTTGGCATAATTTTCTCAAAAGCATCAAACATGTACATTATGAGTTCCCTCGTTTATAAGGTTTTTAAAACCATGTTCGTATCGGTAGGCTAGAGCGGACGACCGATTAAAAACAATTTCAAAGCATAATTATGGTAGAACGTGGTGTATTATGAACCCCACAACACCATGGCAGGGTTACAGGCATAAAGTATGAGCCTCGGCCGGAAGCGAGTCGAGTGAGGCGGACGGGAGGACGAGACGGTTCCGTGATGAAAATTAAGTGGAAAACAAACGCCACGGCGTCCTCCTGAGCGTGACGAGAGACGGCGTCCTTTTCGGGATAGCTGTTGCGGAAGCAGTGAGCCTTTGATGACAAGTCACGCCACTGTACAATGTATTATAATATAATATGTGCTATATGACGGGTGGCACTCGGCATTATAAGTAATGATGTGCGTTGCAAGGATTGACAAGCAAAAATATGTAATATGCATAATTGCATTAGCAGATAAGTTTTGATTTATAATATATTAAAATGACATTTACTTTCTTGGAAAATTATTCAATTAAACGCACATTGGTTAACATGGTCAGCATTATGTCATCGTTTAAATGTCAATATAAAATTATCGTACCATGTACATTTGATTACATTATATAATATATATTTTCTATTTTAGCATCGTGACTGTGTAAATTTAACGAAATACATTATATACTACACACTACGGCAGGGGAAACAGGATGGCAAAGGTATCAGAGTTTTAAATATGCAATTTATTTGTAAGGTTAAAATACATTAAAACAGTTGATGTATAAAGAGCCGCAAATGATTATCTAGAGAGCCGCCGTTTGCCTACCTTTGAAAAAGGACAACGGTCGGTTAAAATTGCAATTTCAATCTAATGTAAAATTAGAATATTTGTCAACTTCTTGATTCTTATTTTTTTTTTACAAATTTTTATATTAATATAGTTTCGTATTATGTTCGTAGTTGTTATGTTGTTAGATCCCGGAGTCAATCCCCGTGTATTTTTGTTATTTTAAAAAACTGGGTGTATTCCTAAAAAAATCCATTTAGATAATTAATTACGTTAAGATCTTCTGGTTTATTCAATAAATATGTTTGCAATTGATTTTTCACGCCAGTAAATTTTCTGATTATTTAAAAATGCAACAAAAATCCTCCCCGTTGATGGCAACGGGCTTACGGCTAGTAAATTATAAATATCGCACATAAAATAAAACAAAAACTATGCTTTACCTAGATTACCTGTATTAATCAAAAACTTCAAGTTTACTTATCAAAGAATTAGTTGATGATTGAATGCCTTTGATATCTTGACTTAAATCAGTCTTCACAAGAAGTTTCAGCATCAGACAGACGTTAAAGTGAAGATTCTCTCAAATATTAGCGTTAGTATTCTTCGACGAGAATGCGAGTTTAGTTAGGCCCGAGGCAATATATCTCCTACACATATCACAATGTGTGCGCTAGGGAGTTTGATGAATGACGAAGCTTTGATCTCATAATATGCGCTAGGCCCTCCCACCAGCCCGAAGATTAACGACATCACCCTGTCTGACGCAAAACATAATATCGGTGACAAATGAACGTTTTCCTTGGAGAAATCATGAAAAAACTCACGCGTGCCACGCGCCATATCGGCCGATCACGTGAAATATATTATATCATAATGTTTTATCCGATAAGCCTGCAGCCAGTACCGTGCAAAAATATCTCTCTTAGACAGGGAAAGATGTAAGAATATTTTCATTTAACATATTTTGAGTGAAACCTCGATATAGCGAAGTAATGCGGGCGAGAGAATATCTGTAGAAGTCAAAAGTCCGTAATAAGTTTTACAAATCTATTTTTTAAGAATGAAACTACACTAAAAATTTAATTAGTATGCAATTAAATATATATATGTATATATTATATTAGCCGGTTCCCGGCAAGCGTTGCAATGTCACTAGAAGAAAGACAGTGTTTGTGTTTTAATTGTTTATTGAAGTACATGTCTTCTTTTTCTGTCTGTTTGACGTTTGCTGCCGATTTTCTATGGTACGACACATGCGCCAGTTACTGTAATTTAATTGTACTACGCCTATAACCTTTGAGCAAGTTGCATGAACGGTATGGCAGACATACAAACATTGACTTTTATATATAAAACCTACTGTAATTTAGTTTTAATATGCCTGTAACCTTCCCGAAAGTGCAAGCAAAAAGTTTGACAAAGTTTTATTGCAATCGGATCAGCGGTTTGGCAGCCCATAGTGTACGAACAAAGAAACATTCATTTTTATATATTAGATATATGAAGTTAAAATATATGCGAGGTTTAAAATAGTGACCGACAGTGTTTTAACTGTTCTATCGGTAGGATGACATATTTACTAATATTCTTTACAATTCTGACGATCTTAATCTTAGCAGTAAGTTTCCAGAATTCAGTAGAGAAAAGAACACTCTCGTGAAACGGCGTTCGGAAGAAATCATCATAAAATCACCTCGACTATTTTATGCAGGTTTAATATTGTTAGCCGTATCAAATGTATGTAGAGAACTATGACCGGATCTGCTTAGTGACAAATAATTTACATTAGTTGAAATTTTTCTGAAAATGCTTACATATTTTTTACTGGCATTCTTTCAACACAAGACGTGGTATATAGACAGAAAACATATAAGTAAACAAATCTACATAAAATAAACATTTTTTTTAATATTTTTTTACCCGGAATTTTAATACAGATACGATATTGTACTACTTCTACTTATGTTCCGAGAAAATTGTCTGTTCGTCGCGTATGCAATATTTAATAATTTCCAATGTAACAAAATTATTTTAGGTGCGTTAGTGTAGGGCTACAGTCGAGGCAGTGAGCTTCCTCTATTGACTACACGCTACTGCCCGCCTCCTTCAGTTGAGATGATTTTTCATCGAGAGAAAAACACCTGATTTGCTTTATCATATACCTTAATCCTTCCTAAGTATCCAATATCTACAGAGTCAATACATTTATATTAGGAAAGATATCTCAATCGTCATCGGAGTCATCAGGCACTTCCAAATTGTATTTATATAGATGTCCCGCTAATATTTATTTAAGTATCTTCAATTTTCATAACGCGCTCTTGTTTCAATATAGACTATTAAATAGTTATTTTACGGAAACTGGAATTGAGAATCATTTTTTTACGCAATAGAATATAACAATTTTAATGAATGACTGTAAATGTATTGGGTTAAATTTGTATTTCAATAAGACAGCAGGGTAGAAAGTGTTGAAATAATATATAACTTTGGAAACAAATCAGTTACAATTTAAGATTTCGACTGAAGGTGTTTGGTTGAATTTCAATAATATACACAACAAGTACATATTTTACCTCTTACAGTACATCATCGATTACAACATCGATACAAATAGTCAATAGTGACTTTACGCCACTGCCTTAGAATCTTGTCATAATGTGATAATGCTTGTCATGAGCGAAACCGGTCATACAAAACAATAGTGAAATAAGTACAAGAGTATTTTTTTTTAATATAATGCTATTCCAATAAGTATTTTTATCGAGTCCTATGACGCAGCGGTTAGTGTTATGGCCTCCGTACCGCATCTCACGGGTTCGAGTCCCAGTACGAACAGCATTTTTACGATTGATTTATCAATTTCTGTTCGAAGGCATGGGTGTTTATGATGTCTAAAAATTCCTTCCCACCTTTCCCGATATTTTCATAACTGGGCGTACCGAGAGCGATTAGTTAACCACTAGTCCTGTCCTGGCCTCATCCTTCTATGACTACTACTCTCTATGAAAAAGAGAGGTTGAGAAACTGAGTAACAAACAGTTCTCGTAGAAAAACTTCTGTTGAGATACCTCCTTTAGGAGGCCATATGCTCCACATTGGAAGCGGACATGGATAAAAAAAAAAGTCTGAATATTGACTAATGGCACTGCCACCTGGTGTATGATATAACTGGTATCGTAGTTTTTCTTAGTATACAATGATGTTTTTTTGTTGACTCTTTGATTGATTTAATACAATTGTAAGAAGGAACAAACTACAGTGCTTAAAATTACATTGATTCAAATATCTTTTTAATACAATATAGTGCATATTTACATGTTTTTTTATCTTAGATAAACTAAATTTTACTATAAACAAAACTGTTTTGAAATTCTACTAATACCATTATATCTCAATACCTTACCAGGGAAAAAACGGAAGCTTTTGATTTATGACGAGTAACCAAACAATTTACACCTTTATGTTTTACAAACATTCATTCGGAAACGGTTACCGGTTCGTCATCGCTGCTCTAGACTGATAATATGATCATATTCACAAAACAATACTTTGACTAAAATTATTTTCATGTACAGCAGTCACGTATCTCGCATAAAGAAACCGATATAGGTAACGAAACAAAATAATAATAATATATTCGATATTTTGTTCCACGTTTTGTAACACATAAAATTATTCCTGTGCGTTACGACGTCGTAAACATAAAGGTTGATTGAATGCACTACTTACCCTTTTCCTGCGGCGTATAGGGGTCGCTCACGACACAATGAATGTGTACACAATTGCACGGCGTGTATGTGTGGTCACATATTCAAAACTTACCTGAAATGAACAGAAAATTGCGAACGTTAGAGGATGCCAACAAACGTAATAAACTCAAAGTACGAACGGATAGGTAGGGCATGTAATCAAGCTTTAATTAACCCTTCACCATTGATAAAGGGATACTGTAGCAGAGCCGATGCGGTGTAATAAAGTCGAAAGGTCGCGTTTTGAGCTTTGTCACCAAAAACTATAACACGTGCAAAATAAATAAGCAATATATTTTTCATGTCATTATTCAACAAGTTTCATAGCAGGAATTCAAAGTCAGAGTTGTTGTGTTTTAGGTGAAGTCAGAGTTATAAAAACGGGCGATTTTAACAACACTTTTAAAAACAAATTAAAATACAAACAGTTATGCATGTCAGTATTTAAAAAAAAACAAAAAACAAAGAAAACGTAAAAAATATGTATTGAAGTCGTAGTTGGACCATTTGTAACTCCGCAGCCTTGATTGCAATACATATGAATTATAAACTAGTAATCAATTACATACTTTTTTGTATCCACGACCGCTCCCAATGTGGAGCAAGTGGCTTCTTAATAGATGTATCTCAACAGAAGTTTTTTTTTTCTACGAGAACTGTTTGTTACTCAGTCGCTCAACTTCAAAAGTTTTTTTCAAAGTGAGTAGTAGGGAAAGAAGGATAAGGCTAGAACAGGACTAGTGGTTGACTAATCGCTATTGCTACACCCTGTTATTTAAGGATCAGAAGGATGGGAGGAGAGGAAATAATGTGAATTGACATCACAAAAACCTAGTCTTCAAACACAACTTTGAATTTATAAATTCTCAAATTCACTGTGATCTTACTGGAATCGAACCTAGACCTGCGTGATCGGTAGAGCAAGCCCTAACAAACTGGGACACAGCAGGCGACATATAACATAATGCAATTACATACTATTATATTCAAACCTTAGTTCACTCTCTTCTAAAAAATACTCTAAAATTTCTAAAAATTATGTTATATGTGAGTCTACAGGCGTAGATTATATGTATACACAATACACATAATTTTAGTAGTTGGAGCGGTATTGAAACTAGTCGCCTCAATCAAAATGGTATGGTCGGGGTGAGGTAAAAGGAAGGGTGAAAGCGTGAACGAGGAGTCGTCACACATCCAACTGCTGGAAGTAATTTACGGAGGTAATCATCTCCAAGTCTGCTGTGGTACGCAGGGTGTGACGCTTGCGTTGTTCCAGTACACGGGTGCATCGTTTCAAACCCTTCGGCTACTAACAGGTGAATCGCTTGCAACTCTTACGATATGTTACATCGCAACTCTTAATTGCTCCAATTAAAACAAACTGTTTGAAGAGCAAGGAGTCAAAGTGCAACCATTCCACATTGGGACGAGCGAGCTCTTGGCTTTACGATATACACAATCACTTTTAAGATGTTCACTGTCATACTTTCTGGAAAGGCATTATATTAAAAAAAAAAAATACCCATTTATACTATGTCATTCCACTTAAATGTTAAAGAAATTAATAATCTTCTTACAGAGTAGTGTAAGAACAAAATGTTATGATGTTGTTTACCACTAAAAATCATTTCCTAATAATCAATTAGTGTTTTTGTAGTGTGATTTCTCACATAAAAAGGATTTGTGTTTATATTTAATAAGATGAAAAAATATCAAAATATTTTATTTCTACTTTAAGGAAAACACAATATTTCTTTGAACTTATTTCCACTTTTAGTTTCCGCTCATGGTGAGCATTATCAACTGATGTTCGCTTTTTTATCAACTTCAGTAGATAATGCTCGCCATGTTTTTATTAACACATATAATGTGTTTCCACCAAGTATTGACAGTGAACCCTAAAAATATTATTTTATAGAATTTTTTTAATGTTGTCCACTCCCAATATGGAGAATATGTACTCCTAATGTAGCTCAGCAAAAAAAAATCCGATAACTGCTTGTTACCCAGTTACTCAACCTCTCTTTTTTTCGAAGAGAGTAGGGATAGAAAGTATGGGTTAGGACAGGACTAGTGGTAAGCTAATCGCTCTAGCTACGCCTCGTTTATTCAAAATGGCAAGGGTAGGAGGGAATTTTTAGACATCACCAACCTTCGAACAGAAATCGATTGAAAACAAAATCATGGAAGACAAAGACGTTGAATACCGGAACCTATGGAACCAAAAAATTATAGATAGTTGACAGCTATTTCGGCTTACGTCCTCTAAACAACAAGCTGTTCGAATACGTGTGCATACACAAGTGGATCTCCCGAATATCAATGGCTCAAAAGTCACATCACGTTCATTACTGCATTTACAAATACAAGTGGAACCCGCTGAATTTACTTGAAATATTATTTTATCTTATGTTCTACATAACATTAAACATATATTTAAAAGACACTTTACTGTTATTGAAAGTGAAGAAAAAACATATGTATTTATTCGACAAATTACATCTTGTTTTTTTTGACATTAGTTGTACAATTAGCGAATTTTTATACAATTTAAAAGGGTCGAAAAAATTCATGGGTAAAATTAAATTGAATGCGTATTTCATAAATATTTAAATTTGATAATAAAGAAGCATTAAATTCTAACCGTTTTCTTAATCAAATACTCGTTAGGATAAAAAGGGGAAAACGCCATTAGTCAATGGCTTAAATGTATATAAATTCTGTCGATACTAACACAGACACAAAATTGCAAAATACCATAGCTTTACGTTTATGTTTTCCAATTTTAATTGTGTGTAGTTTTCGGATTTTTTAAAGAAACATTTTGGTTTTTTATTCACTTTTTCAATTTACAAAACGAAATATTACTAATCACCCAACAATAAACAATAATTGCCCGTTGTCAAATCAAATGAAATATCACAATTCTTGTCAAATGCATTTATTCGCCGGCAGTGAAAATCTTTAACGAATTCTAAGCATTGGTGTAAAATAATATAGTGAATTGTAGAGAATATTGATTTCTATAATGAAATAATTGGAAACGGAAATAATAAAATAATAATAAACTAGCTGTAAGCCCGTTGACCTCAACGGGGGGATTTTTGTTGCATTTTTAAGAAGTCAGAAAATTACAAACCTATTTATTGAATAAGCCAGAAATTCTAAAAATAAAATAAATATATCTCGGGGCATATATCGACAGCATGCCCTGTTGTATTTAAATTGTAAATTATTTTATTTTTGGAATAATGTTGAGTTTGCTAACAATTATTTTTCCTATTAGCAGAAATATACCTCGTAAATTACCTAATTTTTGGAATAATGTTTAAGTTTGCTAACATTTTTTTTCGTAGTGACAGAAATTTCGTAAAATATTAAATCTTTGGAATAATGTTCAAGTTTGCTAACAATCATTTTTCATAGTAGCATAAATCGACCTCGGCGCATATATCGACAGCCCTGCAGTTTTAAATTGTAAATTACTTAATTTTTGAAATAATGTTTAAGTTTGCTAATAATCATTTTTCACATGCAAAATGGTATAAATTAATTGCACATTTTATCAAAACAAAATTATCAATTTTCCATGTTACAATCAAATGCATATTTATCAAATTAATAAGAATAAATTAACTTCACTAATTCGCCAAACGGAGCTTATTTTTAGGAATATATGAGTCTTTAAGGGAACCAAACATAAAAATGGTGAAACTTTTCCATTTGACTTTTAAGTGCAATTACGTTTTCAATTTTTTTTTGTGGGAACTGTCATCAACTTTTAATTTTATGTGAAAGTTTTTTCAATAAATAAGCATAAAAAAGTAATACAAAATAACTTAGATTATTCCACGTATTGTGCTACAAACTGTGACACGTGTTTCGCCTATTTCAGAGGCATCCTCAGACAGACTTACTTTCAGTAAGTAAAAGTAAGTCTGTCTGAGGATGCCTCTGAAAAAGGCGAAACATGTGTCACAGTTTGTAGCACAATACGTGGAATAATCTAAGTTATTTTTTATTTTATATTCAAATGAACTTCCACAAAGTTACCGACGAATCCATCGAAAGCATAAACAATGTATTTTAGAGAAAAAATGATTTAAATTATGCAATAAAAAGGGTGGGTTCAGTTCACTTTTTCCCATCATCCTAACTTGGCTCACTTTGCCGTATTTTAATCTCGTTGTCCCCAATCTATCAAACTATTTCGCTTACTTTATTTATATTACTATTTGAGCATAAATTTACCTTTTCCAAAGCATAGACTCGTTTACTCGTTATTTAAAACAAAAGATACAAAATTATTTAATTATCGGGATAAATTCTAAATACCCTCTGTTAAAACGTAAAATATTTAATAGCCGTCAGCATACATATGACACACATGGAATATTTGCATTTAACTGTCGAAACTATATTATGTAAAATAAACCACAATCATTATTTGACAGGTGTTCCATTTTTGAATCTTGAATACAAACAATCGAAGTCAGTTTGTGAATCACAAATATCGTTCCATTTTCAAATTTTAATTTATATACACTATTTTTATCGCCTTGATAATTATGACGTTAGCTCAGTTGATAGAGAGCTCGACTGGTAATCCAGAGATCTGAGTTCGATCCACGATCGCGGCGTTTTTTTGTATGAGAAATTTCACTGATTTGATTTGTTTCGTCAAATAATAAACCAGTGTATTGGGAAAATATGTCTTTAGTATGAATAAAAATATTGCGTCAGCGGAGCTTTGAGGAGGGTGTGGGAAGGGGCTGGGGGTGGGGAAATCGCGGACAATCATGCAATCATACGGACATTATCGAGTATCAATATATAGATAATAATTGAAATCCTATAATGATCAATTTGTACGTGAGTATAAACTAAACTGGACTTCTGTTAACATTTGATGGCTATTTTGCTTCCTTAATATTGTAATTAAATAATTTTCCAGAATAAATTAAAACATGTTATTTGATACATTGCCACAAAGATGACTACTTTAATTTATATGTATTGTATTATCTTATAACATTATAAAAACACAAAAGCATTATTAACGTCTCATTTCCCTAAATGAAAGTAAACAAATTGTTTTGTTCTCCAATTACTTAGTCCCATCATCAATGCTTTCTCTTTTAAGATGTTCGCGGTCAACTCTTGGTAGAAAGGTTTTATATTTAAAAAATGTACTCATTCTTCATCTTACATTCCAGATCAGGACTGGTTTCGTTCGTATCGAGGATTATCTTTTTTTAATCAATACATTCATTTAATTCTCATATTTTTTAACCATTTACGCTGAATTTGTGGGTATGTTATAAACTTAATGGAGCGTTTCATAAAAAGGTATTTTAATGAGAGCCAATAGTAAATCAACTGATGGCACTCTTTTCAGAGATTAAAGTGGAATGATGGGAAAAGGAAGCGGCTATTCAAATTCTGTCCAGGTTCGATGGCGAGCGAGACGAAATAAAAATACCACAGATATCTATTCCTTTGGATAGAAATCCATAAATCAACTGAAACAACAATGTTTGAAATTTTCCAGTCGGAACTCTTAGCCAGGGAACGAGCCGAACAGAAGCCATGAGGCAGTGGTCGCTAAGCGGTGATGGATTTTTAATAACTCGCGAAAGTTTCGTTGTTCTTAAGTAAAAATTTTATTATTAACTTATAAATGAAATACTTAACGAACTTCATTCAACTTAGATCAAAATAATATGACTGTGTTTAAAACAGCAACATACATGTACTTACACTTATTTCAAACAAAATCAATAATTACTTAGTTAAATGTTAGTAGTCAAAGTTTAGTTGTTTAATAGTAATCGTGGGTTTAGTTTGTTTTATTAGAAATCCATGGCAGTAATAATAGCCTTATTTATTTTCTTTTTACATCGCATTAATCTGTTCATTGTGAACTTGGGTAACGTAAATAGTAAAGTAATTATACGTCTAAGTAACTTACTAGACAACTTGGTAAACAGATTAATTTTATAAGAATTCTCCGCACAAGGAAACTACGCACACCGATATTTCCAGTTTATATTCAACATATGTATAATATTATACGTTATTCGTAGCAAAAAAAATGTCGATAGCTGAAAGCTTTTTTTATATCAACTTGAAACGAGTTGGTAATTTTTTTTTTTTCGATATAGTCTTTACCGGCGATATCTTAACATGCAATTCAACAAAGTAATTAGCTAAAATAATCGTATATATTTTACTTTCCTGTGCACAAAAAAAATATTTTAGAAATAAAACTGGAACGGGGTTTCATCATGATGTTCATTTTCACGGCACGCTCTCATTTACTCGTCCCCGTAGAGTCAAGAGTCGACACTCATGACGAGTGGGACGCAAACTTGTTTCTCCTTCAACTTTATTTTAATAAACAGGAAAAGAAATCTTCAGATTATAAATTAAAAATTTAAGTACACTTTCGAAATATTCAGAATTAATTCGAAAAAAAAAATTGGGCACACCCACCTCATTTATATACCAAACTGATTGATTACATTCGAGTTGTCATGGTAAAACTCTATTTGTGTTGAATAAAAATAGCAGAGTAAATGAATTATAATAATTCACGTGAAATAAGTTATAGTTGATAGATATTTCAGCTTCATGCCATCAGAGCCATGACTAAACGTATGTTATACGTTAAAAAATTCCAAAGTATTTAGTTCTACAAAAAAACAGTTTATAGCTATTTCGGGTTATGCCATCGTCAGAAATATGGCATGAGCCGAAATAGCTGTAGACTGAATTTTAATAAAATGAGAAAACTAATTACTCTGTTTTTTTTATCTTATTACAATGTAGTTCTACCAAATAAATGCCAATTCAATCAATAAACGTATGTTGGTGTAATATATCGGAATAATATATAAGAGATATACATTACTGTATGGTAATAATATTTAGAGTTTTGTTTAAATATACATTTAAAAAACACGTTTTTGTAGTAATACAATTACAAATATTCCAATTCCATATTTATCATCAGATCAGAACCGGTTTCACTCATCAAGAGCAAAACTAAAAATGTAAATCGATACAGGAATATTTAAACAAAATTAAGTAAAACGAACAACAAGGTATAACAAATAACTCGTAAAGTAAATTTGAATTACGACAAACAAGTGTTTTATTTTTTAATAAAATGCCTTTTCACCAAGAATTGACAGTGAACACATAAAAACTGACAAGAAAAATGAATACAATAAGTTTTTGATAAATGTTAAAAGTAACTCTTTTTGAATTAAATGAGCTTCATCTTGTGTATTTGGAAATACGAACTTGGCTTTCAGGTGATATATGTAAATATTGTAGTGTTACCCTGTATATTGTAAAGAAACTGTTTTTTAATGATTACATTATATCACTCAGCATTTTGAGTAAGTAAGTTATAGTTATAAAATATCGTCCTCCATAGCGTTTTGCGAGAAATTAATTCCATAAAAACATAGTATATTCCATTGTTATACTTGTCTAATGGCGACAGATATGTAAAAATAGTTTTGCAAGAAATATTGAAGATATATCGAATTAAAGAGCCACACAACCGAAGTCCGTGAAAAGTTTACCAAATTTTGCAACATTGTGCTAAGAATGTGGACTCTGATGTAATTTATATTCGGTCATTATGTAAGTTCATGGTTTGTTTTAGTTGTTCAAGAATTTAAATAATTTTCAACAAATTTGATAAATACTCTGTGGCAATATGCTTTCAATATACAATGAAAATATACCACTTTTTTTACTTTTTCTTGTCGATAAGTGTATTTTTTGTATTGTATTGATGAATTGGCATTTACATATTAGAACTCCATTATCAAAAAGTCGAAAAATATCGATAGTTGTTGTATAGTTGACTTATTTTGTATTGTATGTTAAATGGTGAGATAAAGAGAGAGAAAATGTATTATGAATACAATAGTTTTCTTACTTATATATTGAAAACATATTTAACTATTTGAAATTATGTTGCTTCATAGATATTTTCGTATTTCATATCATTTTACTAGATGTTTTTTTGAAAAAAAATACTTTTTTTTGAGTACTTCGTTTAAATGGTATTTTTTCATCACGTTTTATTGTTCATTTTAGTTTTACAAAATACTACAAAGGTTCAAAAGATTCTGCTCATTATTGTTGCTATGCGATAAACTCATATTGTAACATTGCAACAAAAAATAAATGAAAGCAGGAAAGTTACATTCGCATCTCTGTTTGAAAAAATATATAAAATAGAACAATTTATTTTGGTTTAAAGTTGCAATGCGTTGATATGAAAAATGAAGACATTATAACAATTTAGTAATTGTTCAACGTATTCAAAATTCGTTTGTAAGCCATGTTTAATTTAACGCCAAGCTTTTTTTAACAAGGGGAAAACGATGATAATCTATACTATGAATAATATTATAGCCGAGTTTCCACAACTGTGTGGGAAAGAAAACATCAATTTCCCCACCCCACCGGCAACGGCTAATAAAAGTCTTTTTCTTTAAATGTTCACATTATACAACTGCCGAATGAGAAATGCCAAAAGCTCGAGGTGAAATTGCAGAGTAAATAAAGCACGAAATAAATTGTCTTCATTTAAGCATTTGCAAAAAAGAGCGTCCGTTGTTGATTACGGCCGAATTACCCTTACAAAATTGTTGCCTACATCAGAACATTTGAACGTCGCCGACGGCATTACCGAGGCCATCTTTTAAAGAAGAAGTCGATAACGAATGCAATGCGGGCAAAGATTATTTTATTGCAAAATACTTTTACATCCGATCAGATTTTCTGTATGATAACAAAATAAATAACATTTTATTTATAGCATAGAATAGAAGAACAAAGAAGGTAACGTTAATATAGAGGAGTAAACAGCATTTTTTCTATTCAATATCACCTTACGGTGTTAACTGTCAATCCTTGGTAAAAAGGCATTATATTTATAAAAATGAAGTGTCAAACCAGTCACAGTTGGCAGTAATGAAATTGTAATGAAAGATAAATATTATCTGATAATAAATGTTGACAGCCAAAAGATGTTTTTTTTTCTATTCGAAAGAATAAACATTTTTTATGAATCGTCATAGTATGTAAGCCGACCAAAATTTTGGATATATTCTTACTGAAAAATCGTATTAAATTATTGTATTACATTTTACTTTGAGTTTAATGAAACTTATATAATCCATCAAATAAAACGCACAGTATTAATTTTAACAAAATAACAAAAAAAAACTATTTGTGATCACCTCTTAGTCTTAGGAAGAAACCTGACAGTGTTGATGTACATTACTTAAAAAAGCATAATTGAATCCAGTATTTAAATTTACTGCTACTTAACTTACAATTTTAATTATAACAACGCATTCACCTTTTGTTTCTAATATGTTCAAATTGAAAAAATAAAAAATACGTATCTCTCAACTTGAGCCATTCTTTGTCATGGTTTTGAAAGTCTCATTAATGGCACGCACATCTTGGGTTGTCGATGCGTACTTTAGAGCTGCGAAATAGAATGTGAGAGAGGAAAAAAGGGAGCAAGCCATTTGAGTTAATTTGAAATTAGTTTGGCGCTAGAACGGAAGAACGGCCCACGTCGGGAACGCAACGTACGAGAGGCGGCGAAAAAAAATACATAAAGAACACTCGCGGGCTGCGGAATATCTCCCAGGGCGGCAGTATACGTTGCCATTAATCACCCGCCCCGTTTGAGAATCGCTGCTCCGCACAGAACTCTGGAGGAACTCCTCGTCATGCAAATACACCCGAAGACTCTTTACAGTCTTTACACCCTTCCACCTCAAACTTATTTTTGCTAGCTTAACTCGAACATTTTCAATATACTGTTTTAGCCCGAGAATTACACGGTGTTTTTTTAACCCATATTTTTTTGAAAAAGCATTTGCGTTTTATACATTCCCTGTAAAAAAAATAACACATGGCATAATGTTTCTCACACTTAACACATTCTAGTTATCGTAAGAACCGTCCGACGTGTGATCTTAAATGATATAAAATGAAAAAGTATTTCAGTTTCAGAAAGCCGAAATAGCGATCAACGTATAACATATAAAAACTGTAGAACTGAAATACTTTAATATTTTTACCCTATTAAAATGAAGTTCTACCAAGTAAATGCCAAATCAATAAATATAAAATGAAGTTGAAAACTTAATGCTGATTTAACTAGAATATTGTGTTTTTTTAAATATAATGCCATTCCACCAAGTATTGACAGTGAACACCCTAAAAGTAAAAAAAAATATTCTTTCACTTCTTCTAGAAGATTTTTTATGACTCTTATTATGTATATAAATAATGATATCTAAAATCAACCCTTTCTTGTCCTAATTAAAATTATAATGAACAACAATCAATTTGTTAACCTCTAAAAAGATAAAGCAAACGTAAATATTCTCTATTCAAATAGTTTTAACAATCCCAATTTCTTACATAACTTACAAGAGGAGCATTCAAAGGACCGTGATTTTAAAATCTGTCCATTTCTTTTATCCTTACCCTGTCAGTAAAGCAAAGCTAAACTATCGAATAACAACATCTTCGCATATAAACACTGCTCGATTAGGTGTTCATAAATAGTCCCCATTGAGAGACGTTATGTTGAAAAATGTTATTATCGATCGCTATTATCAGAGGAAAACGTATAAATAATAGAAACCAATGATATCATGTCATATTACATTTATTGATTTTGACTATATGTATTGTAAAAATTGAAGAAAGGAAAGTGTTTTACATTCATCAATAACATCCAGTCTCCTACACTGCTGGAGCAAGTTAGGAAGCGCGAATACACCCTCGTCATGCAAATACAGCCGAAGAGCCTTCCATCGCCCTTCTTCCGCCCGCTCTGTTCCTCACGACCCCCGCTTAATTGCACATTTGTCTGCCGCTGGTGCCTTTTTCTAAAACAAAGCATTTCATGCTCCATTTTTTGCAGCCTTCGACGGGCGCTGTGAACTACCGCTGCAGTCTCGCCTTATTGCAATAGACAGAAAAAAGCGCTGTACGATGGCTAATGGGTGTTTTATTGGACTATATATTTTTCATTTCCAAATTAACGATCCCCGCAGTGCCTTACGGCGTCCGACGAACCCTTGCGAATTTTTAACGATACTATCTGGAATCGATACGACCCTTAACATTAAACAAAAATCCTGTAGGTTAAACACTTGCTTTTCACCATTAGCTGTCGCACTGTTACAAGTACCCCCACC
Organism: Himalopsyche anomala; assembly: GCA_031772345.1. Taxonomy (NCBI): domain Eukaryota; kingdom Metazoa; phylum Arthropoda; class Insecta; order Trichoptera; family Rhyacophilidae; genus Himalopsyche; species Himalopsyche anomala. The sequence continues at coordinate 6,407,163 of CM062824.1, read as the reverse complement.
CCACGTATACAGTCTCTGTGGTTTAGCGGTATTTATTTCGTTTTCATTACAGGTCAGAAAAACAAACGATGTATCATTGTGTTTAATTTATTGAGTTGCCATTATTTAATAGAACTTCATTGATACTAAATACATTTATTTCCAAAATAAATATCAAAGTTCACAAAAAAAAAATGTTTTTTTTATAAATAGGGCATTTTAATGTTAATGTGAGTGATGAATAATCTTATTAAAAATTGGAAGTTTTACAATAAGCATCTAATTGAGTACATTATTGTACGAGATGCACGTCTGGATACGGTTAGTGTAACTTAATTTTAATAATTGTTGCTATGTTCACTGTTGTTATAGTCGATTTTTTATTACTGAACTGACAAAATTATGTACGTTCGTTGAGTAGCGTGCTGTACATCATGTTTATTCCATTACAATTATTGTTCTCATATGTATAGAAAGCGGACATGATTATTCAGACATAAAGTTGAACAAATAAAACTAAATTCTGTTAATCGTTATGGTTAGAGTATTTGACAGATCGACTATAAAAACAGTGAATATAGCCACAATTATTGCATTTAATTTACACTGACGCTAAAAAATCATAAAAGCTAACCTCTAATGAATATCTAGATCATAATTAAATGAGAATAGCCCCGCAGGTAGAGTTTGATTAATTTTACAAAATGCAAATTGGTATCAGTAATATTCAAACTGATATAGGCAAATTTAAATAATTAGTACGCATAAATTTATTGCCTGTTTGATAAACGATTCGCGTCAGTTGATCGATTGAATTTCAAAACGCACTCAAAGTTAATGTTTATGAATGGGCGATTTCAAAATCTATAGACGGAAACTCGCAAATTACGCAATATTGCAACAGAATCACTGGATTACGCCATGTACATGATAATATAATTTGATTTATAACCTTGTTTAATTATATTGAAATATAAACTGTTCTTTCATCGCCAATATTTCAAGAAGCCTTCAAAAATTCTTCGAAGATTTTATGGTTACATCTATGTATCTATTTTAGATATGCCTCTCGAACATCACATGATCGGTGGACAGTATGAATAATTATTTATTGATAAATAAACAAATGATGAATGTCATTACAGCAATATATTTGTCCAGCTAAGAAACATGTGCGATCTCACGCCGCAATAGTTATCTTGTTCGCACAATAACAGAAACTGCAGGAAACGTCTTGATGTAACGATATCTGCATGTTTCCGCTACTCACAAGTAAAATGCCTCTCGTAGATAACATGATCAGTAGACATTGGGAATAATTGTTTATTGATAAAGAAAAGAACAGTACATGGAATTACAGCAATATGTGTACCCTGCTAACAAACGTCTGCGGCATCATCGCCGCAATAGTTATCCTGTTCGAGCAATTACTGAAACTCCAAGAAACGTCTTGTTGCTGCGGTATCTGCATGTTTCTGCTACTGACTCACTTACTGATCACACGACACTTCTTACCCGCAAGTAAAATGCCTCGCATTGAAAAAGTTATAACTCTTTTTAACTAAGTGAGTGAAAAAATAAGTTATCAGCCAAACTTGTACCATTTTGTAAAGAAGAATGAGATCTTTAAGAAAAGAAAGTCTGCTAAGAATTTGAACAAGCTTTAGCAAATTTATTACGTAATTACCAGTAAAAAAATCTGGGTTGAACCTTTGCCGCGATTTTATTGCCCATTAAAAACTATGAATTGAAGTTCCACTGTTTTTTTTTAATTACTGAAAATAAGCTACCCAAAAGACTCATTCTATAATTTAAACAGTTGTTACAATTATTGAGTTGTGGCAGTTTTGGTAGCGATTTGTAAATGCATGGAAGCGTACGTAAGCTGTGTTAGTTTGGGTAGGCGTGTAAGCAATCGGGCCATTAATTCCGCTTTGCGTATCAACATTATAAATCAGAATTTCTGTGACACATTAGTTAGCTACGCTGTGTGTGTCTGTGTGTCTATGTTGGTGCTTATGTGCGAACGTTTGACAAAGGACGAGCCGGTCCACGGACGGGATCTCAATCTCCGACCAATCGGTTTAAGCAGACGATGAAATCCTTTACCGTATCTCTGTGGTACGAAATTGCTCTTTGTCTAACTGTCAATTATTGGTGGTAAGGCTTTATATTAATTAAATTTAACGATTTTTTTAACTAATACCACGTTTTTAAATGAAGATCAGAGCTGGTTTCAAATGATAAATCTCATTATCAGCGATCCTGATCTTTGATAAAATTGCAAAATTGATACAATAAGTGTATTATTTTTTTTAATATTAAGACTGGAATATTATTAAATATTTGCATTTTTGTTGTCTGGCTAAATAGTTAAAAAAATAAACAGCGTATTTTTATAAAGAAATTATAAATACTAGTTACTTATAAGGACATTGTTGTAAAATATGAATATTGCTAAAAAATCTTTACTTTTCAAAAAGTTTATTATTAAAAAACTACGTAAACTTATATAAAGCTTATTAAAATTTTGATTATTATAAAAATATGTTCACTTAAATTATTGATGGAAAATCCGAGAAATTTTGCAAAAAATAAACGTTTTTTTGATCGCATATTTAATTACAGCCCATGTAGCACAATCCATACATGTGGTTGACCCACATATATGGATTTGCGTCGTGGGATCAAACTCACAAATCAAATTAAATATGAAGTGAATAAAATTTCATTTGTTTAATATTTTAAAATAAATATCAATTTAACATAGATATTCAAATGATTCATACTTCTAGCCAGAAATTATACCTGTGTGTTTTAATAATCATGTGAATAAAATTTCTTTTCTCAAACAATAACGTACGTTTCGAAGGATCAATAAAATGGTTTGTCGTCCATTCGGAAACTTTGTATAAACATTTCTTCAAAAAATAGCAAGGCAAGTGCAGCGAAAAAAGTCAACAATGGAATCTCTATGAGAATGTATGTTATCTCGCTTGCACTCGCATAAGTCAGCTTTGATTTATTTATGTTGTAATGCGAAGAAAAAAACCCGCTTTATTTATCGGAAGAACGGCGGGAAATTCATATTCCGCTAAGATTGTTTATGAGTGTTTGTAGAAAACTTTTTAAATTGGGTAGCATAAAAAGAGACGTTTAACCCTTACGATGGGAGCGTTTACACTTGCTACATTATTAATGCACAATCTAACAGAAGCCTCCATATACCAGTAAAATTTATGACACGTATTTAAATTCGGCAGTGTAATGAGGCCACTGTTTAATAACTTGAAAAGAGTTTTTAAAAAATCTTTACCTTTTTCATAGCACACGTTTAAATTCAAGATGGCCGAACAAAACTATTGTCTCTTCTCAAATAAATACTAATACATATACTCGGAACAAGTAAGCCAACAATGTTTTGTCAGGCAAAAGAAAATAGAATTACCATAACACATTAAAATTAATCACTATCGTTTATTATGTAATCGAACTTAAAAACCAGACTATCATATTAAATTATTATATGTGAGATACTTTGTACCTAGTGGCTTTTTTCACATCTTAACACACATTGCTAAAAAACTTTGTTTCAAAAGTATATTATAATTATGATAATAATCGCCATTTTTCTTTATGTTCAAAAACGTTCAAAAATTGCGCAGTCGGGAAATTTTGCTAGTTTCATACTTCGATATAAGCATATCTAAAGACCATATTGTTCCGCCATCTTGGATATAAATGTCAGATACTCAGATGCAAAAAGATTAAGAAGTTAGAAAACGTTACTTTAACATATCGATGGCCTAGTTCCATTGTGCTATAAATATAAATTCGTAGTTTTGAAATATTGCTGACCAAAGTTTTGACGCATCTAAACTGAGTTGTCATAAAAAGTTATCATTATTATTCGTCTCGTCTTTTAAGTGAATCATAAAGTCATTTATCTGCATTATATTCAAATGTATTGCAACGATTACAGAACTGTCAAACGATATTTCAAGTTGTATATATATGAAAATGAGAGAAGATTGTTTATATTTATTTTTTTACATATACAAACAACTACCGATCGAGAGAAAACTAGTGAGTTTTTTTCTATTTGTACACATATTTTTTTTTAGTTATCGTTCTATGGAACTAGGCCATCGATATTATGAGACGATTTTACATTCAAAATATTTGTTTACCATAGACAAACTATATGCTAGTTGCAAATTACCCCAAAGTAGTAAAAAAAATATTATTTTACTAAAGGTGGTAGTTAGTTGGTTCCCATCGATCTCTATAAGCGCCATTTTGCTATTTTGCACAGTTGAAGTAAGCGTATAAGTACTATAATAAACAAGTTAATTGATTACATAAACGTAGCAATAGATTTTACCTACAAATAAACAGCGCTCACCTCGCTAACGGAAGATGTATGCAACTAAGCCGGAGATTTATTGTTCGAATTTTAAATCTTTCGCAATTTCGGAAAATTTTCTTACTTGCGTTATTTCGTGGAAGAGTTTTTAATTTGTATAAAACGTACTTTGTTAAATAAATTTGTTTAGTTGGAAAAATGCTTAAACGAAAATACTTGAAAGATGCTTCAAAATATATTGTGTCGGTAGATATACAGTGGCAGAATAAGCACTTCAGAGGCCCAATATATGTCAAAATAAAATAGGTAGATCATCATTGTTGAACTTGTTTCCATTGTAATTTACCGTACCTAATGTAAGTAATTTGTTTATAATTAGTATTATTAAAGTTTATACCCTACTCCTAGTAGAAAAAGATAAACCCCGACTTTTATTTTGTAATTAGAATCAATATTTAGTTTATCCGTAAATCTTGCGATGTTAGGTCGAATGACACTCATCAGAACGGCGAAACACGTGTCACATTTGGTAGCACAAAAAGTGGAATATCAAAATTATCAAATTTTAGTTTTATATGAAAAATACTCATGTTAGAAAATTGTCCAAAAAGTGATTTGAACCCATGAACACTGCAACAAAAGAGATCGTGCGCCTGATAGCGCTGTACACTCGGCTACAGGAATAATCCGTTATAAGATACATTGAAAACAAATAGAAATACGTTCTTTTTAATATACATACAACAGCATCACAGTTAATGAGAAATATGCTCTGAAAAAAACTAGATCAAAACAAGAGTGGTTTAGGTAACGATTTTTCTTTTAAATGTGATATCAAAAATTGTTTTGTTTGTATATGTCCGTGAAATAACATAAGTATTCACATTAATTTGATATATTTGATGACTTGTTGAGAAGAGTATATTAAAAAAGAAAATCTTCTCGACATAATGGAGCCAATGAACATTTCATCATTCATTATTGATTTGGTTAACCATAAAAATTGTATGTGTTTTGTTCATTGTATAGTACTAGGTTTTGCCTAAGTATTTACACCTTACAACAATCAATTAATCAAGCCTTCAATGAAGCCTTTTGACATTCATGGTTTCTTGGTCAAACGTTTGAATCCCCTTAAAGAAACTTTGATAAATTCATTTTTCGTTTGATTAATAGAATATTATGTTTTCGATTCATCCTTCATACTTTTTTATATATGTATGTGTGCATAACAAAATATTGTTTTTGGAGGACACTTTGTATTGCTTGATCATTTCTATTATAGATAGCATCGAAAAACTGCAGGAAATCTATTGGAGGCCTCCATGTAGAATGATTACGGATGATAGTTATAAAAAAGTCTTTAATTATAACAACATAAACTTGTTAACAGCCCTATAAAACACTATGAATATTTTCAACGCACGAACAATCAATGTTCTAAATATGCAATTATAACATTTTGCTGACTCATCACTGACCCTTTCGAATCAACTGCGTTCCTTATTTTTAAATTTCCCGCTTCCGCGAGTGGAAAGGCTGAGGCGCGGTCGGCATAAGAAAAGTCTAAAGGGGGACATGTCGTATTGGCGGGGGTGGAGGGTGGTGGGTTGGGGAGGGCAATCGGCAAGGAAAATATGGTCGGCTATTCTTCTTTCACCGGGCGACGATTGGAACGGAAAGAAGTTTTCAAAGTTTTTTCACCACATGCACCAAAACTGTCTTGTTACCATTGTCTCAATCGCTTCTTGAAGGCGGTACAGATACATGTGAAAGATTGTTTGAAACTTCTCTGTGGCACAATGTTACAAAACTTAAAGCGGTGGCATAAACATACGAATGCATGGAAAATTTGTCATTCAAAATATTATTTGTTTATTTGTAACATCGTTTAAGTCCGTGATAAATCCTAAGCTGTCGCAAATTAAAGTCATGCAAATTTAACTACTGATTTCATGGCTTCAATAAATACAAAGCAATATTAATTTGATTATAAGATTTTTTTAAATAGGGAAGTATCTAGTTCTACGAAAAATATATAGAATAATAATTGATGACTATTTCTGCGACAAACAATATTCTTTAGGTTTCAATGGAATTTCATTAAGTTACTGCAATTCAATCAGTAAATTTTAATTCATGTTTACGTAAGGTTTTTCGTATCATCCAATAATCTTCATGAAAATAATGATATTTTTCTTTAATTTTTCAAGTAATACTACCATTATAATACGGGAATGGAATTTAATAAAGAGAAATAAAATACCGATCGACAAACTTAACATAGTTAGGGTTCTGAAAACTCTTTGCTCCGGTGGGAGTAGGGTTGGCAATATCGGTATTACAAAAAGTTGGATGACGGTATTCATGGTCTTTTTTCAACACTGAAAGACCGGTTTTGAAAATTCAAAAATATCGTAAATTAACCAAAATCGAATATTGAATGAATAGAAGCCATAACTTATTTCAATAAAAATGTTCGCAATGAATTGATTTTTTTTAAATTGTTCTGTTGAGAGTTGTTTTAAATTGAAATGTTCAAGAATTGATGAGTCTTTCAAAGCTGTATTTATTGTCTTCAAAAACTGTGAGTTATTTATGAAAATCACCCGTTTATGACTATGATATATTTTTTAATTGTGGTAATTTATATGAAATATCGAAACACTGATTTTGATTTACTCGCCCATTACTGCGATCTGAAATGTTCTTTTTTTGTTTCATTCAAACATTTTTGTAGTACCGGTAATGATAAATTCGTCCTGTATTACAATCCCTTGTTGGGAGTACACCTACAATAAAAAAAAACATCCTGAAACATGCTTTGTAATGTATAAATTCTTATCTTTTCGTTTAATATTTTACAAACTTTTTCGATGAATGTAGAAGCTGAATTTTTTTACAAAATAAGGTTATTTTTTCCAAATAAATATAGGAAATAGCCTAAATATAAACATCCCGGTGGGCATTTGAACTCTTACGATATCGCGGATATTAAAAACGTTTCTTATGGGCTACGGCGGACGGCATCATGTATTGTATTTAGCAGAAACTAACTTCTCATTCAATAGAATTAATTGATGTTATTGGGTCCTCACAAAATATAAAATCAATGTGGCAACTTTATTATTCCACTGGTTGTGTTACGTTTCGCCTATTTGAGACGCATATTCAGACTTACTCTATCGTAAGAATTGTATTTATAACATGTAGACATTGATTATAATTCATAGTTTAGGAATAAATAAATTTAGAATGAGATTTTTTTTCTTTGTACTGGGTGTAGAAAGAAGAAGGTGAGACACAACCAATAATATGACTAATTGCATTATGTATTACTTGTGTTTAGAGAAGAAAGTCGCATGCGAAGTAAATTTAATAGTGGGATGTGACCAGTGGGTAAGGCGTATCTTCTTAGGTAAACTATGTATGGCTAAGATGAAGTTACCCACCGTTTTGCAGCCCTAAAACCTGGATAAAGAAAGCAACTGAAGGTGAGGTAAGGTTAAAGTCTGTGGTGCGGGAGCGGGCGTGTCACCGACAGTCGAGAAACGTGCCAGACCGCCTTTCAAACTTCGCCGAATCGAAGAGAAGTCGCTTCCTCCGCCAGACGTGCATTCAATACTCAATATCAATAGTAAGCAGAAATAAATTTCAACAAGAAAAACAACAAACGAGTCTTTCCGTCGAAGCTGCAAAGCTCAATTGTGCCAATTCGAAGAATGGCCGAACAGTTTATTAAATTATATCGTTCATATTGAAACTTTTCCCTTTATCACACATACAATGTCTTGAAGCCTGGTTTGTATCACACGGCATTGCTTGAACAAAAACGTGAAATTTTAAGCATCGCGAAAACTTTGCTGTAAACGAAGATATGAAATATATCAAGAATAGTTGAGTTAACATGTTATTTGTATGGCTTCCATAGTGGGCAGTGGCGGTTCTAGGTACTGGGCTAGGTGAGCTTAGCCCGACCTGCACTTTTCACCCAAAATGTGCGTAGAAAAAAAGAACAGCAATGGCTGAATAAAAATGAACAGCAATTCGGCCACTGAACAAAATAAATACATTTATAAGCGTAACTAACCTTTCCCAAATTAATACAATATCTTTGTTTTGATTTTCCTCTGTCAATATAAAACAATGCTATGTTTACCTACAATAATACTATTTATTTATTGATTTGGCATTTACTTAGTAGAACTCCATTTTAATAGGGTAAAATATCACAGTATTTCAGTTCTACAGTTTTTTAAAAAAGTTAAAGGTTGATAGCTATTTCGGCTTACGCCATCGTCAGAACTATAGTTCTGACGATGGCGTAAGCCGAAATAGCTATCAACCTTTAACTTTTTAAAAAAACTGTAGAACTGAAATACTGTGATATTTTACCCTATTACAATAATACTCTCGATTGTGTTTTGTATTACAATTTTAAGCCGAGCCGGCATAAAAAAAGCAATAACCCTATACATACTTCATACATAACAGGCAACTCGACGTCAGTCTGGCGACACCTACGTATTGATAATAATAATATAATATAGACCGAATACTTTACACTGGGGCGCAATCAAGCAAGATTAGATTTTTTGTATTTTATTCACATTGGACAACGGAAATGTCATCTAAACGTACACGACTGCGCTTCAAAGTTTCAGACTTCTGTCGGACGTCAGGGGATACATTAAATAAGCCCATACATACAAACACAAATACCAATCTCGTTGTGTTGTATGACAGTTCCTCCGTCCAGCTTTTTAAACATGTTAGTTCACTTTGAAGGAGACGAACTTGAACCCGTTTAGTAGATCTTAACATTTGTGATTGACTTATTCAGTATAAAAAAAATTTAAGCTACTTAAACTCCAACAATTACAAACAGTAGTACATAAACTGCAGGAATAACTTATTGTACTATCAAGATGTAACGAAGATATATGTACATATTATATTGATAAATATGAAATACCACTTTTTGTACTTATTCCTCAATTTTATAACATGTGTTTTATTTATATTTAAACTATTATATATTATATTTTTCTACCAAGAATTCGCAGTTCAAACGTTGAAAGTTATTTACATATGGGTCCATTAGATGTGAACTGCGCCAAGTGTATTTTAGAAAAAAGTTAGATGCGTTGTAATATTCTACACGTCTTGAAGTATCGTAAAAAGGAAGTAACCTCAGTTAATACACAATGCAATAGTGTTACATCCGTAAAATAAAAATATGCAATCCACCAAAACACCAAATAAAGACGTGATTGTACTTCAGTTTTTACCATTTTCTTCAGATGGCTCACTTCACCTCTCGAGGGCCCATTTTATGTCAATATTTTTCCAACACTTGGAAATACAACACCATGAAATACTTGAATCTAAATGTATCTCAGTACGATTTTAATACAGTAAATCCCGAGATTTCGGGACTTTAAAAACAGATGAATTCTCAAGATAGCAATCCTGGTCTATATAGCAACACGTTATCAATTTAATTAATTTACGTAAATTATATGGAAGTATACAGCTTACCTTCTAGACTCATATAGCTATTACAGCTTGGCATTCGATTGAATTCACACAGTCTGTTATATTTTCATAGCTTTAGTACCATAAGCAAAGCGGAAGTATTTTTATTTTAAATATAGCAAAAAGACTAATTTATACAGTCCCGCCTTCGGAGAATCGGCACCTATTTCACAAGCGTCATTGTGAATTCTCAAATCGTTTCTGATTTATCTTACGCCAGTTGGGCTCCGTCGCTATTTATACAGCCTCCCCATTGCGATACGAGAAAAGAGTAAAGTCTCTCTTACAACGGCAGCCTCGGGGAAAGTGGAAAAAGGTTGTTCTGAAATGCGAGCATATTGTCCTGAAAACGGCCCCAGTAAAGTTTGAATAACCTTCCATTTATTGGAGAATAACCGCAGTTTGGAAACAATGATAATGCAACGAGAAAAGCAGAAATAAAACCGATCCCATGAGTATTATTACCTGAAACTTCAAACACCTAAGAGTCAGGTGCAATCAATCCCGAAGTTATAGTAATTATCATAAAACTATTAATACTAGAAAATTTAAAACGAATTTATAACCGAACATTTCGGGGGCTTAAGATTACTACATTACTGCCGCCTGTGTGGTCGAGTGGTCAACGTCGTTGGCTACCGCTACGGAGGTCACGGGTTCGAATCCCAGTACGGGCAGTTTTGTAAATTGATTTTTCAATCGATTTATGAATTTCTGTTCAAAGGCATGGATGTATCTGATGTCTTGAATTATCCCCTTCCACCCATCCTATCCTATGAACTGGGCTATCGAGAGCGATTAGCTAACCACTAGTCCTGTCCTAGCCTTTTTCTTATATTTCTACTCTCTTTGGAAAAAGAGAGGTTGAGCAACTGAGTAACAAGCAGTTCTCGTAGAAACACTTCTGTTGAGATAAACTCTATTAGGATTCCATATGCTCCACATTGGGAGCGGACATGGTAAAAAAAAGGATTACTACAAAACACGTTTTAAGTTAAGCTCCGTTTTGGCAATGCCATAATAATATTTTTAGTTACACAAAACTGTATCTCGTAAATATAACCATTTACAAACTAATGTTGGGTATATTTACAAATAAAATTATAATATCAGGAGCATAAAGGTAAATCACAATGGATTTTCTATATAATTGCTTAACCCTTTATAGGGCAAAGGTTAATATATTAACCAGTCGCTTTAAAGCAGTGTTTCTCAACCTTTTTGAGAGCGTGGCACCTTTCGAGTATCTTCATTTTTCTGTGGCCCCCATACCAATGTTTTGTCTTCCCATGAGAATTAAAATTTCAAAAACCCACCTTTTTTTATAGCTCCGAGATTTTCGAATTTAGAATGCCAAAAAATAGCTGCGCGACGTCCGCCATTATGCTCTTCCCTGTATCGATTTATTAATACCCGTGGCCCCCCTAAGCTGCGCTGTGGCTCTCCAAAACAAAAATAAATCTCTGTGGCCCCCTGGGGGGCCACATGGCCCACCGTTGAGAAACCCTGCTGTTACGATTTCAAATGATTGATTAACTTGGTAGAACTACATTGCAATCAATTGAAAAAATATTAAAGTGTTTTAATTCTACAAAAATATTTATAGAACTAAAATACTTTACTTTTTTTCACCTTATCGAACGATTAGGTCACGCCACTCACGAAATTAAGAATAGAAACCAAAAAAATGCTATTACCAGACAATTTGAAATTCAAATAACATCTCATATTGAGAATTTTGATGAATAAAGTTTTGACGGAATGAATTTTCAATTAGGTATGGATTCTTCATTTTAAGCAAATTGCAAGACTGCTAAAACTTATTGTCTTATACAAATAATGCTTCCAACTATGTGGAGTACATCTGGGTATAGGATAGATAAGTTGTGTTCTGCATTACACACAGATGATTGGGTACGATTTCGAACAAAGGCCCGCATCATTTGGCCTTAAGCAAAAAGAACGGCATTGCTAAACTTTCGTCTTTTAAACTCCGTTTCGTATTATACATATCGATAGGAAAATAGTCAGTGCAACGAAGCGTCGAAGTGCAAATGGACGCCCTCCCGTCTAGCTAGAATAATGAATTTAAATTAAAACTAAATCTATCAGACTGCGAATCATTTTGTTTTCTTACGTTATTCAACAATGAAATAACGTCTTCAAATTAAATCCACAGTTGGTTTTATTAACCTCGCCTTGCAATCATTTTTGACACGCATTTTGTTATTACGACAAAAATTACGTACTATGGCTGTTTCAGTATAACTCCATCGTCGCAACCATTCGTTAAAATGAGCTATGAGGGGGACCATTAGATTTTATTGTTGCGTTAAAGAATACAGCTGTCAATTTATCGAATAAACCTAATTTAGTAAAACGTTGAAAAAAATTGGCTTAATATTATTTCAAATAAAAATGATACTTCAAGCACTGTTGGTCATGCAATCAATTTAAACTGGGACATGGCTTGAAGAGTACAACAATAGAGTCGGCAAGTAGCCATCCCGCAAGCCAGTATTGCGTACCAGTACGTACGTCTCACAATACAAAGTCGTTCTACTCCCGGCAAGAAAAATTACATTTTCCAGCAGGAAGTGTAAGAGGACGACGAAGAAAGGGGATGCGGAGTGCTGGTTGGCGGGGGCGTAGGGGGATGAAGGCCTCTCGAGGTTGAAATGACATTATTAGCATAAAAATAGGTTTTCACGTAGACGAAGGCGCGCCACGAGAATCGTGTGCGTGTGTATTATTTTTAGTATCATCCCGAAATACTTCGTCGCCGAAATTCATTTTTTTATATTAATATTTGATAAAAACTTAGTCCATCTGTGGACACGTGGTTATTAATAACTTTGATTTCAGATAGGGAATAGAGTCAAAATGGAACTTTTCACTCACTTGTATTAACTTGAACTTTTCTTTTACGTGTATTATATGTATTGGCTACAGATTCGTTAAAAAAAAAATATTTTATTTATTGGAAAAAAATACATAAATAATAATGCTACAGCCCAACATTGCTGATAGATTTGTTTTGCATCCAAAGAAATAATTATAATTGAACAAAAAAAATGAGAATGCCAATAGATAATATATGACTAAAACTTAAAAGGTGATACTAATCCTACTAAATTATATTCATTAAACAAATATATTGCAATGATTTATGAAAGCTATTTTGAATGAAGCAGCTTGATAAAATTCATAATATTTTATAGCATATTGATTGACACTATAGACAGTACATGTGAGTAATTAAAAAAAAAACAACTTGAAATAGTGTAAGAGAATATATTTATATTTCTATTTAGCAATAGTTGACATTACATGTTGCAGTTTACAGTTCATAAAACGCCAAGGCGCCAGGTATTTTGAAACCAAATGAGATAAACTCGAGGAGAAAAGCCAATACAAACGCTCATGCCAAAGATTACCGGATTTGAACCCAGGCGTGTATTATGGCTAAGATACCACTCTCGCCACTTAGTCACAGAAGCCGACAGATTCTAGATAGGTCGATATTCTACTCGAAATCGGTCGTCGAAGCTGTAGACGACGAAATGTGCGTGGCGCATTTTTTCAGTGCCCCGTGTTTTTGTATGCGTGCGTGTTTATAAATCACAATGGCGAACATCTATCAGACTAAATTTACAAAAGAATGCGAGTCGGTAGGGGTCGGGAGGGGGTTTATTCCGTTTGGGATGTGTGTATGTATTCAGTTCGCAGGATTTCTTCGGTTGAGTATTTTTTTTATTATTCACCGAAAGCACTCGAACAGAGGTGGCTTATCGAATTCTTCAAAGATTCTACACGAGGAAGAATAATTCGAATTACCATAATTTATTATTTTTATTACTTTAGCGGTACGCCACTGTTTATTTAAATAATAATATTACAACATATGAATGTCATATATAAGATATTTTAACATTTTTATTGAATGATCATAATCATTTTGACCACACAATTTCAAACAATGTGTAAGATTTGTCAATTTAGGAAGTGACTTTTTCATACAGGATTATTGTTAAGTGTGACAGATTACATTTGTATAATTTCGTAAGAATCCAGCAATTCAATATTTGAAATTGCTTTCTATGAAAAATATTAGTGGTTTCTTTTTCACTACACCACCCATTATAACCTACAATATATTTAAAATGAAGCAAAAGCTCAATCACAACAAATATCAGCGAAACAAATATAAGAGAATATTTTTTTATATAAATATAATAATTTGTAGTAGGTAATTTGATTTAACATTCAATATATTGTACCAGGAAAAAAATAAGAAGTTATATGAATTATTTTATAGTTACAAATTTAATTTATTTGGTTAACTTTTGTCAGCTCGAAGACAAACTTTTTCGGTTAGTTGGAGCGCCTGAAGCGAACGCGACCAGCAGAATATGTACATGGGGTAGGTGTATTTAAAAAAAGTTTTGAATTTATTTAATACGAGCTGCCCCTACGGCATACAATACGGCACAGGGAAATAAAAGAAAACGCTCGCAGCACTTAGCGAGGTGGTCCAAAATTTACAGGCGACACTAAAATGTTCAAAAGTTGCCCTAATGTCCGCCCATAAAGGACAGACAAACATACTCCGGGAGCGCCATCAAATCACCAAAGCGCCGCTTCGCAAACAACTACACACTGCCACGTTAAGGATGTCCATAAACAGATGACTGTGATACTTCGGTATCAATTACTGAACGTTTTATTTCTTCAACAATTACGAATATAGTCACAGTTATCGGAACTATGCTAAAAAGTATGTTTGCCCGCTTGACTTGAGATGTATTCGCCTTCTACCTGACTTATATCAACTAATTAATTATTTTAATTTTAACATGTCTGATCTTTTGAGAACGGAATATCAATCGTAAGTTATTTATAAAGGACATCTATTCGACATAATATGTTAAATAGATTTCATTTGTAGGAGAAATTAGTATATACAATTTTATCTATTTCTATCTGTATCTCGCAAGAAGAATTAGAATACTTCAGCGGAATTATGTCAATACAAAAAAGAACTAAGACAAAAAAGTTTTTAGTCAGATTTCTCTACCATGCTATTAAAAACGATTTCAAGTATAGTGTCACTACCAAAAAATTCTACATATCCCCGAATTTCAGCAACATTAGGTTTAATTAATTGTCTCTATGAATCGTTCTTTTGCAAAATGCATTATTATTCAGAAGAGCTGAGCGAGGAGTCTTTTGTTGTTTTTTCAGTGATTTCTTCAAGAATTTTTGATCTCAACTACGAAAACTACATGTGTTTCATTTCATTAATAAAATAGCATCAGAATAATAAAAGTTGACATTGGTGGTGTTTTATGAGCAATTCCGATTGTTTAAATAACTCACATAGATTTATTCAAACACATCCTCAATTCGTCGATAAAATTGTATAATATCTGAATATAAATAATGAGGCCGATCAATTATCTAAGCTCTAGGTGATTGTCGCATCACTAATGCAAGTGAATAAAACGGAACGCAGTCGCTTCCGCGTCAGGCGTCGGAAAGAGACGCCGCGACGCCGCCGCCCGCCAAAGTTGGGCGAAACTTGATAACGGTCACAGTTGGAAAGTTTATCCGGGAAAATGGTGGCATGCTGCCTAGACCGCTTCTTAGCATTGCATTGGATCTAGAACTCAAATCTGTGGCGTGCCAACAAATCTTCGGGAGTCAAGTTTATTGTCACATAAACCACCGGTATCAAAGTCAAAAGTATCACACCATTGATAGGATCAATTTCGGTATTTTTTTAACCCAGACGATCACACAACCGAAATGGCCTCATATTATATAGTTATAAGACATAATATATATATATATATATTTAAAGATACTTGCGTATACATTTATTCCGAATTTTGATTTACTAGTATTAATTTATTTTACACGTGCAATAAAATGTTACCTTATACTTAGTATGCTTTTAGTCGACAGAGAAAAAATGTCAACCAAGATTCCGTTACGATTCAATTATGTTTACCTATTCCGACTGATAATAAACAATCGATACAAGGATTCCAATATAGACATTATAAAATTGGGATAACCTGTCAGCAAGAAAATTAGTTTGAATTTCGTCACATAGATAAGGGCTCGCTGGAAATTATGTTCGTATGAAAACAATTTTAATCGGCATAATTTCTGGTATATGCTATATTTCCTGTATATTTTTAGTTTAACCATATCTGTACATTACACTGTTAAAAATAGCAACGCTCATTTTTTATGTTTATGCATAAACATTGACGTTAGTAAAAAAAATGAATATTCATTTTATAATTTTGTTACACAAGAGATAGGTTATGGGTAACACCGTGCAAAAATCTGTTGTCAACAAGTTACAGTGGTATTTATTTTAAATAGATTACATCCAAATTTAAAAATGAAAGTTTTTTTTTAATTATCAATGAAATCATAAACATAAGTACGTGGTGATTTTGATTTACAATAGAATAAAGTAGATTATACATTAACTAACTGCTGTCTAAAAATAAATGGGTTCGATAATTATATGTCATTTATTTTGTATAGTCATGTAAAAGCAAAATCATCAGTAGAACACGATAATTGGTAAATTTTCTAAAACAGCAGTATTTCAAATTCGTTTTAAGAATGTTCGTGAAAACCGAGAATAATGTTGGCTTTATTAATAGGAAAATGCAAAAATAGATACACGAAATTGATAAAATCTAAAATTGAGTTGTACACAGCTCGAACGGAAATAAAAAAGTTTTCTTTTGACTCTTTTACGGCTTACTTATGTATACGAAAAAATGAATTAATAAATTCAAGTGACCTTATTTGGCTAACAATAAGAGCGTTTCTTTTCAAAACGTACCTCGACCGAAGCAATAAATTTTCTCAAAGCCGTGTCCCAAGTCGACATACTTCTCTAGAAAAGCGATTATAATAAAAATAATATGAAAAAAAAGGTAAAAAGGCATCCCTAATACAGGAAAGTCAGCCATGCAGATAATACTCGTTCTTTTGTTAGCTGTCTCGACGGCGAGGCGAACCTCTCTCTGCCAAGGAACCAATGTTATTATAAAACCATATTAAACAGACTGTCTCGAAACGCACACTACACGAGAAAATGGTATTCTTATACGTAATCTGTGCATTTTATCTATTATCAACGTCTACATAGGCAAAATATTACCAACACATCGCTGTCTTAAAAAGACAAGCTCACAAAAAGCTGAATTGAGAAAGCGGCCAACAAGGTTTGTTGTAAGACTCGTTTTATTTGGAAGAAAGTATGAAAGCCAAAACGGTATTAGCGACATTTCAACGTATTTAAAATTAATTGATATCAGATTTTTAGGATGTTAGTCTCTTATGATAGAAAGGTATCAGTTAATGTCATTTAACGATAATCATTATGTTTTTATTGCTTTTCAATATAACGAATTCGCTTTTATATGTATTATGTTGTATTTTACTATTATTTTGACAGCTGCGACAAAGACTGAGTTTTTGATTGAGTTGTCATTTACTTGGTCGAAGTCCATTATAATAGGGTAAAAATAGTAACGTTTAACTAAATACGTTCCTATTTTTACCCTATTGCAATGATTTTTTCCGTAAGTTTACATTGTGGTAGTCTTATTTCAAAATCACTTTTCTAATGTCTCTATGATTCCTGAGGTGTTATTCCTACGTGCATACACTTATTTTCGACGGTCTGAAATACTCAACACGTGATTTTGTTGGACGTTCTGTGTACTCAAAACCTGAATGTGTTATGTATTTTGGATCGGTTAAAAGTATTAATAAGTATTAGCACCGCTTGTACTTATTATTTATTTAATTAATAATTTCTCAATTATTACTTTATTCAAAGTGTATTTTTTGCTTTTAAAAATCTTGAACAACAACTCTATGCCATAAAATATTTATGAATTTGAATACATACAACCAAAAAAGGAAATGTGACAATGACGATTTCGGATTAATTTACGTAATGAATGTGAAATTATTGTCCTCTTTTCTGATATATATTGTATTATAAATAATTTGTTGCGTTGCTATTCATGTTAGCTAATAAAATAACGCACTCATCAATAAATAAATACTTTTAAGTTTTGAGCTTCCAATGCGGTCGTACTATTGTCAGGATGATTTTAAGATGTATCTTTATAAGTATATAGAGAAGGTGAATTATTAAAAATGTATGCATCGCTTCGTATTTTACAACACTCTGTATCTATGAGAGACTAGCTATGAAAATCCTCAGGCCAAATCGGTTATTCCGCAGTCGATGCAATATCATTCCGCCGCCTCACCTAACCTGACGTCAGGTGGCGAAGGGGGAGAAGTTTCATTCCAAAGGCGGAAAACCCGCACTTGACCTGGCTGATCGTCTGATCGTTCGATCGCCCTCCGAGGTCCTCTCAGATCGAATGCAAAAGCGAATCGGGCATCAAAATGGCAATAGTTTGAGATCGGTCGTTATAAATTCAAAGTATTTCGATAAAGCTAAGCCACGTAGATAAAAATAAGACGTGTATTTCTAACACAGCGATCACGAAAGTTTGTCTACGGGAAAATCTTACTTATTTAGATTCAAAAAATCTACGTAACACGTTTAATTTAAAGTCATAAACATTCCCAATAAAAAATGACAATTATAGAAGTTATTAAATATTAAAAATGAAAGTTTCAAAAAAATACACTTTTACTTAATAAAACGAGTAGTTTCATAACATTCGAATGATACTTCGTAATCGTCATACGATTTACGATTTCTCTACCACTAACAACACAACCGAATATAAATCATATATTTTTTTCTAACGATTATTTTAAATAAACTATATATTAGTGTTTTTATATATAAACATTGATAACTAAACAACAAACGAACATTTTTCATAATAAGAAGCGTTAACTACTGAGACTTGGTTTTGGCATAGATACCTAAATCTGAATCACAAAAAAGTCTCCGATATTTAAGTAGAGATAAATTGTGGCAATTACAATTAAGAATATAACTCTTCAATGCAATATAATTGGGAAAAAATATTCAGTTCTCATAAGAACTTGATTGAGAATATTGACATTTCGAGACTGATAATAAAAACATTTAGACACTTTTATAGAAAAAAAAAACATTAGAACGTTTTTTCAAAAAGGCGAAATACAGTTTACAACGAGAGAAAGGTGTCCGTTTAAAAGTCACATTTAAAAACATCCATAAAAAATCGTCATGTGCAAAATAATGGTCCTAAGCATTGGAAATATTACTCTTCTTTTTTAAGATATAATAAAAAGTGTTACATTCCAGATTTTCAAAAAAAAATATTACCTTTAGTCGCGATTTTCTTCGCGAGGTTTAAGACATTAATTTTTGCGATGTATAAAGTAAAATAGTTGAAATTGATTTTTGGCGTACTTTGTGATATGTTTTTACGAAATCTGAGGGAAAATATGTGGTTAAAACCGAATGTTTTCAGACCGAAACCCTTGGTTTTTGAGAGCCCTTCTCAATAATTCAATGAGCGCAATTCATGTCACGAAGTTTTCATTTTACTCACTTCAGCAACATTCAGTGAGTTGATTGCGCAAATCGCCTACGTCTACACTCCAGAGTCTAGACGTTTCTTCACAATTCAATTTATTTCTACGGTCTTGTGACTACATACTTCGTTAATAGTTAATTAAGTGCATGTATAATTGGTACGGAATGAGGAGGGGTAGCAGCGATCTGTGGGAACAATTACACCCGGCGATATCTTCATCTATTATCAATTATCAATGTATTTCATTAATAATTATAGATGTTTCCAATCAGTTAATTTATGTGTCCTTATCAGAGAAATTGTAAACTATAAAGTTATCTTTATCTGCTTTTATCTGCCCGACGGTTTTTAAGTTATCATAATTAAGTAACAAATCTTCTTATTTTTGGTCATTAGTATACAATAAGTCTCGCCAATTTACACGAAACAAAAACTATTCCCGCTACCAATTTGGAGCAAATACAAGTCTAATGGAGAATCAGACCTGGGTTTGTCTTCTAATCACTTTTCTACACGGTTTTTTGTAGAACGTATCGACCGAGCAACAAAAGAGTTAAATGTATTTTATTTTTAAAAATCATAATCATAAAAAAAGAGTTAAAAGTTCATGTGTAATCTTTTTATTTAATTTTAAATCTTAATATACTCAAGTACAGTAAGGCAAACAAAGGCTTATTTAGACTCTTTTAATATTTTGGGATCAAAGAGCATGTGGACCAATTACTTTTTCTTCTTTTCATATTTTGTATTGTGTCTGCATTTCCTTAAATTCGGGTAACCCAGTTAAAGTCAAAATAATTTTGCACCCGACAACAAATATATCCAAACGATCTTTCTATAAATACACCCAAACACCTTATTACAAAATATATCGTTCACGAGGAAAGAGGACAATTACGTAATTCTCATCTCAATTTAATTTAAATACTTTGGAGTGCTGCTTAGCCGAGAGCACAAAAAAGGACCCTACTTTACGATTACAAAAACAAACATTTCCCGAGTTTTTTCTCTTTTATTCACAAAAAAAAAACAAACAAAGACATTTTGTAAACAATAAACAAACATCGGGGTGCGAACTACAACAAAGAGAGAAATAAAAAAAAAGACTGGCGAGCACCGAATATAAAATTAATCAAAAGAAAATTTTAACACCCTAAAAGTTCTTTCGTCTAATTCCCTTCCCTTGTTTAGTATCGAAGAAAAAATGGTTCCTTTGTAACGGTTTCGCTATGAAAGTTTTAAGTAGTTGTCGCACAGGAATTCGCTAAAGGATTTCAATTTGAAAATCTAATTAATAAAAGTAAGCCTGCAGAGCGTTTTTGCAGCGTGATTATTTTGATTGGTTTTTCGATCAAAAGAATTTTGTATTTTCAGCAGATGAGTTTTGTAGCAGATTTTCAAGCGGCACGGGTAGTATCAAATAATTTGTTTCGGAAATTGCGGAAATTCATAACGGGGATAACCAATAGAAAACAAAATCTTTTTTCAATATACGTGTCGTAATCAGTTTTGCAAAATATTCATGGAGCTGCTCCGGTAACCAAACAATAATAATCATTTCTGAATGATTTATGCACAGACAATTTTAATAAACTAATGAACATACATATTTATTTTAATTCGATTCTTAATCTAGATGATGATTTTCATGTACAAGGAATCGAAATATGGGTCGCTTTTTCAACACACTTTTTGACAGAAAACTCCTAAAAAGATATGTTTCAAAGATTCCATAAAAAAATATTGAGAGAAAAAAATACGACGTAATTGTCTTTACATTTTTCACTATTTATACAAATCATTTTCAAATATATCTATCAAAAAGTTTCGTGTTTTTTTTTGCCACTAGTTTGAGTAAAATACAACGTAAGGTCATTGATGTGGACATTTTTAACTAACGAAAAAGTAAAGACAAATCAGAACAAAAAACGTTTAAGGATAAACTTTTAACAACAAAGGAACACAACAAATCATCAATTAATACTGTAAGCTTAATCATTCCTGTTAGACGTTTAATACTATATTAATTTCAGATAATGTAATGGCGTAGGACAGGAATCTGAAGGAATAGATTATGAATATCACATCAATCATTTTGTACAGCCAAAGGACGATAGTAAATTATATAAAATGACCAGGTTGCAGAAATGAGATGAATACTTTTCAATTTAATGTATTCACTGTAAATAATTAGTGGAAAGGCATTATATTCAATAAATGAAATACTCTTTTGTATTAAATCTGGATTTATTTAATATGATCACGACTGGTTTCGCTTATTGCGAGAATTTTTAAAATGATATTGCAGTTGAAAATGCTCATGATGAGCAAAACAACTCCTGATTATATTACATATATGCGAAATTATTACAAAAGAGTGTTTTGTTTTCTGAATGCTTCTCAACTTGGTTGGATTTTTTGTTACAGGACTAAACGATGATTTTTTTCGATACAGACTCTTTAGGAAAATGTGAGTATTGAGGTATCAAGAAGAAAAAGAATTTTACATAGTAAGTATGATCTGAATTTCTGTGAACCATGGTATTGTGTAATAATTATGTCTACAAAAACGTAGCCACCAATACAGCTGGCGCATAATCAATTTAACAGGGCACGTGCTGGGCAACGTTTACTTGGTCTGGCAGCCTTCTATTATCTATAAAAATGTAGCTTTGCAACTACGTGAAGACTTTGCCAATAATCCTCAATTTAGGAAAACTGTACCAACATCTGGAAAAGCGATCGATCGGCAATTTTCGAGGAGTAAATCACTGATACAGAATAGGCTTCCAACCGTTGAGTATATTATGGTCCTGACCACGAGATGCGAGTGCTTAACAAAAAAATAACAACTTACTACTAAATATCACAATTGTTTTCATAAAACGATAATGGTTTCGAAATTTCTATTTAATTTTTTTAATAGGTATCAAAAATTTATCTAACTTAATTTGTTCAACGGAAGTTATATTAAAAATGTTCGAAAATATATGTATAAGGGACTATAACTTTAACCCTTACCACTCCAGAGCATTTTTCATTGAAATTTTAGCAAATCCAAGCATTAAATGCAAAAATATTAGAAAAAATTAGTATACTTATAAAAAATTGAAAGAAAAATTTCCAGTGAAATAATGAATATTTTTTTTTAAGAATTATGTATTTATGATATTTCTTAAAACAATCTCCTAAATGCATATGTGGTTTGTTTGGACATGTGTCACAGTATTCGCTGGTTTCACGTCTGCCGCCTTTCACTGCCCTTTTTGAGCAGACCACACAGTCTCTCTTTGCACCTTTACTCAAAATATGAAGTTTTCCATCAAGTCTGTTCTCTGATGGAGCGGAAGTAGATGGCCTTTTTCGGAGATCTTTGTAGTCATTCACTAATTGATCTACTAAAGTTTTGATAAAATTTAAATGGGTCATAGGTTTCTCATTATTCTTTTTTTTACGACTTTTTTCTACAACGTATCGCTAGCAAATACAATGCACAATTGAATGCCAAGTGTTTATACCAGCGATGAGATCATTATACCGTCACCGCTATCGTAACTTGTACTCATTGCTTAGGGCGCCTGTACGGTGACATCGGAGTTGTTTAAATATTCTCTATGTCGCCGTAGCGGCGCCAACGGAGTTTTAAGAGTTAATATTATTATCATCAAACGTACGTACACAATATGATGTCGGTAAGAGAAAACTCTGTTCCAGCTCTATTTTAATACAACTGATTTCAATTAAATTTTTAATTTGTTGCTTTTGTAAAGCAATTAACACGTGTAAAAAAAATCGAATCAAGCTGCCGACATATGAATTATGTTATATGTACAGTCAAACCCTGCATCGTTCTCGCATTGATAGTTTTTTTGAGATGCCCTTAAAAATGATAAATCGCGGATCCACTGTTTAGTCAATCAATCACAATAGTTATCTTTGTTAATACAATTTACCACTACATATCGACTGTGGAAAGGAAAAATGTCGTAACCCACACATCAAATTTTACAGGAGGCGCAAAAAACGTATTTTAATGATTTTGGACCATATATGCAAATTTTGAGTTATACACATCCTTGAATTGCACGGAGACTTCTAAAGTGATGTTTAATTGACATAATCTAATATTTATTAAAGAAATTGTCTAGGAAAAACTTTTATTTCAGTCTTTTTTCTTGGTTTTAATTTTTTACAAGGTCATCTTTTTCAAACATGAAAGCTAAATTTAGATACTAATTCGGCATTTGCAGCTTGCATCCTTTTGATAGAACGTGTATCAAGTTTGATACATTGTGATTATCGAAAAATACCTGTTTTGAAAAAACTGTGGGTTACGTCCTTTTTCCTTTCCACAGTCGATATATATTAAAGAAGTCAATTAAGTATACTTCTTTTATTATAATAATTTGACTGTATAATCAAATAATTTTAATATATTTAAACTAAAAACTCATTTAATAGTTAAGACATCACTTATCGTGGAAAGGTGTACACAAATGTTTCATTCATGGTACGCATAAGAGAAAAAAGGTTGCGTTACGATCTTACGCCTTCGATTTCAGCTTGATTTGCTGACGAACCGTGTGGAAACTTCATTTAATATCGCCCAATTTCCTGCAACTCTCTCATCCGAACATCGCTATGATAAAAAAACATATTGATTAATAATCTGGATAGTATTTTTTTATACAATCGGGGGAGCGTGTTGTGAATATCGGCATTCTTATTTTTATTTTAAAAATACCGTGTATTGGCATTGATAAAATTTCATTATATCTAAATACTACGCATAATAATAATAAGCTATTACACTATAAACCCAATATTTAAAATAGTTTCACACTTTTTACTTCAATCTTATATTTAAACCACGTTACGTGCCTAGTTTAAACATCAATAAAAGTTGTATCAATAGTTAAACCAAGAACGTTACTTCAGTTTAATTTCAATGGGGGGGGGAGAATTCGAGAAATATATGCAAACCAGTATAGCGAGGGATAAATATATGTTTCTTCAAATTTAGTGGGCAAGTAACCCCCTGCACACCATCAGAATGACACTTTAGGTTTTAAATTGTCTTTCAGTTCTCTTAGTTGTCGTCTTTAAATTTGTATCACAATCAAATTTCTTGTTTACAAAAAATGCCTCCATTCCCTTTTTAATATCTAAAACACCCAAGCAATATTGAAAAAATGAATTAAAATCAAATATTTCATAAAAAAATTGCCAGTTTTTTTTATGGACTACTTATGTTCAATATAAGATCAATTTTATTCGTATGCTAAGAATGTATCTCTACTTGTGAAGTTGCTCCTGATAAACATATCCGACTAATCCCTGATTAATTCATAGATTCATTGAACATTTTTTTTTAAATCATTTCATTTTTAAAAGGTATTTAAAAAATAAATTTCCAGTATTAACCATCCGCCTACAATAACTTAAACGAATATATTATTTAAAAATAAGCAACGTCTTCAAAATGAATAAAGAACTTTTTATTCGTATTATTTCGCAGTAACGTTATTATCGTTCTTATATTGAGCACAAGCGTTGTGTCAATACAAAAATGAATTATTATTTTATATCGAAGATTTCAGTTGTATTCGTATCACAATCTTCAGAAAGTTTCCAATGGGAATTGTATTTATCAAAAACTTATACTCACCGAAGAAGAAAACCTTTCCTAATGGATTTATCTAATAAATAAACTATTTCGTCGAAGTTTTGCGAAACTCTACTCGCAAGTCAAACAAACAATATATACGGGAAACGTTTGAACTGATACTCGTAACTTTAATGCGACATTATTAATGAAACTTAATATACAGGCCGATTTATTGCTGCTCTAAAAAGTAAATTAAGCTAATTGCCTGTTTACCTGGATTATCTGCGTGAGTCATTGAACATCAAAGTTTTGCTATAATGGGTGATCGTGAATTCTCCTAAACTAATCGTGTTTAAAACAATTAAACGTGGATGTGGGTGGTTTAATTTCTGCTAGTTAAAAAAATAACCAATAATGAATAATATATATGGTTTTTTTATACTCGAAGTACACCAAATTTTAAACACCGCGTTGCGAATTGCGGTAATTGAGAATAAATGGAAAAGAAGATATAGATCTGGTCATTCAGAACAGATCGCCATCTGAGCATATCTCCTACACACATTAACCTTAAGCGTTTCTGAATAGTAACCGTGAGTGTCTGAAACAGTATTTCTCAACCTTTTTGAGTCTGTAGCTCTTTATGAGTGTCTTTATTTTTTGTGGCCCCCATAATATTGTTTTGTTTTCTCATAAAAAATCAAATTTAAAAATCCCAGGAATTTACAGATTTCTCAAATTTACCAGCGTGGGACCATTATTTTTTTAGCTCTTCCAAGAATTTCGAATCAAAAATTCTGGAATTTACAGATTTGCCCAAAAAAAATTAATAAAAAAATATTTTTTGTTTTTGCTCTTTTTTGGTCATCTTTTAGATTTTATATTTTTTATTATCTTAGTATGTTGAAAGACAATATGTGGTAAGTATAATACAGAAAATAAATAAAATTTAAACGGTTTGGATAAAGGATACATACGACTTCCATGTGTGAATGTTGTTAGTAATTCGTAAACAAAATAAGTTTCTTGTGACATCGTGTATAGGAACGAGGGTAAAACAAAAGTTTGGCCTAGGGAAATTGACGCGCGGATAGAGAAATCAATTGCGGGCTAGCTGATGGACCAGGACAAGTTGGCGAAACAAAATAACAGAATACGTTAAATTTTAGTAAAATACTTTGTATTTATTACTAGTCAAATATTTACTTCATATATGTGAATATTAAATTGAGTCAACGATCATTCAAAAGTTTTTTTTATAGAACGTATAGTAGTTTAATGTGAGCGTATAAATTTTCCGGATATAATTCAATTTTGTTTAGTACTGTTCGATTGTATTACAATATATTTAAAAAATATAACAATAATAAAAACGATACGGAAATATTAACATGTGAAAGCAAAATTCGCGCCATGTTTTTTTTAAAATAAAATTATGCAGCATTAGGTCAGAGTTAAAAAATTGACAATATTTAATGTTCAAGATATTATTGTTTTGCTAACAAATTACCAACTCTTTTACGGTTCAATAAAAAAGAAAGAAATGATTATTTTTGAGCCCGCTGCTCAAAGATTCACGTATTTATTCCAACAAACAGTGACGCTTTAGAATTTAAGCGGTATAATTACGCTACTATGGAAACAGACACGCCAAATAACGAACTCTGATGAGCGGCAATGAGGCCCTTAGCCGGGATGCAGAATTCTGTCAAACGCGCGCCGCCGACTGTACGAAGATTGCAAAATAAGCAAACGGAATCCCGGAATAGCGATGCACGGTTCGACAAACCCGGGATAGGAAATGTACGACATAATTGTCTTCATTTAGAAACACGGATCCAATTTAATTAATTGTAGAGAAGCGGCGGAGGAAGGGGAGGGCGATCGGGGTAGGCAGATAGGAGAGGGTGGCTGGGAAGGGCGACAGGCTGCGGCACACAACCTTTTTAAAAATGTAAATGACAGAATTAATTTAACCTGTTTACGACTATAAAAAAAACCTAAATAAACTATAATCAAAAGTTCTTACACGCACACATACACACACACTTCGATGAACACAATTTCCGTTTTGTACAGTCAACTAGAGATGTACCATTTTAACTTGACTGTGGCAGAACTCAGAACTAAAATTGTCGCCCTAGGACGTGTTGACTATGGCAACGTTAATGATGCGATGGTGGCGACCTCGCGGGCGGTTAAGTTACGCTGGTACATCTATAGTTTCATAGTCATTTTTAGGTTGTCCGTTGTCAATCTTGGTGGAAAGACAATATATAAAAAATGTATTAGTTGGACATTATGAGGGCAGGTTTTGCTAATCGAATACATGATCATACTTTATTTTGTATAATTAACTTTATATTGATTTATATTTTCATCAATTGATAATGGTTGCGATTGACGAAACCGATCCTGATCTTTCACACATATTTTCTAATTAAAACAAAAAAGTGTTTTATTTTCTAACATACATAGTGTTATAGTGTTTGTACATATATCGGTTAACATGGTAAAATTTCTGCAGAACACACAGGCAAGTAAGTTATGGAAAAATCTTTTCGGAGAAGTTAAAGAAAGGGTGCGATGTCCAAAGACACTAGACAAATCGCTTAAGGGACCAACAATATGAGTTCGCTGCGTAAGTCATCAACCCAACACTAAGAGCTTAACATAAATTCGGCCTTTGTATTTTTTTTGTTCTTCTCTTTGCGCCTCTGCGCCTGGGCCGTGAGTTTACCTGTTTATGACCGGATTCCACTTGTGGTCACAGCCATAAGGACGCTAATCAAACGAGCCCAATTCAACCAAGATCAACTTTGAACCATTTGATAAATTTGCAACGTCGATTAGTTAATGGTTAAAAGATCGGTTCCGTGCAGCTCTGTATCGGGTCAAGAACATGATTAGTAAATCCGTTTTGAGTTATGGAAGATGGATGTTATGGATGATGCCGCGGCAGCACATAGTTGTTCTTCTCTTATCGAATAACTGTAACTGGGTTGCAGTGCGTTCTTCTACCCCAGTGTTTCCCAAAGTGTGGTACACGAAGCGTTTGGTGGGAGTACGCGGAGCAAGCTGCATGTTGCAAAATTATAAAAAGGGTATACAGATTTCAAAAGTTTGGGAAACACTGCTTTACCCTGAACTTATCGTTTTAAATCGCCAGTGCCTTGGACGATTGTTTTTTTTAAACATTTATTCTCAAACGTATGCACAAGTTTTATTTCATGAAACCTAAAATGACTGATAAATTTTATTACTGCTTTGTTATTTTTCTCAAAAGTTTTTTACCCACTGGCATGGCATAGCTTAGGCTATATCAAAACAGCTAGCATCTCTTGTGATTATTTCACGCTCAATCGCCTTCGAACAGAGTAACTACGTCATTTCCATTAGCGACAATAGTCGATCAAGGCGACGATATCCGGCGAAACAATACCACTATTTCACTGAATATTAAATAGATCCACAATTCCACATATATATCTATACAAACGTACAGGTATACATCCTTTCAAGGTATATACGAAAGCACTGTTCACGGACGAGCAATTGATCGATCCATCAATATTCGTACATGAGCGTTTTATTTCTGCAACCATTCAACACCATTCACTGTTTTGTTTTATATTGTTTATGTACGTGTTTGAAATTAAAATATACAACCATAAATCATATTCGAGTCCAGTGATTCGAGGGAAAACCATTTATAACATAATATATTAAACACTTGTTAACTTGAAATAGTAATAAGTTGAAAAAATATCAAAGTATTTTAGTTCCACAAATATATTTGTAGATCTTTGATAGATTCGGCGGTAACTTTGTGGATTTTTAATATGACATTTAAGTTGATAACTTTGTTATTCCAATTTTTGTGCTACAACTTGTGACACGTGTTTCGCTTCTTTGAGAAGCATCATCAGACTATTTTAACTAACGTTTACGAATAAAGAGTTTATATAATATTAATAACAAATTGATCAAATTTAATTGTATATTTTTGTAGAATTAAAATACTTGGAGATTTTTTTTTGCTTTATTACAATGGATTTAAATACAGAAGTAAATGCTAATTCAATCAATAACTTGTTAACTTGACGTGTGAACTTCGACAATGGCTTTAGAAAGATGGTCCGTTAATGGACTGGTCGGTGTAGAAATTATTCTCGAGTATAATAATTACCATTAATGTATATTGCAAGAGCACATTTAATTGGAAACATTGTTTGCAATGATCAAAATATTCACGAAATTTAATTGAGTGGCAAAATATATTTTTAAAATCAGATTAGCTGTTATTGAAATAATGTAAAGCTGAGACATAAAACAAATATCTGAAGTATTTTAATATAGTTCTACTGTTCATAATAAGATATTACCATTCACTATATAATATAGAAATGAGAAATAGAAAAACAATGTTTTGATTTTCCGTACTTCTAAATAATACATAGTCATGAAGAAACATTTTTACGCTCTCTTGTAAGTAAGCCTTTGTTCGTAGAGTTACGAGCTTTGCACTTTCGGCTGTGTTATGGCCTGTTTATAACCTTTATTAAACTGATCTTTAAAAAAGTTGTGTATTTATTCCTTACTATATTCGGCGTCAAAGAGCCAAAAGTAGTGGCGTTGGTAACACTTACTTCTTATCCTTTTCAAAGTCCATTTCCCACTTACAACAATGTAGTTTACGGCTCAACTCGACAAACGGTTGCTTTTACAAAAGTGTTAAGAAAGAACATGTTTTGTGGCTGCTGAAGTGCAACACAAGAGAGCAAACGACCAAGAAACGAGAAGAATTCGCCGCTGGCAGTCAACTTGAAGAGTGCTGTCGTCACAAAACTACGTTTACAACAGTTTAACTATAACAATTTTGTTTCCGAGTAAACTAATTTCCAACGTTTAAACGTTTTAAACAAACATTTGTATTTTACTTGGGTTGAGTTAAACTAAAAATAACTAACTGACGTCTTTGACGACTAGCTATTTTGTCAATCTCTTACAAATATATCCATATTTATTTATCAATCGTTAAAACTTTGTACACTTTCATAACTGTTGTCACCAACGGCCTGGGTTTTATCTTTTGGCATTTTTAGGAATTCAAGTGCACGAACGAAATCGAACAGTTTTCATCGTTACATACATAAAAAATATTAATAAAATTATGTCGGGGCCGTGTCGCAGCGGTCAACGTCGTTGGCCTGTGAAAGTCGCAATACGAACAACATTTTCCAATCGATTTCTGTTCGAAGGCTTGGGTGTTTGTTATGTCTGAAAATTCTTTCCCCACTTCCAATCCTAAAAATAATAAAGCATAGTGAAGGCGGTTAGTTCACCAATAGTAATGTTTTAGCCCCTTACCCCCTTTATCCTCTTTTTTACGAAATATTTTCCGGTACAATAAAGCAAGGGGGAATGAGGATGACTCGTTCAAAATTTAGTAAACTATTATAAATAGTTAGTTGCGCCGTATTTATTTTTAAAAATCTTCTTATAATCTATAACCCCTATTTCGCTCCAATATTTCAACATATTATCCACGGTAAAAGAGTGTTTCTACGAAAATAAATTTAAATAGACATTTTTCATACGTAAATAAAATTGAACTTGTTGACGTTGACAGCAGAAACTACAGTGCAATCGTTAGGATGTGGCCAAAGCATGTTTCCTTCATGGTATGTGGATAGGACAAAATGTCACCTAAACACACTCGTGACGCCAACGACTCTCCAGCGGACCCTCAACTCACCCAACCCTCGCCCCAGGCCGGAGACGAAGTGAAGAAAACATTGCAAATGGTTTCAGACGGAACTTGACGTTTTAAGCAATGAGCGGTGTGCCACTTCACTTTCGAGGAAAGCACCTTTTTCACAATTTGAACCTGCAGTTTAATAAATATGTCTACAAATACTCTTCGTTTTCTATTTATTGAAATAAGCTATCCATAAATAATACGTTTGAACAATATTTTTTTCTACTTACATATAACAGATATAAAATTTAAGCTCAATGGAATAATACTCTTTTTTATATTAGGATCAAACACCAGGTCGATAGCGGTCGTATTTTTAATCTTCATTCTAAAATAATGAATCTTTATGACTTTTCTGCAGATTGATGATTCAGGATTTAATTTTTATTCTTCCATAAACTTTTAATATTACATAAATACGCCATGTCAATTAACTACGTTTAATTAATTGCAATTTTTTCAAGTAGTCGGATGTGAGCATAAATATTTGTATTTGAATTATGTCCAACTTGGTGAAGTCAAACATCAATGATCATTTTTTTCATATGCATGTCCACTCCCAGTGACGAGCATATGGGTTTAGGGTTTAGGTATCTCAACAGAAGTTTTTTCTATGATAACTGCTTGTTGCTCATTTGCTTAAATTTTATTTTTTGATGAGAGTAGAGACATAAGGATAGGGCTAGGACCAGAACTAGTGGCTAACTAATCTAACTAGTAACTAACCTCGCTACACCGCACAAAATTTTAGTATTGGAAAAGACTAGGAAGGAAAACTTTAAATATCACAAACACCCATGCCGTCAAACCTGTACTGCTGATAATTGTGTCGCATGTCGGATCTATGGCGCAGCGGTTAGCGTTGCTGGTTTCCGTGCGTGCCGGATCTCACGGGTTCGCGTCCCAGTACGAACACCATTTTTTCGATCGATTTCTGTTCGACGGAATGGGTGTTTATGATGTATAAAAATTCCCTCCCACCCTTCCGGTCCTTCAATAACTAGGCGAAGCGAGAGCGATTAGTTAACCACTAGTCCTGTCCTAGCCTTATCATTATATCCCTGCTACTCTTTTTGAAAAAAAATAGAGGTTGAGCGACGAATAGTTTTCGTAGAAAAACTTCTGTTGAGATACCTCTTCCATTAGGAGACCGTATGCTCGACATTGGTAGAATATGGACATGGATTTCAAACGTCTGCTATAATAATTCTTAATTATTACCCAAACAATAGTGTATAAGCATTTTCAGACGGCACCGTTTTCTGATATTGCTAATTACATTAAATTAATTTATCCCTCTTTATATTCGGATGTTCTTCTGTTGTTGACTCTACCCTGCCTTTCCACTCTCAATGCCGTTGAATTTTAATGAATATAATCCAAATTGACCGAGGAGGAATCCCCTCGCATTTCTAGCGCGATGAGATCTTAGGCTATACCTACTTACTACCATCCATTGTAAACAATTTCATAAAATAAATGCTCTTGAATCAATTCCGAACCGAAATAAGATCGAATAACCATAAAATAGTAAGCCCAGGACACAGCGATTGAAAAAATCGCTTTTTGTCTCGTTATCTATTGATATAATGATCACGAAGAATATAAAAAAATCACTAAGATCAACATGTTTTATACATATATTACACCATAACGACATGTTTTTAGACTTTCGGTATCTTCAGGCGTTCAAGTGCACGGATTTAGTTGAACTGCCGCTAGGACACTTACCCCAGCACTAGGGTATCCAATCTCGGAGCCTTTTTCCAATCCCGGGATTGGGATTAACTCACCGAAGAATTTGAAATCCTCAATTCCCTATACTTTTTCCTCAGATTATCTCCAAACCTCGTTTTTTTTTTACCTCACCGGGGAATTTATAATCTCCGATTTGGTATACTTTTTCTCCAGATTGTCAGAAAACCTCGTTTTTTTTTTTAGCTTACCGAGGAATTTGAAATCTTCAATTTGGTATACTTTTTCACCAGATTGTCAAAAAACCTTTTTTTTTTAGCTCACCGAGGAATTTGAAATCCGCTATTTGCCAATTTCGTGTCAATTTTCGGAATTTCCTCAAATTTTCTCGATCCCGAAATCCCGGGATCGCGACCGTATCAATCCCTGGATTTCGGGATCAGAAAATTGAACGTGATCCCGGATCCCGGGATTGGATGCCCTACCCAGCACCCATAGATCTTTCGACAGTCAATCCATCGAGAGAACACTTGTACTTGCAGCACACAATCATAGTAGGAAAATAGCACAAGAAGCTTTTAAGAAGCTTGTACCCATCCAAGTTTTATACGTGTATAAGCCTAGCGCGAAAACTTCTGGCTCACAATATAGGGTATTTATTAAGCTCGTGGTTGTTTATACGAAAATTGTATCCCCTAGTGTTTGAAGATCAGCATCTACATAGGTCTCTGATTCACAAATCAGAACTCGGATTTTGTAGGGAGAACATTCGTGTTTTCTGATAGACGGAAGATTTTGATTTTATTTTCCGGCAAACGGCCGATTTTGATCATCACAAGCATTTGTTGATAATGGAAAGCTGATCCTGATCTCAAATAAATATGTGAAATGTGTACAAAAATAACTTTTTTTCATCACCTTATCTCTGTAATATGTATTTCAGAACAATTTTTGAGACACCACAATGTTTAAATGAATATATGCATCCGTTTAACAGAATGTTTCGAAGCGCGCGTGAGAAAAACTGTTGGCAGTTTTCTTCACAGCATAAACGAATGCATACTAATACCTAATAAGATAATATACACGGTGGCAATTAATTTGATAGTATCTCATCACTGTCGTCGACAAAAGACATCAGCTAATATAATAATTAAATAAGGCACCGTATCTCATTTATTATGTAAACAGGCCAAGGAGTTGTCAACGACGAGGACAATGGAAATTATTCAGAAAGTACGACAGGAGTCGCAATTTAAAAATGCACCTCTTTCGTTTTGTCACGATTAACGTAGCTGGACGCTTTGCATTTTGCATGAACTTAAAGCTCATATACATACTAGCATATAATCGTATTCAGGACTATACATATTTTAGAAAATAAGAAACTGCGTGTTAATATTCCCTCTGTCAAAATCGCAAGCGACAGAAACAGTGAACTATTATTTACTATGGTTTTTCAGTTAGTCACGCATTTGAAAAAGGTTTTATTTGAATAATGACGTGACGTATATCTTATATATTTTTTCGTAGACAATGCCACACTTTTACATATTTTCAGATAAGTAAAAACACATCTGTATGGCCTATATTTTACAGAGCAAAACAAACAAAAAATGTATGAAATAATATAGAAATATTAGTACATAGTTACGTATTATATAAATATAATAGCATAATTCTATAAATTTAAACTTTTGACTTGTAAACTTAAATCTTCGCAATAATTTTAACATTCATTTTAATTCGACGTCGTTGATTTATGAGTGCGTAGTCACAAAACTTTTTGGTTTTTAATCATCATCATCATAAGTTTTATAATGCCCAGTTTTACGATAGCACTGGGAAGTCGTGGGAGGGATATTTCAATTTATTATAGTAGCGGAATTTATAACATTTGGCGACAATTTTCAAGAAACTTGTAGCGCGTAAAAAGCCACGAGAATATTTGACCCGTTACGACCGAATGCGATGATAACAGTGAAACATTGTAAGCACAAATAAATTATTTTTTGCACACTCAATGTAAAACTTATATCGATATATATGATACACCGTTAATCGTCGTGCTCTTAACTCTATCGTAAGATTTTTTATTAAAACTGTAATTTTATATTAAAAATATCTCCCAGAGTACTCCGAATCTATCGAAAAACAAATGTATCGTTGATTATCTGATTTTCTGGACGAAGCATTATGTGCAGATTTTCAGTGAAAAAAATTTTAACGTTACGTTTTACTTAGTTAC